>OX421508.1:5092256-5532256 GCA_949126835.1 Anisus vortex
TCACGCCTCATTGTCAATAGCTGTAACAATCTATATCTATCTGTCTATCTATCTATCTATCTATTCAGTACTCTATTTTTTAATTCTATCTATATCCACTTTGCTTGTCCATCTGTCCTTTACTTAAGCCTCACCTTCGCTACCATCATCATAGAACACAGCATGTGGGTGAACGGAGAAGTTCCCGGTGGCGTTGTTCAAGAAGCGGACAACGATTGTGTCTCCGACCTCACCCTTAATGAGAGGCCCCAGAAGCCCAAGTTGAGGATCCTTGGGAATTTCCCGAGAGAACGTGGCGTCCGTATATTGAAAGTAGGAAACCTTTCTGTAGACCGGGCCGATGGTGACGGCACCTTGTGTTGTCCACGGCTCAGCGAATCTTACAGGTGAAACAAAAGAAATACAATAGTACAGCGACTCTTAAACTTTTGATCTTTGTGGTCTATCTCTCCCTTTATATCTTTCTTTTTCTATATCTTCCTTTTCATCTCTCCTTTTTCTATCTCCCTCCTTCTATCTCTTCCTATTCTATATCACCTCCTTTCCTTAGCGCACTCTAAACCCCCAACCTGATTTTTACTCAGCCCCCCCCCCCCCCCCCCCACACACACACACACAGACCCAGGGGAATAGAATCATGGCACTTTAAACTTAGATTCCCCAAAGGTTTCTAAAAAAATATGTTTCGAAATCTTTAACCGTTGACTTACTTTACAGCATCATCGTCTTTGAATTGACCTCCACCAGGGATGTAGTTAAACTTAGATTCCCCAAAGGTTTCTAAAAAAATATGTTTCGAAATCTTTAACCGTTGACTTACTTTACAGCATCATCGTCTTTGAATTGACCTCCACCAGGGATGTAGTTCCACCAGATATCCTGGGCAGCTATATAATACTCCCTGGTCCTAGACTCCACTGAGGCTAGCTGCCCCATGGCTAGGACTAATAACCACAGCTGCGTCATAGCTGCTGCGTGGTCTAAAAGTAGTAAAACATAAAAACATTGAAACATTGAAAGATTGAAACACAGACAGATTGAAACACAGAAAGATTGAAACACAGAAAGATTGAAACACAGAAAGATTGAAACACAGACAGATTGAAACACAGAAAGAGTGAAACACAGAAAGATTGAAACACAGACAGATAGAAACACAAAGATTGAAACACAGACAGATTGAAACACAGAAAGAAGATTGAAACACCGAAAGATTGAAACACAGAAAAATTGAAACACAGAAAGATTGAAACACAGAAAGATTGAAACACAGAAAGATTGAAACACAGAAAGATTGAAACACAGACAGATAGAAACACAGAAAGAGTGAAACACAGAAAGATTGAAACACAGACAGATAGAAACACAAAGATTGAAACACAGAAAGAAGATTGAAACACCGAAAGATTGAAACACAGAAAGATTGAAACACAGAAAGATTGAAACACAGAAAGATTGAAACACAGAAAGATTGAAACACAGAAAGATTGAAACACAGAAAGATTGAAACACAGAAAGATTGAAACACAGAAAGATTGAAACACAGTTTTGAAACTCAATTGATAATTACACTTTAGATAATAAAACCACAGAACTAGTGAGAAAAACTTAATGTCCCAAAAACAGTGTCGAGAAACAAACCTTTCAAATAAATTTCAACGCTGTCTACCAGTCAATGATAAACGGCCCTTGAACTGGGATTGACAAATGGACTCTAGCTGAAATCTCTTCATATTTATATAGGCCCCCGCTAGCCCTATTCGGAGAAAAACACATAAATCTAACCTTGATTATAAATTCATACAATCTAGATTATGGATGGTCTAAAATAGGACAGAGCACAGATTTTGGATTCTGGAAAATTCGCTTAAACATGTGGGACCGCTAAGATGTTATTTTAAAGGGAATTGGGGTGGGGGTAGTGGTGCAGGGAAATGATGAGGCACGTGACTGGTGAATTCATTATTTTTTTTGTTGAGAAAGTTGATGACAAAGCTATTCTTTATTTCTGTCAATTTTCACCAGGTCGAGAGCTATCTTAAAGAGAAATCTCCAGAAATCATGACTTTCTTTAGTTCGTGCAAAAATATGTGGGAATTTTTTTTTTTCTTTTCTTAAAATATTGAAAGTACATAAGAACATTCGTTATCCATGGCTAATCGTGTCCACACAGACCGATGTCGGGATATCATATCAAGATATGGTTAGATATTTAGAGGCCGTCACGAGTCACGACTGCGTGAAATAGAAAATAGAATGATTGACGTGTGTATATAGATAAATACTTTAATGGGCCGTATTGCTGATGAGAGTTAACACCCTTGCCCCTTATACAAGTCAATCTTTTATGACTGACTTGTAAATTACAAGTCAGTCATAAGAGATTGAATTGTAAAAGGGGCAAGGGTGTTAACTCTCATCAGCAATACGGCCCATTGACCAAAAGAGGCACAACATCCTGACTTCCATGAAAAAAAAGCATGGACTTTAATAAAACACGTACATGTTTTCAGTTGATAGTTTATCACTAACGTTACGTTTCTCTTTCGATTTCATACTATGTTGTAAGTCATCTTGAATGCTTCGAGATTTGATGAGATTGTCGCCAGGCCACGCCAGGGGCTCCAAAATGGATTAAATTATTTATTTAATAATATTGCATTCAATCACTTTCACTATTGACAAGTCTTAATAAGGTCTGAACTTTTGATTTCGAAGCATACATGAACTTCCGGTTTATTTCTGCCAACAAACTTTAAATTATGTTTTCAGCTTTTTTTCACGTATAGCTTTTAGAAATATACAAAGGCTACAAGATTAGTTATGAGGAATCCGTTTTTAACATCAAAAGGGAGTATGCGATAATTAATAGATAATAGTTAATAGATATTGTACAGAGCACAATGCTCACATAAAACGATTTTCAGTGGCACGCGAAAGACCTCCAAGAATATTGTTTAATGCAAGTGAAAACAACGTATGTCAGCATAATGCGTACAGAGCACAATGCTCACATTCCCAACAAAATTATAATGATTATTTATAGAGCACTGGCATCCATGTTATTGCATTTAGTATGTTCATTGCGCTCTTGATGTAAATTGCCTTGACGGATGTATAAATACGTAAGGAAATCAGCCACTAATAAAGTGAAAAGGTCTTTAAACTCTTTTTAAAAGACTCTTTTGTCTCAGATTCTCTCAGTGTCTGAGGTAAGCTGTTCCATAATAAAGTAGACGCCACAGATTCAAATGAGAGCACTCCAAAGAACTGCTTTTTGTGTCCATCCACACTGGGAATTCTAAGAAGTGATTGTGATGAGGAGCGCAGTACCTTTCATGATGTGTTCTTTGATATGAGTTCTTGAAGGTAGGAAGGTGCAGTGACATTCATGCATGCATATGTAATGGTCATAATTCTGTGATTAATGCGCGTGATGTCACATTTGAATGACCCTTTAAAAAAAATTCAACAGACTGAACCTTTCATGTGACCTCGCTAACTCATTTGTATGTTATTTTGTGTTTGTTTGTATGTGCGCGTGATGGTAGGTGCTGTGGGCTGCATATATAGACCCGATGGAGGTAGCTGTACCTTAATGACCATCCTAGATTTCTACACTCTCGATTATTTCAAATTATATTCTCGTTATTCAAATGACTTAATTTTAAATTAAAAAAAAACAACAACACTTTCATAATATTTTAAAACATCTAAACTAAAAACATATACACAAACAATCACACATAGACCTACACACACAAACACAGCGAAGGCGCTTTTGATTTTAATGTAAATTTAATTATTTAAATTAAGCTTATAACTATTTTCATCTTCCCACTAGTTAAGCCCCTTTAAGTCTATTATCAATAAAACGGGGAATAAGAATACAATAGAAAATAGACCACCTAAGGTAAATCTATTTATAAAGTAGTTTTTTTTTAAAATACGTTTAGAAGTCAAAATGTATTATTTGTGTGTAAGTATTATGCTAATGCTACGCCCAGAGCAAGACTAGAACACACACCACGGATTAGCTTAGGACGCAATAATCTTCTTCATAAAAGGGAGCGCCTGTAAGTTACAGGCTGTAACATATAAGATGGTCCAAAAATATTAGAAATGGAGATTTTTAGTACGGTAGTAGTATAGTAGTTTAGTATTATTCATATTTACATAATGTAGACTTCCTACTGAATGCCAATAGAAAAGATTTGATATGTAATCCTCCAGTGACTTTTTTTTTTTGGGAGGGGGGGGAGGGGGAGGGGCAGTATCTAGAATCTAGCGGTGCCTTAAGCTCAAGGAATGAGATAATATTATCTTATTAGGTTAAGCCAGGAGATTGTAAACGTGTTTTAAATATTGCTTTGTAGACTCGAAGGCATTTCGAAGACATCGGAGAGAGAGTGAGAGGCTATACACATACACACACACACACATACATTTATATATATGACATCAATTTGTAAGCGCGACATCAATTTTGCGAACGAGACATCAATTTTTTAAGCGTGACATCATATTTGCGAACGCGACATCAATTTCGCAAAACGTGACATCAATTTTTAAGCGTGACATCATTTTTGCGAATGCGACATCAATTTGTAAACGTGACATCAATTTCGCAAAACGTGATATCAATTTGTAAGCGCGACATCAATTTCTGCGAACGTGACATCAATTTTTTAAGCGTGACATCCATTTTGCGAACGTGACATCCATTTGTGAACGTGACATCATATTGTAATCGTGAGATCAATTTGAAATCATGACATCAATTTTGCAAACGTGACATTAATTTTTTAGCGTGACATCAATTTGTAAACGTAACATTTAATTTGCAAACGTGACATCAAAGGTAACATCAAAGATAAACAGACATTTTCTATTGGTCACACAATGCCCTATATAATTATCGACCAGTTAAATTGGAAAAACTATTTGTTTTGGAGCAATGGAATAATAAAAATTATTCGTAAAAGTTAATCAAATCACACATAATAACAACTAAATCACAACCAATTTGCAACAACACACGAAACAATGAGCTTCGGTAAATAAAAATAATTAGTCATTACTTTTGGATCCCGAAATGAAGTAAAATTTGAGAACCTTCTCAGACCCCTGGTAGAAATTTTGCCGGAAGAGATTTTTTTACTTTTTCACCTGACTCGATTTCAATAGATACATTTGCATAACGTAATAGCTTTTAATGTAAAAACCAAAATAATTTATTTCTTAATAATAATTCTCTTTTGAAATTGATGTATAGGTTGACTTGATGAAAAGCTGCAGATAAGAGTTTTGTCATTATTATCGTCGTAAAGCAAGGGTTTTTGTGGTTGCTACTGTAATAGTTTTATGAACAAGGAAGAGAGAGAGAGAAAGACAGAGAGATAGATAGATAGATAGAGAGAGAGAGAGAGAGACGGAGAGAGAGAGAGAGAGAGAGAGAGCAGACTCATTGAGAGATGGGTTTTTGCGATTCTTTTTTGTTTTTTTCGTATCTGATTTTATTTTAATTGATTTACTTATAGAGCATGATTTATTGCGCCAGATAGATGAGTTGGATCACGAATTAGAACCCTGACAACCACACAGTTCACTCACTGACCTAGAACACCATGAACATAAAATAGAAAGAAAGACATCTCCCACAAAAGGTGAAAGGTCAATGTGGAGACGCCAATGTCGTAGAATACACTACTTAAAAATATTAGAAATACAACAGTGGTTTATTTTTTTTAATTTAAGAGGACATTTCCAATGTACTTTAAGTGAATCCCTAGTAAGGACAATTCTTTGTGTGTCAGCCGATTGCAAAAGCAGCTGATGATTTGATACTGAGTGAATTTTATGAACTGCAAGTGCAACAATAACATGGATGCCAATAACAACATGTGATTTGATAGACAATTTTAAAAGTAAGCTAAGCTTATAGCTAAATTCTAAAGTGCAGCTTTTGTAGTATGTGAAGTATGTGTAGGGAGGAGGGGGCGCGGTAGCCGAGTTTTAGATTAAACTCAAAATGATTTTTTTTTTTAATTTACAAGTCAGTCATAAAAGATTGACTTGTATAAGGGGCAAGGGTGTTAACTCTCAGCAGCAATACGGTCCATTGTTATTTACAAAATCGCTTTATACAATTTTAAAATACATAATGCAATTATTATATGTTGAAGATTTCATGATAAATAACAAAAACTAGTGTAGAACTTATGACAAAAAGAAAATGGTTTTGAGAAAAAACGGAAAAACGGACAGTTGTTAAAAAAATTATTTTTGGGATGAAATTTGGAAAATTTAATTTCTTCGTCTAATTCTTAATGGGTTTTTTGTAAGATTTTTCCCACACAAAGACAATATGTTAAACTTTAATTTGAAGTATAGTAATATAGAACTACACTCTTTTTATATAACTGTAATACATAATAAAAAATGATGATGCATACCCATTTCAAATGCATTTTTTACATTGAAATAATGTAACTAAAATTCCCTAACTAAATATTTTAGATCCAGGAATAGTTAAGGTATACAAAAACAAAAAAGAAAATGAATTTTCATGCAAACTTGTATTTCTTATTATATGACTCAAACTTAAACATAAACGCATGTAGAATCGGAATTGGAAAACTGCACTAAATTGGAATACTAAACTGAATTGGAATACTGAACTGAGCTAGAATATTAAACTGAATTGGAATACTGAGCTAAACTGGAATAATGAACTGAATTGGAATACTGAGCAGAGTTGGAATAGTAAACTGAGTTGGACTTCTTTGGAATTTGAACTGAAGTTTCTTTGTAAACCACTCCTTTCCCACCTCCATAAACGTATTGTTGAAAATCAGTTCTTCAGACACTGAAATTAAAGTGCACTTAAATTATGTATGCGCCACCTATCTTCGTATGTTAAGCGCCCTAAGGCAACAGACGTATAACTATCCGTCTTATTTACGATTAAGGGCGCCCTGGATTAGAACCCCCCCCCCTCCCCCCCCCAAAAAAGTTTGATTATTTGATTCTAAAAACCAAATCAATTATTTGGCGGAAATGTCAAAAGGTGAAAACTCAACCCCTGAATTTTTTTGTGTATAGCTGATAATAATTAGATCTATAGCTGAT
Source organism: Anisus vortex (assembly GCA_949126835.1). Lineage (NCBI taxonomy): Eukaryota > Metazoa > Mollusca > Gastropoda > Planorbidae > Anisus > Anisus vortex. Next base: position 5,099,388 of record OX421508.1, read on the forward strand.
GGCAATCTATTCGTTTTAAACCTGGTCATTATCCAGCAAAAAGAAGCTTGTAATTGAAAAAAAAATGGGGAAAAACCATATTTTTTTAGGTCATGATTAGCGTATTCAATGGCATTCATTTGGTCTATCTAAACGATTTCAGCTATGGGTCTGGATCTTTGTGAACCAACCTTTGAGGTTCCGTGAGAGAAGGCACAGTCTTTTTTTTAGCTTTGGCAACTATAGATTGGACACATGTGCCCCAGTGGAGGTTTTCTGTGATATGCACTCACAGATACTTGGCATCAGGTACCCTCTCAAGAAAGTGATCGTGTAAGGTGTAGCTGGTGGGGATCATGGTCCTCTTTCTTGTAATATAGAGGAGGAAGCACTTATCGCCATTGATCACCATTGATCACCATTGATCGCCATTGATCGCCATTTGCCATTTCGATTCCCAGGTCTCCAACTTCTTGAGGTCGTCCTGTAGATGGACTCCGTCAATTGGGCTTTTGAATGTAAAAATACAGGTACCTTGGCGTGGATCCCGTCGCCAAAATCATTGCTAAAGATCAAGAACAGTGGGGGCCCAAGTACTGAGCCTTAAGGAACTCCAGAATGACTGGGCCAATTCAGGAACTTAGTCGAGGACGTGGCTTATAGATGTTAGGAATAAGCTCTGTACGCCAGAAACAATTTTACGAACCATTGTGAGCCATCGGTCAACGACAAAGGCAAGATCTCAACCGTGTTTAAAATTTTCAATTGGTTAAAACATGCTTGCAGATATTTTAAAGAATGAGTTGGCAGCTAAAGTAACCACCCTATGTGGCTCTATGATTCAATCAAAACACTAAATAGAATATATATATCTATTTGTTAAAGAACACATTTGAAAGAGGACAACTTGACTCTAGTTTTTTCAAATTTATTTTATTCATGAAATATTTCAAAACAATAAATATATTATTAGTTACTGGTTCTAATTGTTCAACTTGTTCAAAGATTGTAAATAACTGCTGACAGTTTCACCTGAAAAGAAACCGCAAAATTGTATTATTTCTTCAAGCACGTTTGAACGAAAATGATAATGTTATCAAATTAATTAAAGAATAAAAACATTTTGTAACACTATATACAAGTAGAGTAAAGTATCCTTAAGACCAAATTTGATCCATAAGGCCACTGAAGCAGCGGTCACCAGTTTCCCTGGCCACGGCATACTAGGGTATTGTGTGGCCAGCACAATGTCCATACGCCTTTAAAAAAAAGTAACGTAATTCCGTCGGACCGAATCGATCCATAGGGATAGTGAAGCAGCGTTCACAAGTTGCTGTGGGCCAAGGCGCAATGCCCAGCCACTTTACTTTACCCCAACTAAGGTCAGGTACCCATCAGAGTTGGGTAGACTCATGGGACACCCTCAAGACCCAGGAAAATAATCCTAGCCTCCACCAGGATTTGAACCCAGAATTTTCAAATCGCCAGTCGAATGCGCTGCCGCTCTGCCAGCGTGACCTTCACCAGGACACGATCTACAATTGTTTTTAATCTGCTCTGCCACTTGCTGACCTGGTTTGAGAACCGTGTAGGTGGTCTCCATGCCAGCGAAGATGTGGTCCAACACGTGACAGTGGACCAGCCAGGTTCCAGGGTTGTCGGCTATCAGCTCCACGGACTCAGCCATGCCTGGGAACATTGAGATGACGTCATCGCGGTGCTTCTCGCTGGAGTGAATGAAGGTGTGTCCGTGAAAATGCATCGTATGTAGGTCAATCTGCGTAGAAACAAAGTCTTTTAAATATACTTTTGGAACACTAGGTCTTTTAAAATATGCTTTAGGAACACAAGGTCTTTTAAAATATACTTTTGAAACACAAGGTCTTTTAAAATATGCTTTAGGAACACAAGGTCTTTTAAAATATACTTTTGAAACACAAGGTCTTTTAAAATACACTTTTGGAACACAAGGTCTTTTAAAATATACTTTTGAAACACAAGGTCTTTTAAAATATGCTTTACGAACACAAGGTCTTTTAAAATATGCTTTAGGAACACAAGGTCATTTAAATAAATATACTTTTGGACAACAAGGTCTTTTAAAATATACTGCGGAAAACAAAGTATTTTAAAATTACTTTTGGAAAACATGGTCTTTTAATATATACTATTGAAAAAAAAACGTTTTTTTTTAATATACTTTTGGAAAACAAGGTCTTGTAAAATATAGTTTTAAAACACAAGGTCTTTTAAAGTTTACTTTTGGAAAAAATATGTCTTTTAAAATATACCTTGAACGCTGTAATGCAAATTTCTGAGTAAAGATGTGGTCGTCTTGTAATGTGGTAAGGTCGTGATGTTCTATTTATGATAGAACAAAATTGGGATTTAGAGTAATACCAGGGTTCCATTAGAGAACTTTAAAGGTTTTGCGATAATATTATGATCTTTGGCATTTGATATGGTCAGATTTTTGTGTAATGAAGTATTAGCCAACGTATATTTTCCATTTTGTGTGCCCTATGTGTCTATTGTGTGCAATTTAGGGGGATTGTGTGGCCAGTACAATGCTTTTCCTTCCTTTACGTTTCCCCCCATTGGATCTGGGTAGACTCAGGGACAGCCGGGAATAAATCGTAGCCTTCACCCAGGATTGGAATCCTGGACCTTCGGTACGCTAGCTCAGCGCGTTGCAGGCTAGGCCAGTGGACAACACGTATGGGAGATAATTCTTTAATCAATCTATATTTTTGCTATAGGGAAATGTCGATCTCCGGATATGACAGATCCAATCACCTCAGCGCCAAGACTCATCAGGTACAAGACAGATCTTTTGCCGTACTCCAGAATGAAGCCTTTGTTATTCCCGTACAGTCTTCCGTTGGTGGAATGTTTCCGGTTGCTTTCACTGAAAAGCTCATCATTTCTGAGAATAAGACGAGAAAAAAATTGTAGAAGTAAGCTTACTATTTCATATAAACTTCATAACAAATACACGAGTATTAACAGTAATAGGAGCTTCATGGTGGTCTGGCGACATCTAACGTTCCGTTGGCCATTCCAGAAGTCCCAAGTTTGAATCCAGACTTTGTTTTGGTCTTAGACTGGAGCATGTCCCAAAGTCCCAGTTCAGATGAGTAAGTATCCAGTCGGACCCAATCGATTCATGGGGCCGGCGAAGCAGCGTTCACCAATTTTCTCTGGTAACGGCATACTAGGGTATGGTGTGGCCAGCACAATACCCAACCGCCTTTACTTTACCCCAACTGAAGCTAGGTACCCACCAGAGCTGGGCAGACTCAGGGGACACCCTCCAGACCAGGCGAACAGTTCCTAGCATTCACTTGGATTGGAACCCAGGACATTCGGTTCAGAAGGCGGAACGCGCTTCCTCTCGCCACCATGCCCCCCCCCATCTAGTTCAGATGTATACCTAATATTGTTCAGGGAAAAGTAAAAGGCTAATAATGGTCACTGTACCAGCCACACAATCCTGTGATACACGCTACCACACTAGCATTATGGGCCGTAATGGTCAGTCCCAAACAATTATCCAAGAGTCGCTTTTCTCAGCTTTTTCTTCTAATCGGAAACTTAATTTTACTTACGCTAATGATAACGGTCGTCTAATAATTTGTTCTTTGCTTATCAATTTAAAAATTTTTGAACGGGAGTAGAGCTGAACATTAAAAAAAAAAATTCTCATCGGCAACGAATTAATGTTCCAAAATTCAGCTCGTCAATTAGTCCTCTAAAGAATATAGCTGTAAAAGATGATCGAGAGCGAACTTAATATGAGAGCAGGACCGGCTTTAGGGTTTTTGACGCCCTAGGCGAAAACAAATTCTTCGCCCTCATTAAAGTGCCTTCGGCGGGAAGAAACTGAGTAGTGTTAGGGCATACTTTCCTATTTTCTAAGACAACTTAAATAAAATACCCTTCGTCTCTCATTACCTCGTAATTCGTCTGTCTGTGCTAGTAGCGCGCAGAAGTATTAAACTTTAATTTATTTTTAATTTTTAAATCCCCTAGTTTGAAAAAAAAATCCTCAATTATGCGCCCCCAAATATTTTGCGCCCTTGGCAGCCGCTTAGGTTGCCTATATGGATGAGCCGGCCCTGTATGAGAGATAATATGTAAGATATATGTTAGATGGAATACTATATTAGTTTTGCTAATTTTATTTCAAGCTCTTTGATCTGTGTTTTGTTTTCTCTCTTACTCGTAATCTGTTCCAACTCGCCCAGGCGCAAAGTTTTTCACATTCTCATCAAGGTACCAGCTTTCGTTCTCATCCATCACCGTCATGTAGATGAAGAGTTCCTTCTCCACGTCTTTCCTTTTGGACTCGCTGTTTAGTATACCACGTCTGGAGGATGAACACATAGACAAATCATATTAGTGGGAAGCAAGTACTAAGCATTTAACACGTCAGAGCAGAGTGATCCATGGGGCCGGTGAAGCCACATTCACAAGTTCTTTCCAGCCGCCTTTACTTTACCCAAACTACGGTCAGGTTTGGGTAGACTCAGGGACACCCTCTAGACCCGAGAACAAATCCTAGCCTTCACCAGGATTCGAACCCAGGACCTTCGGAACACCAGACGCACGCGCTGCCGTTCTGCCACCGTGCCCAAAACGGAACTCTAGTGCGATGTTCATAAAAAAGGTCAAGGTCAGAATCTTTAACACAAATGCCAGAGCATTTTTGTGATGTAAGGCTCTGGAAGGCTGACTAAAGCAAAATGCATGTACTTGCAAGCTCCACACTGTTATAAATAGACGCATACTAAGAGTTCAATTTCCGAAGAAAGTATCAAACGACCAGCTGTGGTGTATATCTGGGCTAAAGGCAATCAGTAATGAAATTGGAAGACGAACGTGTGGATGGGTAGGGTACGCCCTGAAAATATCGGGATGGGCGCTGTGGCCAGTCAGGCACTAGACTGGAACCCACAGGGGGGGGGGGGGAGAGAGAATTGGGAAGACCAAAGCAGACTTGGAGGATGCATGGCCTTGCTTGGACACAACTGAAGATTAAGAACGGACCATTATTTTGTGTGTGTGAAGCCGGCATATTTTTTTCTTTTCTTTACGCAGTACCGGTTTGCATCCCGGTATTTCGGGACGCGCTGAACTACAGTATAAAAATTGGTTTTAAATGTAATGAACTTTCAAAAAAAAAATTGGGAGACAAACCTGCACACCACGAGAGCTCCCACCAGGCCAGAGTTCGTGTCCTTCACTGGGTCAACGGATGAATAGTACAGCCATGGGACGCAGTTCGGGTCGTTGGGCCCTGGGCCTGCCCTCGCTGGCACCTCCCAGACGTACTGCTGGATGTCACCAGGGGCGACGCCTTTAGAAGATCCGTAGTCCACGCCGCTGTTATTTTGGCTGGGGGGGGGGGAATAAATATATATATATATGTATGTATAGTAGTTCTAAGCTGATACACTAGACTAGGGTTCGGCAACCTACGAAACTCGTTCCAGGGTTGGCACGCGGTTCTATTTTCAATGGCACGCGAAAAACACTCTAAAAAGGCAACCACTTCTCGTCTACGAGGAAAAGATTAATATCATTATATGGATAATGTAAATAACACCTCAGAAAGTGTGACCTAGTTTTGTATCAAATTCCTTATTCGGCACGATGACGAAAACTGTTGCGAACCCCGGGTTAAACAATTCAGATCCATTTAGATTTATTTAATTAGATTGATATATTTAGACTAAACAAATAGCCAAAAGTGTTGGATAAAGATTAAGTCCGCAAAACCAAGCTCACGAAAGTGAAGACAAGAAGCTCTCAAAAGACACATGCCAATAGTGTAGAAATAGAAAAGATCGAAAACTTTAAATACCTTGGCAGCTATATCTCAGATAATGGAAGCATTGGCATAGAAATGGACACCATCAGGAAAACGAAAACTTGGAGTAGAACGATGGATGATGAAGCCGAGGCCACCAATAAAACATGGCATGAGTTCAGATGGCTCGCCCAGGGTAGGGAGGCCTGGCGAAACTTTGTTGCTGCCTTATGCGCCACGGGGAGCGATAAAGAATAAGAAGATTAAGATAAACTATTCAGGTATTAGTCTTCAGATCAGACTCTTCAGATTAAACTATTTAGATTGACCTAATTAGAATGATGTATTTAGATAGATCTATTCAGACAGACCTCTTCAGATCTATCTATTGAGAACGATCTCTTCACATTATGTCATTCATTTAGAACTCTTTACATCAAACAAACTATTTAGATTGAACTATTGAGATAACCAGATTACGCTCTGTTTGTTCACTTACTTTTTCCTAAGCCCATGGGTGTAAATAGAGTACGGCCTGGACGCCTTGTTCTTGAAGGTCACCTTTAGAGTGTCCCCAACCTCGGCCCACATCACTGGTCCGAGAATGTCGCGGTCCTCGGTGGGCTTCAGCGTGGTGAAAGTCCCGTCCGTGTATTCTTTGAACAAGGCCTTCTTGTAGATGTGGCCGATGAAGTTTTCGTCGTGTCTGACGAAGATGCTGCCTTCACTGAGAACATGGTCAAGTAATGTCATGATTACACATAATGAATACACATCGTCCAGTAAAGGGCTACAGGAGGGCAGTAGGGCTGAGGTCAAAGGGATCTAAGTCAGAGTCATTTTTGGTTTTTGTTTTTGGTATCAAACATAATTTAAGAGACCATATTTCAGAAAACATGTGTAGGCCGAGAAAATTTTAACCAGTTTCCGTTTGTCAGTTGGATTTAGGATTGAGTTCAAGTCTAGGGATGGATATAAAATCAGCTCTTTTAGTACACATGGAAAAACAGACATCTATAAACAGTTTGGTGAAACGCACCGTTGGGTAGACAAGGCAGATAGAAAGATAGTTGGATCGAAAAATACAGATAAAAGCATTAATTAGATACACAGGCAGAAAAACACATAGATGCATACATAGTTAGGCTTATAGTAGTTAAGAACATTATGATGCTATTAAATATAGCAGTAACATTTATGTCGAATTCCGTTTTTTTTTTCCAAATGAAATGATCGGAAGGTTTAGAATACATTTAGAACAATACTTCAATGGATAAACTAGACAAAATAAAATGAAAGACTTGCACATTTATAACATATTTGTACATATTTAAATAGTATGACGAAGAACTTACGTGTTTGGATCATTCAGATTGTCGCCCGTCACAAGAGTTCTCTGCAAAGGGGCGTAATCCCACAGCGACTCTTCCGCAGCGATAAAATATTCCCGGTTAGCTCCCGTGAGCTCGTTGTAGCCGTCCGCAATGCGAGCCTTGCACTCGTTGACGCTGTAGAAGGCCAACATCCCGTTCTCCCTGGCAAAGTTGGACTGCGAGTAGATCATCCACTTACCTGGTGGGGGCGAGGAAAAACATATGTTGTAGAATTACATACCCTGGAAACTGTAAATTTTTCCGTAGGCTTTTTTGTAACTGAATCAAAAGCGCACATATTGACCAAATTTTGAAGCGTTACAGACCAGATAATACGAGTCGACGAAACTATAATATAAATATAGAATATAGATTGACCTAGACAAAATTGGGCGTGAAGTCTTTGGGAATTACCGATTACCGTATTCAACCATAACAACGTTGTCTTATTTAAGATTGACTTTGTTTTTTCTCCGACATTTTGGATAATAAAAGAAATACAGTAAACATTCGAATCATAGAGACTGGCAGAGTTTTAACACTGTATTTTAGATTTTTCCAAAAAGTAGGCCTAATGTTACGACCGAAAATATAGAAGGGTCAAAACACTTAGATCTATTTTGAAAGTTTGTTGTTTTTGATTTCTAGTAATACAATAAATAATTATTGACAAAAATTTCGTTGTGGGTGAAACCGTATTGAAAAGAGTAAGAACACATCCGAAATTCAGACAGGTACGCAGATAGGGAGCTATACATTTGAAACGGACCAAAAGTTATTCATATATATATATATGCTATTGACGCTAATTTCTTTAACTATGTCTGCGTTCCACACTTTGTCGTGTATTGAGTCTAGCCTTCCACTTTCTAGTTGTGAATTTAACTTGAATCTTGTTTGTAAATTACTTCTAGTTGTAATAGTTTATCTATAGGCCAAAGAGAGTGGTAGTAAAGTATCCCTTCTGACCAAATTGATCAATAGGGCCCGGTGAAGCAGCGTTCACCAATTTCTCTGGCCACGGCATACTAGGGGATTGCCCACCTGCCTTTACTTTACCCAAACTAAAGTCAGGTACCCATCAGAGCTGGGTAAACTCAGGAACAATCGAGAACAAATCCTAGCCTTCACCAGGAATTCGAGCCCAGGAACTTTTGTACTCCAGTCGAACGCGCTGCCGCTAGACCCCAGTGTCCCCTCAGGCCCAAGACAGCACACGAGCATTTCTCTGTGGCTACTCCATCTTTTAACTGCCAAAGGGAAACACACGACCGTAACAAGACAACATTTGTTTTAAAACGATTAATATTATATGTAGAAATAGTTTTGGTGCACTTGCATGTAAAATTTGACTCATTTAGCATACGCATAGTCTTCTTTAAATGAAACTTGAGGTATTAACCCTTACAGTCCCGGGCGCGTATATAGCGGAACTGAAGGCAGCATAGATAGAAGTAGGTCTGTACAGGAAGGGTTAACTAATAAAAACCAGGGAAGAGAGTATGGACTCTTGTTTACCTGTAGCATCTGGTCTCATGGTGAGGGTTGCGGTTTCCCCGGGAACCAGGTGTCTGCCGTCCCTGTTCTTGCCGTCTTCCGTGAAGGCGTTGCCGTCGAAGGTGACCGTGTGGACGTCCAGCTCCGTGCCGACGCTCATGACGTGCCACTGGACCGTTTCGTTGAAGCAGACGTTCAGGCCCGGCAGCTGACCTTCGGTGTAACCGTTGATGGCTGAAAGTAGAGGAGAACAAGGATCAAACGTCTGTGGTTTCCAACGCAAAGGCGCTAACAACGAGGGATGACCTTACGATGACCTAATGAGAGGAGGAGATGAGCAGTGGCCTTACATGGAGGGGGGGGGGCAGAGGGGGGCATATTCCCGAGAGCGACACTTCTAGGCGTGGCAAATGTAGTCTAAATATAGCACTAATCAAAGCAGCCACAGTATGCACGGGGGCGTCGCTGAATCTTTTGCCCTGGGGCGCTACATAGGCTTGTGCGGGCTCTGGTAATGAGGTGGATAATGAAACTGGTACTTATACAATAAGATGAGCAGGACAAAGTATCACATGTAGGTTAATATGCAGTGGCAGTTAGAAGAAAGTGACCGGACCGGACATGATTTAGAGCATAGGTTCTCAACGGGGAGGGGGGGGGCGCTGACATTCCCGGGGGCGATTGGGGGGTGGTGAAGGGCAAGTGGGCGGTACAAACGTACCTGATATAATTTGAAGACCTCAGCTATTTGAATCGATAAGTTTTTGTATAAAATATGATGTAAACGCAAGTGCTGCAAAATATATGATATCCCCCAACAGCAGGCATACATATTATTAAACTAATAAGAAATAGGAATCGCAATGACTTTTCGATCAGGTAGGGGTCAGTATTTGGCAAATATGCTGTATGTCCGGCTGGTCCTATTGTTGGTTCACCGGACCGTCAATCCTGCTGACCAATCACTGTCGCCCTAACTAATTATGCTAATATTAATGATTTTTTTTTATCTCAGTTTTATCGAGATGTCCTTTAATCCATTTTAACCCTCTGGAAGAAACAATAATAGTATCGTTAATCGGTAGAGATACTTAGTAATCATACAAAGTAAGTAGTTATTGTAATGCTTGAAAATATACATATAAATTCTTTAGTCATATAATATTTATATGTTTTTCAAATACTTTTACAGTTTGATCATTTCAAAGTTATAAATGTAAGCCATTTTTTTTTATTAAAGAAAAAAAAAAAGGAACAATTAGCTTAAATGAAACGGGTTAATTATCTCCTTTAATAAACAAATGTTTCCACATTTGATTCAATAGTGATGCCGAACAAGTTCTGTTTTGTAATATAAAAAATATTACTGATTTATATTATTTCTTTATATACATTGAACATTATGGTATTCATAACAAGATTTAATTATTAAAGGATTGAAATAATTTACGTTAAACAGTTGTAAATAAACATTTCCTGCATTAATTGTTTTGTCCATTTAAGGAGTTTATTTTTAAACATTAATAATTACAGAAATTACATGATATAGTGCTATTAAATAAGTCTCTTATATCTCAAAATTAATAATACAAATACATTTGTTTTAGAATTAATTATATTTAAGCTATGTTTAATTAAAATAAAGTTGGGGGGGGGGCAGTGAGCGGAAAAAATTGTAAAAGGGGGCGGTGAGCCGAAAAAGATTGAGAATCTATGATTTAGAGCCTTGTTGCCAAGGTTACTTGTGATGCCCCCCAAACTTTCAATGGACTAGACCAGGTGTCGGCAACCCTTACATAACAGTGTGCCAAAGTAGGATTCTTAAAGTATTCAGCGCGCCAAAAGCCTAAACGTCATTCCGCTCTAGAACACTGAATGACTTGTGGAAGCGACTTGAATTACTTTCTTTGTGTGGGGGTTTTCTGCGTGCCATTGAAAATCGCTCTGCGTGCCAAGTCTGGCAAGCGTTTTGTAGGTTACCGACCCCTGGACTAGAGCAGCGTTCCACCTAATGCAGAGTTGCGACATGGTACCCGGAAACGATAGCAAAAAAATAACTGAGTTGAAAAATTATTCTACAAAGCTCGAAACCTAGATAAGCGTATAATACAATTTTATCGCAGGACCTATAACAGTATAGTTCACCAAAAATAGACATCACGTGATATTTGAGTCTAATTTAAGCTAAAAACATCATGCATAGACTATTCTAGTCTCGAAATGTATGTGGAATTTCATCTCTCATAATATGGGTTAGTGCAGATAAAGAAAACAATGTTAATCGGTCGTGAAATACACATTTTTAGATAACTGCTTCAAGAAAAATTTGGGAAACACTAAAGAAAAGGAATGATTTACTTTCTGTTTATACCTTTGAATACATGTATTAATATTTAGGTATTTCTTTAGTGTAGCTGGTTCTGGGAAAGTAAAGTTATAAAGAAAATACCAACTGAATATTTTTTTTTTGCGCGGCAGACCATTTTCTATAACTATAAAGGTTTTTATGACCTGATTACGAAACAGTTGGTTTCGTGATTCCATTTCTGTGATTTTTTATAAAATGTTTCATATTTGGTAATTTTGTATGTTTTATGATATATTGTTACTTCCCTTGAGCAGTTTGTGTTGTCAATAAAAACTGTGTTACGTCCCTTTGTTTTTTTTATAATTTTTTTTTTCATTTATCCCATAATATCAAACGAACCGACACACCCTCCGTGCAGAGCACGCTTCCCGGAACAGATGTTTTTCCCATAGATATGTTAGTCTTTATGGTATGTTTAGTTTTTCTGGTTATTTTTAGCCAGTATCGGTTAGTTTAGAGTTTAGAGGCTAGGATAGCTCTGTATTTTTTTTTTAAGAGGCCATCCTTTAGTTGGCCCTAGATGGACAACTTGGCTCTTCCCGACATATCACATGACTTGCGAAAAGTAGTCACACGTCGAAGGCTAGCAATGAGGCAGCTCACAGTGATTCTCTAAGGATTGTTATTGGACTACCTTAGGTGTTTTTTTGTTCTATTTCTTATTAAATATTTTTGGCAAGAAAGTGACTATTTTTTACAATATATTCCATGTTGTTTTCCTTTTTTGTAAGGGTTCTAAGGAATTCCGACTGAAAATGTTGCTACGTGGAGCTAACATTTAAATATATTAAGTAAGTGGGAGTAACGTCTGTTGGGAATGAAGACACGTTCTTAAAGTACACAATTGAAAAATGATTTCTTTTTAGAAAAACTAAATTCGTTCATTGAAAATGGTCTGCCGCGCTTCTTAAGACACGAATCAGTAGCTTCACGCGAAAAATCTACAGTTGGGATTTTTTAGAACCCTACTTTTCGAGAACCAGCTACACTAAAGGATTACCCTCCAAAAAATGAGTTGTTGAAATTATAAGGCTTTCAATTGAAAGGGAAAAAACTCCAAAATTTTACTTGGTTTATCACCGCTAAAGACTATGGCAGTGGTTCTTAACCGGTGCTCCGCGGAGCACTGGTGCTACGCGAGGTAGTTGCAAGTGCTCCGCGAAATTATGAAACTCAAAATTTAATGTTCACTAACTTACTCTATCTGATTGAGCTGAACAAATGCTTATAATAGGTAGTCCATACGGGGAAAAATCGGCCTTTTTGCCTATTTTTACTGTTGTTGTAACGAAGTTTTGACTAACTTGTACTAATGCTACATAAATAAAAATTTATAAGCTTATATGATCTAAGTTGAAGCCTTTATCTAACAAAATATTTAACTTTTAAACTCATTAATTGTATTTAAAAAAGTGAATCAATTTCTATGCTGTCTTGAGCTTACCGAACGTTCGTCAGGACGACAAGATGTCTTTAATTCTATTTCTTCCTATTTCGAACAATTAAAATATCATGGGAGTTGTGTGTGGGAATTTGTACGGACGGTGCTCCATCAATGGTAGGCTCATTAAAAGGGTTTGTGACTCTCGCCAAGAAAAGAAACTCCAATTTTATATCTACTCACTGTTTTTTGCACAGAGAATCTCTGGTGTCCAAAACATTACCAGTAGCATTAAAACCTGTGCTAGACAAAGTTGGAAATATAATAAACTTCATAAAATCGAGACCTTTGAAAATACGCGTCTTTAAAAATCTTTGCATCTCTATGGAAGCCAAGTATGAATATTTGCTTTTGCATTCTGAAGTGAGATGGTTATCCAGAGGAAAAGTGTTGCGTCGTTTCTTAAAACTGAAGGATGAATTGATGACCTTTTTCCAAAATGAAAATATGGATGATTTTGTGGAATATCTTCAAAATGACATTTGGTGTGCTAAATTGGCATATTTAGCTGATATTTTTGATTATTTAAATTGTGTTTATACCAGCCTTCAAGGAAAAAAGAAACTTTTTTTTAACATCGACCGATAAATTGACAGCCTTTCGGAAAAAAGTTATTTTTTGGGAAAAATCGTTTGTTGGAGAAAAAGAAAGTAGATATCTTTCCTTCTCTTAATGATAACACTACCGACGAAATTATTTCAGCAGTAACAGAGCATTTAACTTTATTAGAAGATAAGATTGAATTATATTTTCCATCAATAAACGTAGAAACATATGACTGGATACGTAATGCCTTTGCCACGGTTGATACATCAAATAGTAAGTTGTCATACCAAGAAGAAGAAGAATTAATCAACCTATCATCGGATCGATTAAGTTTTAAAAACTTAAAATAAAATTTTCCGAAATGGTTCTAGAGGAATTTCGGATCTTTGTGCAAGAAGAATACTCAGCTCTCTCCTCGAACGCACTTAAAATATTGTTGCAATTTTCAACATCATATTTGTGTGAACTCGGTTTCTCGATAGTCACCAACATAAAAATTTAAAAAACGAGCAACACTTACTAATTTGGATGAAGAATTGAGGGTTGCTATTTCTAAAAATAGGCCTAATATCACTGAAATTTGTAAAAACCGTCAAGCTCACGTTTCACATTAAATTTTTATTTTTCTGAATTAAATTTTGCTCAATGTTATTTTTTTACTTATTAAATTTATGTTTATTAAAAATTTGTTATTCATGTTCTAATTTTAAACTCTTATGTTATAATCTTTTATTTTCAATAAAAATCGTACGTATGTGCTCCCCAAATTTTTGTCATGATCAAAAGTGCTCCCCGACTTCAAAAGGTTAAGAACCACTGGACTATGGAGTAGTTACAGTGTATTTAAATATTAATTGTAAACGGTTCCGAGAATCGGGCACATATATATGCTAGATGTTATCAGTGATTATCAGCAGTGCTTTTTATTGTGACGGTACGCACCGGTACGTCGTACCGGCACCTTTTTCAATGTGGGGAAAAATTATTACTTTTCTGGTATTTTAAAGTTTATTATTAATTTATTATATTATTAATTTGTTGAAATTGAATTATTTTAAAATTGCGCGCAATAAGAATTAAAATATATAATGCGAAACTGCTTTAAAAGTTAGGAAATCCGTCACTGAGTACCGGCACCTATTTTTTTTTTACAAAAAAAGCACTGGTTATCAGTATTCTATTTCCTGAAAGGGTTCAAATAGCACCATTGATTTGAGTAATAATAAATACAGGTGGTGACTTACTAAACTTGAGGTCCGAGACTGGCGAGCTAATGTCCAGCGCGGTGTTGCTGTACAGAGAATCGGTCTCATCGATGATGGACAACAGCAGGAAGAACTGCTTAGGAGGCGGCTGTTGGGCCTATACATTTTAGAATATAATAACCTTTTGTACAAGGACACCAGAATAACTTTAGTAGCAACATATAAGTGATTCCTATCGGACCAAATTGATCTATAGTGCTAGTGAAGCAGCGTTCACCAGTTTCAGTTGCCACGGCATACTTGGTTTGGCTCGCACAATGCCCAGCCGCCTTTATACTGTACCCCAACTAATGTCAGGTACCCATCAGCGCTGGGTAGACTCAGTGACACCCACGAGTCCAGGGAAAAAAATCCTAGCCTTCGAATCCAGTATTCGTACCCTTGATCTTCAGTACGCCAGTCAATCGCGCTGCCCACTCGGCCACCATGACACCCACCCCACCCCACAAATGATGTAATAGTCATTTAAAAGCAATGTCTCAAACCTTGATTGGTTTTGATTTATTCACCAACCTCGAAAGTGAGGCTAGCGGGCTTCTTGCATATCATTAGGGGCCCCACGAGCCCCGTGTTCTGGTCCTTCCTGGGATTGTGTCCGGACGTGTAGAGGAATACTTTACACTGGTCGTGGTAGTCGTCCAGTAGGTCGGTAGGGACGTAGAATGTGTAGGTGTACACCTGACCAGGGCCCACAGCTCCGCCTACAACACCATCACCTTCTAAACAACAACAACAATAGAAATGGTATAAAAAGAAACTTTAATCAGGCATATATATCGCCCCTATAATAATAATAATAATAATATTAATAATATTTGTATAGCGCTGCCAATTTGGTTTGACGTGATACTGTACTTTACTTTATATATCGTCAAGGACAGAAAACTTTGGTTGGCAACCTAAGAGGCCTCAACAGGGATGGAGGACAATAATATTTAATGAATAAGTACACAGTTTGATAGAAATACAGAGTGAACAAAGAAAGGAAAAAAGACTATAGTCCGTTTAATTTAGGAGAAAGCCAAGAAAATAATAGAACTATAATTTTCTAATGGAGTCAAAAGTAAATATCAGCCTGAGATCAGTTTGATTTATAGGGTATGTCAAGCTGGGCGGACTCTGTGGCCAGCACAATGCCCAGCTGACTGTACTTCGCACCCACCCATTGTCAGGTACGCATCAGAGCTGGGTAGACTTATGGACACCTAGATCTGAGACGATTCCAGGAAAGTCGACACGCAATGAGAGCGCGCTGCCGTTAGGCCATCGTGACTCGTGACCCATAAATGCCATGAGAAGTGTGTAGAATCAAGAACATAACATACACAAAGGAAAGTGTGCAGAAGCAAGAACATAACATACACAAAGGAAAGTGTGTAGAAGCAAGAACATAAATATACACAAAGGAAAGTGTGTAGAAGCAAGAACATAACATACACAAAGGAAAGTGTGTAGAAGCAAGAACATAAACATACACAAAGGAAAGTGTGTAGAAGCAAGAACATAAACATACACAAAGGAAAGTGTGTAGAAGCAAGAACATAACATACACAAAGGAAAGTGTGTAGAAGCAAGAACATAAACATACACAAAGGATAGTGTGTAGAAGCAAGAACATAAACATACACAAAGGAAAGTGTGTAGAAGCAAGAACATAACATACACAAAGGATAGTGTGTAGAAGCAAGAACATAAATATACACAAAGGAAAGTGTGTAGAAGCAAGAACATAACATACACAAAGGAAAGTGTGTAGAAGCAAGAACATAAACATACACAAAGGAAAGTGTGTAGAAGCAAGAACATAAACATACACAAAGGAAAGTGTGTAGAAGCAAGAACATAAACATACACAAAGGAAAGTGTGTAGAAGCAAGAACATAAACATACACAAAGGATAGTGTGTAGAAGCAAGAACATAAACATACACAAAGGAAAGTGTGTAGAAGCAAGAACATAAACATACACAAAGGAAAGTGTGTAGAAGCAAGAACATAAACATACACAAAGGAAAGTGTGTAGAAGCAAGAACATAACATACACAAAGGAAAGTGTGTAGAAGCAAGAACATAAACATACACAAAGGATAGTGTGTAGAAGCAAGAACATAAACATACACAAAGGAAAGTGTGTAGAAGCAAGAACATAACATACACAAAGGATAGTGTGTAGAAGCAAGAACATAAATATACACAAAGGAAAGTGTGTAGAAGCAAGAACATAACATACACAAAGGAAAGTGTGTAGAAGCAAGAACATAAACATACACAAAGGAAAGTGTGTAGAAGCAAGAACATAAACATACACAAAGGAAAGTGTGTAGAAGCAAGAACATAAACATACACAAAGGAAAGTGTGTAGAAGCAAGAACATAAACATACACAAAGGATAGTGTGTAGAAGCAAGAACATAAACATACACAAAGGAAAGTGTGTAGAAGCAAGAACATAAACATACACAAAGGAAAGTGTGTAGAAGCAAGAACATAAACATACACAAAGGAAAGTGTGTAGAACCAAGAACATAAACATACACAAAGGAAAGTGTGTAGAAGCAAGAACATAACATACACAAAGGATAGTGTGTAGAAGCAAGAACATAAATATACACAAAGGAAAGTGTGTAGAAGCAAGAACATAACATACACAAAGGAAAGTGTGTAGAAGCAAGAACATAAATATACACAAAGGAAAGTGTGTAGAAGCAAGAACATAAACATACACAAAGGAAAGTGTGTAGAAGCAAGAACATAAACATACACAAAGGATAGTTTGTAGAAGCAAGAACATAAACATACACAAAGGATAGTGTTTAGAAGCAAGAACATAAACATACACAAAGGAAAGTGTGTAGAAGCAAGAACATAAACATACACAAAGGAAAGTGTGTAGAAGCAAGAACATAAACATACACAAAGGAAAGTGTGTAGAAGCAAGAACATAAACATACACAAAGGATAGTTTGTAGAACCAAGAACATAAACATACACAAAGGAAAGTGTGTAGAAGCAGGAACATAACATACACAAAGGATAGTGTGTAGAAGCAAGAACATAAACATACACAAAGGAAAGTGTGTAGAAGCAAGAACATAACATACACAAAGAAAAGTGTGTAGAAGCAAGAACATAAACATACACAAAGGAAAGTGTGTAGAAGCAAGAACATAAACATACACAAAGGAAAGTGTGTAGAAGCAAGTACATAAACATACACAAAGGAAAGTGTGTAGAAGCAAGATCATAAACATACACAAAGGATAGTGTGTAGAAGCAAGAACATAAACATACACAAAGGAAAGTGTGTAGAAGCAAGAACATAAACATACACAAATGATAGTGTGTAGAAGCAAGAACATAAACATACACAAAGGAAAGTGTGTAGAAGCAAGAACATAAACATACACAAAGGAAAGTGTGTAGAAGCAAGAACATAAACATACACAAAGGAAAGTGTGTAGAAGCAAGAACATAAACATACACAAAGGAAAGTGTGTAGAAGCAAGAACATAAACATACACAAAGGAAAGTGTGTAGAAGCAAGAACATAAACATACGCAAAGGAAAGTGTGGCTTGTAATTTTTGCTGGGACAGAGTGACATCGCGTCATTTCTTTTATCTGGGGGAAAATTAGTCTCAGCTCAAATTTATCACAGCTGATGATCGCATTATTAAGTTGGAGGCTCATGTCAAATCATTGAATAAAATTGAATTAACTGAGGGCAGGGTGCGCGTTCGCTTGCCGTACCGAGGGTCCTGGGTTCGAATCCCAGTTACGGCTAGGATATGTTCTCGTGGTTTGGATGGTGTCCTTGAGTCTACCCAGGTCTGATGCGTGCCTGGCTTTAGTTGGTGGTAAGGAAAAGGCGGCTGTGCAATTGTGCTGGCCATACAATCCTCTAGTATACTTTGGCCACAGAAACCAGTGAAAGCTGCTTCACCGGCCCTAATCTATTCCGACGGGAATCTTTACTTTTTTTTTTCTGAATTAACTTCCTTTATAATTCACAATTTATGTCAATGAATTGTGACTGTATTTGTTTAAATTGTGTATTTGTTGAAGTTAAGAGAATTGATATTCTTCTATATAGCAGTTAATGTTTTTCATTTATTAGGAAAGAGAAACGGAGAGAGAGTTAGAGAGAGTAAGAGAGAAAGAGAGAGAAAGAGAGAAAGAGAGAGACAGAGAGAGTCAAAGAGAGACAGGGAAAGAGAGAGAAAGAGAGAGACAGAGAGAGAAAGACAGAGAGAGACATAGAAAGAGAGAAAAAGAAAGAGAAAGAGAGAAAGAGAGAGACAGAGAGAGACAGAGAAAGAGAGAGAAAGAGAGAGACAGAGAGAGACAGAGAGAAAGTGAGAAAGAGAGAGAGAGACATAGAAAGAGAGAGAAAGAGAGAGAAAGAGAGAGACACAGAGAGAAAGTAAGAAAACAGAAAGAGAGAGAGAGAGACAGCTTAGAAACCTTTCAGAGACACTGGAGTAACATAATTAGATATCAGTTTAAAAAAAGAATAAAATCATTTTAAAAAGCGGCTTATTCAACACCTATCGCTCACCTCTGGCTTCCTGTCCGACGTCATACGTCAATTCGTGGGGCAGGAAGGACACGTTGAAAGGGATGCTGTTTTTCAGGGTCACCAGGAGCCGGTCCCCGGGCTGAGCCCTCAGCACCGGGCCCAGGATGCCCATGTGGGCGTAGCGGGTTAGCTGGGGCACCCTGGTGTCGTAGGCGCCGTTTATGTACTGGACGAATCTGGCCTTGGTGTAGGTGGTGCCTGACGCAGAGCTGGCGTTGGACAACTTCGGCCATCTGAAGACGGACACACGTGTTTAAGTTATTATAGCAGGCTTTAAAGTGCTGGGGAATTCGGAGAGCTAATAAGTTA
Source organism: Anisus vortex (assembly GCA_949126835.1). Lineage (NCBI taxonomy): Eukaryota > Metazoa > Mollusca > Gastropoda > Planorbidae > Anisus > Anisus vortex. Next base: position 5,118,554 of record OX421508.1, read on the forward strand.
AAATTTATTTCTCGATCCAAACAAATGGAAATTTGACTTGATGATATACATTCCACCTTTCAGCATATTTAAAACAATATAAAAGAACAATTTGTACTCGAGCACAATAGCCACTCACGCACACTATCTTACCATTTATAATACAAGAAAAAGTATTATTTAGGAGTGAACTATTGTATTTTATGGTTGACTGACGATTCTTTTAAAAGCTTCTCACTGATATCTTATAGTGGAACTAAAGAGTTCATAAATCTCTCTGCTCTTGCCCTTATTAAGATAAAATTTGTAATGACAGTATCAATAATGTCCCAATGTTTTATATTGTTTGGAAGTTCAGTTTCAATTGATGTACCAGAACACTATGTTTGCCTTTCAGCCGTTCATTATGTATGAAATTTATCTCATCTATAGAAGCAGCGTCTGTAGTATATAGGATAAGATATTGGGCCAACAGTTTGTGTTTAACATAATAAAGATAATAAAGATACTCGTGGTATCGAGATAAGTCAATCAGATCCAATGTTTACTTACATATCTGCGGCTGGGGTGTCGAGTGTTGGTTCTGGCTTCTCGGGGGCATAGTTCCACTGGACCTCCTCGACTGCCAGGTAGTATTTCCTTGTCATCAAGTAGTTGGGCGGGGACTGTTGGTGTCCGTTGTCACAGTTCTTGACGTGGTAGAAGGCCGAGCTGCCCGCTGTGATGTCATGGGTGACAAATTGTGAATGACAAAGTGTGGATGAGAATTAGTAGATAAAATAAATAGTGGATAAAATTTTTTTGTAAGAATGCAAATAGTACTTAGACAAAAAACGGGTATATATAAACAATCTCTTCCATACATACATCAAAACAAACGCATACAAAAATCAGTGCGCTTTTATAAAACATAAAAAGATGGCATATTGTACATTTATACATTAAAAAAGGCTTACACATTGTACATTGCATATCCATGCATTAGAATATAGCAGTAGATGATCCATGGTATCTACAAACATCGAACAAAAAATATACATAAAAAAGGAGATTCGTATTCCCCCTCCCCCCTTACCTTTTTCTTGGTCGCCGACCATGTCAGTGATCAACCATTTCCCAGGCATTTTTGGCGTAGTCTCCGCCGCTACAAAAGTGGCACTGTAGACAAATACTGTGTCGCCCCTGGGAACACAATTGATATCATACTAACGAATAATGGACGGACTTAAAGCATTAAGCCTATAGTGTGCTCTTGTTCTATTCTTTTTTTTTAGATATAATATATTGGCTCATATATATATATAGTTATATCACTAAATATTCGTGTCTTTAGAATTGTTTCGATAATTCATTCAGAGTTATTATTTTATTTGTAATTTTGGCGTCGAGAGTATTTGTGTTCAATTGTATAGATAGTTATTTATTATGACGTAATAACGTTGTGTTCTTGTAGTATCTACAACTTTTCAGTACGCAGCAGCTTCTTTCGCATTCTGAAAACTTTGAGGGAAATTCCATCCTAGCCCCTTCTGCACCAAAATCTACAATATAAGGCACTGCAGGTGGTTGTTTTTACTTAGCGATAAAGAAGATACTTATTACTGACCATTGAAGTTGAATGTTATTATTGTACACAAGTCAAAGCATGAAATTATTCTTTAAAAGTTCACCAAGGGGCTAGAGTGTATTATTTCATAGTAAACATAGACAGACAGAAGAAGACCCACGAGAGAGAGAAAGAGAAGAGGGAGAATGAAAGACAGAGCAACAGAGCGAGAGAGAAAGTCAATGAGAGAAAAAAAAATAAGGAGAGAAAAACAGAGAGAAAGAAAAAAAGAGAGAGAAAGAGAAAGAGAGAGTAAGAGAGACAAAGAGAGAGCAAGGGAGTGAAATAGAGAGAATGAGAGAGAAAAAGTGAGAAAGAAAAAAAAAAAGATAGAGAAGGAAAGTGAGAGAAAGAGAGAAAAAGAGAGAAAACGAGAAGGTGAAAGAGACAGAGAGACAAAGAGAGAGAGAGATGATGTTTCAAAAACTAACCTTACGCCTTGGTACTTGAGGTTTTGTCCATGGAAATGAACTGCGTGAATATCTTTTTCATTGCCGAAGCCAATCACGTAGAACTGGACTTTCTCACCAACACAAGCCTCAAGGCCAGGTAAGGTACTGAAGGACAAGGCGTTGATGGATCTCTTGACATTACTGTCGATGAAGTAAGGGTCTTCAGACTCGCTGAGCTGCTTGCAGAGGGCCGGGTTCAGGCAGTACGTCGCGATGTTCTCTTCCAAATACCAGTTGAGGTTCTCGTCCCAGTTTAAGAAGATCAGAGGGAACTCCCGTTGCACGTCCGTCCTCACGTTCTTCTCATTGAGAACACCTGGAAAATTCAAAACAGATTGGGTATGACATTGTGGATGACAAAAGACGCATACATTAAACACAGGTATAGTTGCAATATCTTACATGAATTGTATTAATTTTTCTTCGGGCTGGATCTGATCTTGCGTCAATTACTTTTGCTTTAAAAATAGTCAATTGTTGTTTTGTGATTTTTTAATGGGGCCTGGTGGCCAGGAGCGCATTCAGGTAACTGTAATGCAAGACTAGTATTTAGTTACCGGGGATGGAATGTCTCCCTGAGTCTATCCAGCTCTGATTAGTTACTTGATATTAGTTAGGAAGCAAAATATTGGCTGGCCACACAATCCAAGCCTTCACCAGAATTCGAACCCAAGACTTTTGGTACCGAACGCGCTGCCGTTCGGCCTCTGTGACCCCGTATTAGACTATTCGTTCATCTAAACATGTTGATTTTAAATTTTAAAAAAAAATTGTCCAGAATTATGCAGAAAAATTGTATTTGTATGCTTAGTTGTTGTGAAGATGCGGGAATATGTGGCTAGTACGATGCTCCCGTGACCGCAATGCTCACACGATGTATTCCCACCTCTCTTGGTTCGTTGGTCAAGAGGTCGATGGCACTGCCTTAGACCAGGCAATACTCCGTTGACAATGCCCGATATTTAAATATGCGTACTATTCTTCAAGCAGATTTAGTCTCTTTCTTCATACAATCACTCGAAGTTGGCATAAGAATTAAGTGAACAGACTATTAGTGTTCAAGTGAATAGACTATATGTTTAATGCGTAATCACATGTGGATATCAACATATCAATACTCAGACACATCTATCAGCTGTATTCTGGAGAGTCCAAGCTCAGGTACAGATATCCGCAGAGTGAAAATTAACATAAAGAAATACAATGTATACAGATACTATAAACACATTACTAAGGATAATCCGAAATCTCAGTCACAATTCTTAGCTTTCTCGTGTGTCCGTCAAGAGTAGAGTCTACACTTATATAGGAATACAATGGCAGTCAAGGGCGGTCCTTCCTGTGTCGTCATACCCATGGTCAAACCATTACAAAAAGTACACCCACTTACCGACCAGTCAGCTGTCAAATAGTACCTTCGGAGGGGGGGGGGGTTCCGAATGACCCAACGTTATATCCCTTTGTCTTATTTCCTAGCCCAGGGGTCGGCAACCTGCGGCTCGCGAGCCGCATGCGGCTCTTTCGATGACAAGATGCGGCTCTCCAATTCCATGCGCAAATATTAATAATTAAATTATTTTATTTTCAAAACTCAAAAACAAAATATTATACTGCAAATATATATATATATTATATATATCCTATATTATACTGAAAACAGGATAAAATCACTCAACAGAGAACAGTGATAACAGGTAGAGTAATAACAATTCCCGTTGGGAACAGTTCTATGCGCCGTCAACAGTTGCAGACAGAGTATAGACAACTAATAAAAGACGAAAATGTATGCATGTACAGGTGAATACTGCTACTTGAATAGGTGTGTCTTCAGCCGGCTCCTGAAGGTGTTGAAGCTAGGGCTCTGGCGAAGCTGTAGAGGGAAGGCATTCCACGCGGACTGGTCCCATATGAGAATGCACTTTGGCCAGCAAACACTAGCTTCGCACGAGGGATCTGAAGAGTTAGTGCATCAGAAACCGAGCGGTAGCCAGAGCAGAGATCGGAATTGAGGAGTGATAAGAGTCGACTTCTTCTTCTTAAGGACCAGTCGGGCAGCACAGTTCTGGACACGTTGGAGGCCCTGAAGGGAGGATGCCAAGAGGCCAGCAAAGAGCGAATGGCAATAATCCAAGCGGCAAAAGTGGAGAGCGATGGCAAGCTTAACACAAGCTTCCTTAATAAGATAGCGACGGATGGCGTCAATACGATGCAGATGGAAGAAGCAGATTTTGGTGAGGAAGGAGATGTGGGGCTGCATGGACAGCGTGGAGCTCACAAAGACATCAAGGCTCTTGACAGTCGGGGAGAAAGGTACTGTTGAGTCGGCCAGCTGAGATCGGACGCAGTGAAGGACACGACCCTCCGTCTCGTAACGACTATAAAAGCTTCAATCTTCTCACTGTTCAACTTTAACTTGTTTTCCGTCATCCAGTTCTTGATGTCCAGGAAACAGATTGAGATGGAAGCAAGGAGCCCGTCGAAGTCTTCAGGCTCTGCACTGTTATAGAGCTGGTTGTCATCGGCGAAAGAATGATATTTTAGGTTGTGGCGTTCGATGACAAAGGAGAGGGGTTTGGTATAAAGGGTGAAAACAATTAATTGGGCCGAGGACAGACCCATGTGGCACACCATAGTAGACATGAACAGGCTGGGAGGATAGAGTAGGCAGACAGCTGAAGCTGACATCCGCTAGTCACTACTTAGACTACTATATGAAACACCCAGTCAGACCCAGCGGGCGGTAGTGTTCAGTCTTCTTCGGAGCAAAGTTGTGAGTTGGAGGTCCACTCTGCACAACTGGACAGTTCTAAACTCTAAAAGAAATGCAGCTAGTTGATGCACATATTTGATGCATGGGATAGTTTTCCAGAATGCTACAGTGAGGTGAAGAAGTTGGCATTTGGAGTGCTGACGATCTTCGAGTCACATATTCGTGCGAACAAGCGTTTTCTTGCATGAAATATAATAAAAAGTAAAGTAAGAAGCCAACTAACAAATAAAAATCTAAAGGTGTGCTAGAAACTGAAAACAACAAGTTATGAGCCAGATTTAGCCAAACTTTCAAAAGGCATTCAAGGCCAATGCTGCCATTGATGTAACTATTGTAACTATCTATTATTCAATAATTATAGTTATAGACCTACTATTTGATAACTAATTTTATTATTCTAGCAGAGCTAGCTAAAATACTTTAATATATTTTGTGCGATACATTTGTATGTTTTATATGAATAAATAGGCACATATTTATTTTATATCAAAAATCAATTTTGTAGGCCCTTTAGGTAGGCTATTCCTACTCCTAATCAAATACGATAATATTGAAAAAAAAAGTTAGTGGCTCTTTAAAAACTGGGAAATTGTGTAAATTGTAACTTTTGGCTCTTTTGCCTCAAAAGGTTGCCGACCCCTGTCCTAGCCCATCGGCGACTTCAATCGTCGGGGATTGCCCCGTCAGACCGGGGGTGGGGGGGAATAAGGGTGGGAAGGGAGAGAATTTCGCCCTGCCAAGCAATTTACATATAACAGCAATAGCATTAATTATTAAGTACTAAACTAAGACGCTATAATAAAAGTCACCTCATGACAGTTGTTATGTTTGTGCGCACGCACTCACACAGCTTAGAGGAAACACAGACCAGTTGTGGGTGATAGTTCGCACACAAACCTTTTTTACAAGTAACCAAGAAACCGATAGCCCCGGTCGCCACGTCCTTCACAGCATTCACGTGCGAATGGTAGAGCCAGGGCAGGCAGTCCGGGTCCGTAGGCGTGGGGGCGTTATTCTCGTTGATGATCCATTCCAGGTCAACTTTCCCACCTGGCGGAACATTGTCGTCCATCTTGTCGATGCCAGTAGTGTTATCCAGGTACAAAGCACCTTGCAATAAACAAGAGCAAATCACAATAAAACAAATGAAATAAGATTATAAAAAAAATATCTTATACTTTATTACAAAAGTAAATGAAGAATCGTTCTTTTATCGAAAGAAAGGTGTTTCTTCAGAGACTATTAATAAGATGGACAGCTGGCTCTATTTTTAGAGCTAATATGTTTTTTCCCCCCGTGCGCAACCAATAAGGCTGTCTTGAATGACCTGACGCTCCTACGTTTGCATTAAAGGTTTCCGCTGAAAACAACTTTCGATTTTAATCCTAATTTTCCATTGAAAATATAGCGAGTTACTAAACCGGAAGTACGGAGGACTTTGTGCGATCGGAGATTCCGAAACTAAGTGTTTCAAGTCATCAAATAGCAGAGATATTAAAACAAGGGGTCCCTGTTATTGTAGTATTTGTTTTTTTTCATTATATTTTCTGATTGGTACTGATAGCTTAATTCCCGGACGGGAACTTACTTTCATGAGGCTTCGAAATGAAAGATCGAACGGAAGTTTGTTTCTTTCATTATATTTTCTGAGAGATTAGTGCTAAGTGCTTATTTCCCGGGGGCGGGAACTGGGAACTTACTTTCGTGGTTCTTCTTGTAGAAGACACCGTGCGGGTGCATGGAGTAGTTCCTGGAGGCGTTATTGTAGAAGTGGACCTGTATCACGTCATCCAGCTCCCCGCGAATCACCGGGCCCATATGCCCCAGATAGTGAGGTTTGGGAATCTCCACACTGAAGGTGTCGTCCGTGAACTGAAAGTAGCCAACCTTCTTGTAGATGTTTCCTATCCTGTTGTCCTTCGGCAGAATGTAGTTGTCGGCAAACCTGGAACAAACAAATTTGGACATTTGATTATTGCTTCTTTTTGTCTGTATCTATTTCTTAATCTGTTTGTATTAGTTAAGTAAAGTATCCTTCGGACCAAACTGATCATAAGGCTGGTGAAGCAGCGTTCAAGAGTTCCTGCATCAGAGCTAGGTAGACTCAGGGACACTTTCGAGTCCTGGGGAAGAAATTATCGCCTGTACCAGGATTCGAACCCATGACATTAGGTACGCCTGTCGAACGCACAGGCACTCGACTACCGTGCCCCTTAGTTTAATGACTACTAAAGGAGTATATCCATTATGATACAAGGAAAACAATCTAAGCGGTTATGTAAAAAAAAATAACATGGTTTTCACCTGAGGCTAATTCCTCTATACCGAGTTAACTAGTTTTGCGGTTCCTAAAGTGATTTGTATGTGTATATACATCCATATATTTTACGTATATATCTATCTATTTGTCTATCTATCTGTCTCTCTATCTTTCTTTCTATCAGTATACACACTCACACACATTTGTTTGTCTTTCCTTTTTTTCGGTGTGTGTGTCTCTCTCTCTCTCGCCCTCTCTCTCTCTCTCTCTCTCTCTCTCTCTGTATATATATATATATACGTATATTTACGAAATTTTCATAGCAAAGTATAAATTTAAAAATGAAAGATTTCGAGATTCTTCTATTTTATCAAGTCATTTCAAAACTTAAAATCATACATATGAAAAGCGGTTAGGATTGCAGGAAGACTTAGTAATGATTACATGGAAAATGTTCAAAGCCTGAAAGAGGTAAGGGTCAAAAGGAAAACAGTGTTAAAGTTAAAATGTTTGTTTGGTTTATAGGGAAAAAAGGGTTAGCGTTAAAACTTATAATCTCACGTCTGCTCTTTGACTGTTCTGAAAATCCCTCCGCCTGGAGAGTAGTCCCAAACAATTTCTCTGGCGGCGATGTAGTACTGTCTGGTGACTGCCTCGGAACCTGCCAGGAACAGCGCGTGGATGACAACAGCCGTCGCTACCACAGCCAAGGCCATGATCTAAATTTAAATCTCTGACGATCTGGAAACAAAAAAACAACAACACAGAAGCAAGGAACGCAGGATTAATATGCAGTCAGATAAGTCACAGGATGCGGCAATGTTTACGCGAATGGGCGCGAGTGTGTAACTATTTAAAAGCATCCTTAGGGCTGAGTTCGGGTTCGGTTCGTTGATAACCATAGTTCGAGTTCGGTGTGTTTCTTCGGGTTCGGTTCGATTCCCATCTCATTAGGTAGTGAAAGGATACGGAAATGTTTACGTGAATGTGTGTGTGTGACTGTTCAAAAGCATCCTTATAATATCACAGGTGTAGGCACGTATCTATTTTTCAAGACCTGCATTCCAGCTTCTTATGATTGTACTTTATAAAGAGACACAACCCAATATTGTGTTATATACACCATTAAATGTGCTTACCTGTAATATGACTACATTATTTATACACATCCTAAGTGTTAGATTTTGTAATTCTACATATTTGAAAATATAATTAAGAGAAAAAAAAAACCAACAAAATATGTATTCCCAATTTGTAAGAATAATTATGAAATATATATTTAAAAAAATAAACAACATTAAAATTGTAAATGGAAGCAGCACTTAACGTAGCTTTACGATGAGCCGCACGTGACTCTCGGAACTTGCATTTGTCCATCCCTGTAATATTGCCTGTAGTTGCTGTTGTTGTTTTAACTGGGCAGGACGCTCTACGTTCAGGCATATCCATAATTTAGCCCTTGATATATATATATACATATAGCCACCCAAAACGAAACTCGTAAAACGTAAAGTATTAATCCTAAACGTAACCATTAAAACGTAAATATTAAGTCTAAACCACACCTTCAAAACGTGGATAGTAACAAAACGATGTGCTTTTTTTTAAAGTTTAACTTAGAACCTGTTTTGTGAACACTTAAAATTATTATTGCGAAATTTTTCAATAGTCGAATACTATTTAGAAAACACATCTGTAAACTAATCTTTTTTTCAGGCCGTGTTGATCCACATCGCTCTTGGCAAAGGCATACGAGCCTAGACAATAGTGTGGTCTGCACAATGCCGTCGATTTAATTTCCAAAAAAAAAAGAGCTGCGTAGACGAAGAGACACCTTCCAGGCACGAAAATAAAATAAAAAGAGGACTCGAACTCGCGGCCTTCGGATCTCCTGATAGTACCTTATGTTAACTTTATTGTAATAAATGTAATAGTCTTACAAGTTTTATCCGAGAAAGAAACAAAGCTACAACATTAATAAAACATTCCAGCCTTCTATAATCAAATTCAACTGTCTCATTTTATACAATATAATTACAGTTTATTATGTTAAAATATGTCAGAAACTTGGAGAAAAACCGCCACCAATGTCAGGAAAATACAGGCATTTGTTAATACCTGCATCAGAAGAATGCTTAGGATAAGTTGGCCAGAAACCATCAGTAATTAAGAACTAAACAGAGGGCTGTGGAAGAGTTCATTTCCCAAAAGGGATGGAAATTGATTAGCCACACCTTCAGAAAACCGGCATACAATGTCACTCGGCAAGCGCTCACTTGGAACCCCCAGAGAAAAAGAAAAAGAGGTCGACCGAGAAACACCTGGAGGCGTGATGTGGAAACCGATGTTAAAAAGCTTGGGCTTAACTGGGGTCAGATAGAGAAATTGGCCCAGGATCGGGACTCTTGTTAGCGGCCTATGTCCCAGGTGGGGCGAAAGGCATAAGTAAGCAAGATGTTAAAATACAATGAATGAGTTTTCAATTATAAAAAAGACATCGAGTATAAAGTACAAAAATACACACACACAATCATTATAATTTTCACGATTGAAAGATTGAAACTAGTGCGCGAGTGCAAAATAACGTTTTCTTACCCTCAGGTCTAAAAGAAACACAATCGGAGAAGTACACCCAATGAAAACGATATAAGCTTTTCTGGATATGCTTTACCTTTTATTTAGACCCAGTTAGCAGAGTGGGAGCCATCAAGGGTTGGGCAGTGGTGTCATTTATACTCTTTGCCCCCTCCTCATTCGCCCCTTCCACCCCTCCCACCTGTTTGATCCTATGGGTTAACTTACCACCATATTCAGAATATAGCAGAAGGAAAACAAAATACAAAGCGAAACAAAGGACGGGTGGACAAATTCGTGCGGGTGATAACAAGATGACATTTAGAGAAATAAATTTTTGGACATCTGTGCTGTCGCGTGTTGGGCAGACGATCAGGTGGGAACTGGGATAAGGGCTGCTCTTTACCTGATGGAAGGGTTGATGATATCACCGTAACACTGGTCCCTAAAAATTTATATTTATTCCCCGTATTTCCGTGTGGCTAGCACAGATGGCTGAAGTGACTTGTTTGAAGTAATCCAAGCAGAGACACGATACTCCTAGCGGACAGACACATTACAAAACAGACTCTTATGTTTCAACGTTTTCGAAAACTGTTTAATTTAGTCAGGAGTCACCAATGGCCTCTGACTGAGATATTTGCAGAAAATAAATGGTCTACAGCAGGCTTAATGACTAAGTCTCTTATCAAGCAAATTATATTCTATAGACTGGTCCTAACTATACAGTATCTGAGAATTTACAACTAACTCTTGGCGACTGCTCACTGGCGCGTCTCAGAACCAACTAATAACGTCCTCCCCGGTGTTGAAACTTAATTATACTGGAGGTGGACTGAAGTAAGGGGGAGGGGGAGAGGGGAAATTGACCAATGTGTCTCTAGTGATGAGTCACTGGTAGAGAGAGGGGGTAGGGCAGAGGGGGGTGTTTGGTGGCCCGCGCAGGTGCCTCCGCTGGCTCTTGAGGTTCTCAGTTCTAACCACTGAGAGCCTATGACGTAATCTTCTGGAGAACAGAGAGCGAGTGAGGGGTGGGGGTGGGGGGATGCGTTGATGACTCCTGGGAAACTAAACGTAGCTGTAGACAGATTGGTAGGAGGGGGGTTACATCAGACGTGTATTTTTAATCATGAGATAGGTGTAGGATATATATACATATATATAATATTCGTGGGGGGGGGGGATAACAAGATGACATTTAGATACATTTTATGACATCTGTGGGCACAGATGAATAGAAGAAGAAGAAACAAATTATGTAACCTTTGCTTGTTGATATCTTGATATGAAATGTGCTTGTATGTCTGTATGTTTGTGGACGTGTTAGTGAGTGTATATATTATGTGTGTTACAAATGACGGCCTGCTTCAAGTAAATTAAGTACTTTTCGAAAAAAAAAAAACACAGAAAGAAACCCGCAAAATTATGTCTTCAACATTACGGAAAAATCCGGTAGCTTAGAAACAGTGCTTACCACCCCTTAACTTTTATTTCCGGCAATTTCCGTATAGTCTTCTCAACTATGTTTAAGGATCTCAGAGGAACAAACTGTTTACATTTTCAATAATGCTTAAAACATGCTTGTGGATTTTTAAATGAATAAGGTTGGAAGCTAAAGTAACCACCCTATGTTGCTTTATTGACAAACTTCAGATTGACTTTCACAATCCATCTTTTTCTTTTGGCAACATTTTTTGGAAATGAAATAAAATTTAATCTTCTACAGCTTTTAGTACAATCAGTAACACGTTTTTTTAATTATATGATCGAATAAGACCGGAAATGTCTTTCGTTTCGACCTTTTATGCCTGCATATTTGTTAAGACTTGTCAATAATTGAATCAAAACACTAAATAGAATCTATATCTATTTGTTAAAGAACACATTAGAAAGTGGACAACTTGACACACTTTGTTCAAAATTATTTTATTCATGAAATATTTCAAGACAATAAAAATATTATTATGATAAATGATTTTTTAGTTGTATTTTTAAAATTAAATGCAATCCATTTTACAAATAGAAATATCATCATTTGTATTTTATGCAACATGATATTTAAAGTGATATTTTTTCGTCTTTAAGGTTACAATTTAATTTTCTATACATTTTATTTGATTACGTTATAAATAAATTTACTCCAGAAACAAATGAAAAAATAAATTTTTTTAAACTCTATTAGTCCAAAGTAATTCAACGAATGCACAAGACAGTTCTATTTTATAATAGCTCCATCATACTTTGTTAGTAAACTAAATCCATGGAAGAAACATCAATGGATAGCTGTTTTTATAAACCATGTTGGTTCTATGCGGACTAAGTCAGCAATAATAGTATTTACATCAATTCATCAATTAGCGTTTTTTCATGGCCATCTGTTTGTAAGACTGTACAATTAATTATTTTACATGTGGATGCATTACTTCACTACTGTAATATAATTTCAGTCGTTAGTTCAATCAGGCTTGTATTCTTCATATTGCAGATTTGGATTAAGGTTAGCCAAAGAAATGGCTCCATAATCTATACCCAACTGAAATTTTATAGCCATATCAGAAAATCTCGGAACATATTTCAGTATGCCAACCATCGGAACAGATATATAGTTTAACAAATTTTTTTTCTGTCTGTGGCAAAATATAGTTACGAATGTATTTTGCAAATTTGTCGGAATTTCGGTTAATTTTTTCTGTAGAGGTCCGTGTCACCAGGGTTGTGATGTTAACAATGTCCAAATGAGAAAATGTTAATGTCCTACTGGTTTATTATATAATGGTTTATAATGTACTAAATGTTTATTGTATAAAATCTCATTATGTATTTATTGTTTTCTTGGATTAAAGTTTATTAGTCTTTAATTGTTTATTGTATAAAAGTTCATTATTTTCTAGTTGTTTATTGTATAAAAGTTTATTGTTTTTTAGTTGTTTATTGTATAAAAGTTTACTGTTTTCTACGTGTTTATTGTATAACAATTTTTTATATTTTTCTAGTTGTTTATTGTATAAAAGTTTACTTTTTTTCTAGTTGAATGAGAATGTTGGTAAAGTCTAGCTTAACATTTGAATTTAATAAAATAGTTTTCATTTTATATATGATGAAAAATTGAAACTTATCCGGAGATATGACCAACTCTCTTAAAACAAAAATGTTTTAATAACAATCTGGAAATTTTCATGAGAATTCCGAAAGGTCATAATTTTTTTCTCAAATCTATGAATGGTTGTTTAAACCGTATTTTCTTCGCCTTTCCCGCCCTTTTCCCCCCTTACAAAGCACATTACGGAAATAATCTAGTGGTCAAGTCTGGTTGTATTTTATAATGTAGCAACCGGGATACGATTCCACCCCATGTTTAAATAAAATGAAGTATTAAAGTATCCCGACGGACCAAATTGATTCATAGGGCCGGTGAAGCAGCGTTCACCACATTACTTGTTGACTGGGTGGCCAGCACTATGCACAGCCGTCTTTACTTTACCCCCGAACGCGCTGTCGCTCGACCAACGTGCCCACGTGTTTAGATAACATCAATAGTCTAGTTCGTCCTCTCATTCAAATTATATGTATTTATAGAAACATCTTCAAGCTTAGGCCTTCTTATAAGTTTACAGACGTTCCTTCTAGATAGAAGATTATTACGTCCACTAGGCCCAAAACTTCTGCAGGGCGATAGGGATCCGTCGGCGGCAGGGATAGAACCCGCGACGAGTCAGTTGACAGTCCGGTGAACTAACCGCTGGACCAGCCGGCTTCAGATAAGACATAACCAGCTTTGTGGCATTAAGAAAAAAAACAACACAATTTATTATTTAACCTCTGTTGAGTTTCTGAAACTTGTAACAGGGGAGACAATTCTTTTCCTGACACTGGGTTGCCGACCCCTGCAATAGACTATATAATTTCTTGTAAGGTCTTACAATAGTCTTAGAGAATTAAAACAAAAATGGCGGGTACACTACGCTGGCCGTGCCACTAAGAGGTAATATCGGGTAACATAGGGGCAGTGAAGATGTATCAACAATACCCTAGAGCAAAGGTCGACAACCTACGGCGCGCATGCCAGACTTGGCACGCAGAGCAATTTTCAAAGGCGCGCGGATGACCCCCCCCCCCCCCCCCCCGAAAAAAACGACAATTCAAGACTCGTCTGCAAGAAATAGAGTGCTAAAGCAGGATGACTGTTATTTAAGGCTGATGTCTACAGTATACATATAGTTATAAATGATATATTTAAATTCTAACTTACTCAAACAGTAACCAATCCTTGCAGAGACAACCGTTTTGGTTTAGAAGTAATGGTTTACAGCTCTTCTTTATACCTTTAAATTCATCCCAAATTAAAGCTATTTAATCCCCTAAGGCATTACAACAAAATCTGTGGATATCTTTACTTCCTTTTCTGTTAAATATACAATTCTACTAAAAAGTGTATGTGTGCTTATGTATACACATCTCATAAAAAAATAGGTAACCTAATAATGATAATATAATCTAAAAAAACAACAACATTAAAATAAATTTTGATGCAAGTCCTCAAAGTTGGCGCCTTAGCAACATATTATAAAGTATATTAGTTAAAAATGGTAGAATGTTTCCGTTTCCTTACTGTTAAAGATCACAAAATTGTGAGAACCTTCCTTTTATTACTGTGGAAAATCACACGACAGTGTGCACATGCCTTACATTCCGTAACGCTTAAAATATCAAATTTCAAAATAAAACTAAAAGAAAAGTAATTTTAAGACTTCATCTTTTTGTGTGTGGCCTTGCACATAGCCTTTATATTATTTACAATATTCAGTCAAATTTAAATTTAAACTGAATGTGCAAACTTAAAATAACAAAAATAAAACTCACAAAAACAGAAAAGGAACCGCATATTTCCAATAATTGTAACAATTAATATAATGTCATAAGCTTAAAAAAAAAGGAGATGTCGGAATGAACCATTTGCCGTCACAGCCTGACGGAATCACGACTTCCTGTTATCGTATCCAGGCTGTTGGTTATACAAATGACTTCACGACTTCCTGTTACCGTACCAAGAATGCTGATTATAAAATGTTTAATGATTCTCACGTTTCGTTGTTTGCATTTTTAGATTTCTAAGCAGGAGGAATTTGAAGCATTTCTTTCCAAGATTGTAGTATTGTTTTTAAATATCTGTCCAACATTGAATGAATACAACAAGAAGTTGCTCTTCCTTAACGCAGTGTAGCAGTATTGCTATTAGACATTAGAAATACTGTATCTTTCCTTTAAGCCACTTTCCGTCATCCTGTAGGGCTGCTACTTTGCACTTAGACTCGTATTCTATTAAAATGTAGATCTGACCAATCACTGCCAACCCTTAAATATCAGTTTTATAAGGGGAAGTAATAAAGAAAATAGTTTTCCAGTATTTGACAGAGAAATGAAATTTCATATAAATGATTTATATAAAAAAACGTTGTTTATAAAGAGTGTTTAATTCACGCATCCGTTATGCTGTAGTTGTGGGTTAATCTTTCATAGTTATAGATAGATTATAAGAAGTTATTAACTGGTAATGATGTGTTTTTTTTAAATATACGTAGGAAGGAAAGAGAAATAAATGAATTTACATACAGACGGACATGTAAAGATGGATAGAGAGACAGATAGATAGACAGACAGATAGACGGACAGACAGACATATAATAATAATAATAATAATAATAATAATAATAGTACTTGTATAGAGCATATCCCGTTGATGACAGTTTTATGCGCTGACGACAGTGACAGAATACAGACTACGGATGTTAAAACCGTTTTTTTCTCAAAACCGGTTTTCGGTTCTATGAAACCGGTTTAAAACCGGATTTCGGCTTCCCCCCCCCCACCCGCACAATGTCACAAGTCACAGGCCGGAAAAGCCAAATGTGCGTAGTTATGTAGGTATGTTTGAAAAATAATTCAAACTTAGTGTTTGCAGGGCATTCAAGGGGCTGATTCGTGTGAATACAATATGATTTTGTACACTTTACTTTACAATTCTTTAGAACTAAAAAAAATCTGGGCTAAATGATTAAAACCGATAATAGTAATAGCTTTCAAAAGTGATAATCGAATTTCCGCTTAACGTTGACCATAATATTAAGAAGCTAATGAAGAGAATGACGATGTTAATCCAGGATGCAGAGTACGCACATGCGTACGCAATCCAGTGGTACTGCCACCGCTCCAGCTTATCTATTGGGAACATAGTTTACACCGAGCCATAGTTAAAGATGTGTTTTCAAAATTTGTCCACAAAAAGGATTAATTTATTCTACTAGCCATATCGCATCTGTTTTTCTATAAATTTAGACAAATATAATTTATCTTCGAAGTGAATATGAGGGAAATGACAGTTTCAAAAGGAATAGTTACTTGGACTTTAAAAAAATGTATTGAAAGGATTCGATAAGCGCCAATCAAAAGATTGTGTAGGCCTATTTAATAGTGCCGTTAATAATAAAGCACAGACGCGGTGTCTAACCGAATTGTTCAGGGTCACAAGGAAGGGCTAGTGTGTGTCTCTCCATTGCGTACATCAAAGGGCAGTGCACATCTAAAAGATGAGCCGAAAAGGAAAAGATTCATGTTAATTGTAACTGTAACCTAACATTATGTTTGATGTCGTTTTCTCGCAAGCCATAGATGGTATTTGGACAAAAAAAAAGAAACACAATATCTAAGACTAAATAGTGTTAGCAAGGCATATCAAGAATGGTTTTGTGCGAATGCAACATTATTTATTAAAAATATTTCCATCAGAACGAAAAGAGAAAAGGGTGTGCTACTTGAATTAATGATTACCTTCCAATCCATAAACCGAAATCCGGTTTTGAAAATCAAAGAAGAAGATGAAAAAAAAGTATGTAACCTTTACTTGTTGACATCTTTATATGAAAATGTGTGTGTGCGTGTTTGTTGGCGTGTTAGTGGGTGTATATCTGTGTATTACAAATGACGGCCTGCTTTAAGTAAATTAAGTACTTTTCGTTTTTCGTAAAAAAAAAAAACCAGAAAGAAACCCGCAAAATTACGGGAAAATCCGGTAGGCTGGGAACAGTGCTTACCGCCCATTAACTTTTATTTCCTCCCAATTCCGTGTAGTCTTCCATGTTATTGGGTGCAAACTTCCCAGTGTATAGGGTTGCCAGATAAATAGGTTTTCAAAGGATGATATAGAAATATATTTAAAAAATGAGGAGAAAGAAGAACGTAAAGAAAGTTTTATTTTAATCAATCCTGATAAGACCCGCTAACAGTACACACACATTACAATAAGTGCCATAGCCTTAAGAAAAGTAAAATACCCTTCGGACTAAACTGATCATTGGGCTTGTGAAGCAGCGTTCACCTTTTAGCGTGTTGAATTGAATTGAATTGAATGGTTCACCTTTTAGCGTGTTGAATGACTTATTGAATGGTTCACCTTTTAGCGTGTTGAATGACTTATTGAATTGTTCACCTTGTCACGAAGTGAGAACTAATTAATTGAATTATGTATTTCAAGACATTATAATATCTTATAAGTGATGTTATTATAAGTGCTACGTACATTTCATTGTAGCCAAATAATGCACCCGAGATACTTAAAACAAAAGAGATTAATTTTAAGCCTTCTCCATGTCATGTTAAACTCTTGCGGATTTTATAAAGAATGAGATGGCAGCTAAAGTCACCACCCTGTCTGGCTTTATAATGAAATCAAAACACTAAATAGAATCTATATCTATTAGTTTAAGAACAAATTTCAAAGAAGACAATTTCACACCAGTTTTTCAAAATTATTTTATTCATGAAATATTTCAAAACAATAAGTATATTATTATGATAAATGCATTTTTTATTTGTATTTTTTGAATTAAACGTAACCCTTTTTACAAATAGATATATCATCATGTTTATTTTATGCAAAATGATATTATTTCGTCTTTAAGGTTAACAATTAATTTTATATACATTTTTTATGTTATAAGCAATAAGAAATTCAAGAAACTTGATTACGTTATCAATAAACTTACTCCAGAATCAAAGGCAAAAATAATTTTTTTTTACTCTTTTAGTCCAAGGTAACAGGAATGTATAATACAGTTCTTTTTTAAAATAGCTCCATCATACTTTGTTAGTAAACTAAATCAATAGAAGACATATCAATGGACAGCTGTTTTTATAAACCGCTATGTTTCTATGCGGAATGAGTTAGCGTAAATATTATCTACATCAATTAGCGTTTTTCCATGGCCATCTGTTTGAAAGACTGTAAAATTAATTACTTTATATGCGGGTGTATTACTTCACCACTATAATATATATTTAGTCGTGAACTTCATTTAGTAGACAAGAGTGTAATCATATCACCAGTTTCAATAAAAATAGTAGATATTATATTTTACGTGTTTGCCTATTTTACCGTTGTCAATTTGACCGCTTTGCGAGCATTGCCAAATTTTCCTTTGCCAAATTTACCATTGCCAAATTTACAGTGATTCATTTAGTCGTTAGCTCAATCAGGTTTTGTTGTCTTTATATTGCAGACTTGGATAAGGGTTAGCTAAATAAGAATATTGTTCAATAACCTATACCCAACAGAAATGTTGTAGACGTGACAGAAAATCTCCGAAAAGTTTTTTTAGCATGCAAAAAAACACTCCAACCATCGGAAAAACATTTATATGTGTGTCTATGGCAATATATAAATCTAGTTACGATTTCATTTAGCGAATTTGTCGGTATTTCAGTTAATTGTTTATGCAAATGTCCATGTCACTAGATGAATTCATATTGTATCAGGGTTGTGATGTTAACATTTTCCAAATGACAAAATGTTAATGTCCTACTGGTTTATTATGTAAAGGTTTATTATATCCTAAATGTTTATTGTATAAAATCTCATTCTGTCTTTATTGTTTATTGGATTAAAAGTTTTAATGTCTTTAATTGTTTATGGTATAAAAGTTTATTATTTTCTAGTTGTTTATTGTGTAAAAGTTTACTGTTTTCTAGTTGTTTATTTATAAAAATTCATAATTTTCTAGTTGTTTATTTTATAAAAATTCATTATTTTCTAGTTGTTTATTTTATAAAAATTCATTATTTTCTAGTTGTTTATTGTGTAAAAAATTACTGTTTTCTAGTTGTTTATTTTATAAAAATTCATTATTTTCTAGTTGTTTATTGTGTAAAAAATTACTGTTTTCTAGTTGTTTATTTTATAAGAATTCATTATTTTCTAGTTGTTTATTGTATAAAATGTCATTGGTTTCTAGTTGTCCTGAGGTTAATGTTTTACTTGTTAATTGTTCCAGCAGAGTATGCCCAGGTTGAAGGGGTTAATTGTTCAATATCTTTTCATAGTATTTTTTTTTAGTCAAACTTTTTTTAAAAATTTCATTTTTATGTCTGAAATTACTTTTAAATTAGATGTGCTGGAAATGAAACAAATAAATTTGATGATTTATAAAACAACAATATATAACAACAATACAAATTGAGCAAACCCAAATACAGATGCCTAATAATGATCTGAAAATAATAACCATTAAAACGTTAAATAATAGGCTCTGGTTCTATAGCGTTGGTCTACTTGTTCAAAGATTGTAAATAACTGCTGACAGTTTCACCTGGAAAAGTATAGACGGGAAAATGTTATTATGTCTTCAAGCACGTTAGAATGAAAATGATAATGTTATCAAACTAATTAAAGAATAAAAACATTTTATAACACGATATATAACTAGAGTAAATTAACCTTCGGACTGAATTGATCAATAGGGCCAGTAAAGCAGTGTTCAACAGTTTCCGTGGCCACGGTATAGTCGGGAATTGTGTGGCCAGCACAATGTCCAGCCGTCTTTACTTCACTAATGTCAGGTACCCATCAGAGCTGGGTAAACTCAGGAACACCCTCAATTCCCAGGAATAAAATCCTAGCCTCTACCAGGATTCAAACCCAGAACCTTCGGATCGCCAGTCAAACGCTCTGCCCACTATGCCATTCACAAGGACATACTATACACATTACTAAAAATCCACTCTGCCACTTGCTGACCTGGTTTGAGAACCGTGTATGTGGTCTCCATACCAGCAAAGATGTGGTCCAACACGTGACAGTGGACCAGCCAGGTTCCTGGGTTGTCGGCTATCAGCTCCACGGACTCGGCCATGCCTGGGAACATGGAGATGACGTCATCGCGGTGCTTCTCGCTGGAGTGAATGAAGGTGTGACCGTGAAGATGTATCGTATGTAGGTCAATCTGCGTAGAAACAAGGTCTTTTGAAATATTTTTTTGAAAAACAAGGTCTTTTAAATTATACTTTTGGAAAACAAGGTTATTTAAAATATACTTTGGAACACAAGGTCTTTTAAAATATACTTTTGGAACACGAGGTTATTATAGTCTTTCATTAATACATCTTTATTTTCGCTATAGGAAAATGCCGATCTACGGATATGACAGATCAATCACCTCAGCACCAAGACTCATCAGATACAAGACCGATCTTTTGCCGTACTCCAGAATGAAGCCTTTGTTATTCCCGTACAGTCTACCGTTGGTGGAATGTTTCCTGTTGCTTTCACTGAAAAGGTCGTCGTTTCTGAGAATTAGAAGAGAAAACGAAAGTGGAAGCAGATGAACTTCATAACAAATGCACGAATATTAACATTAAAATGAGCTACACGGTGGTCTATCGGCATCACGTTCAGTTAGCCATTCCAAAAGTTCCAAGTTTGAATACATACTTTGGTCTCAGACTAGAGGTTGTCCCTAAGTCCACCCAGTTCGGATGTGTAAGTAATCTGTTGGACCAAATTGATCCATGGGGCCGGTAAAGCAGCGTTCACCAGTTTTCTCTTACCTGTAATCTGTTCCAACTCGCCCAGGCGCAAAGTTTTTCACATTCTCATCAAGGTACCAGCTTTCATTCTCATTCATCACCGTCATGTAGATGAAGAGTTCCTTCTCAACGTCTTTCCTTTTGGACTCGCTGTTTAGTATACCACGTCTGGAGGATGAACACATAGACACATCATATTAGTGGAAAACTTTGGCCCTTGTGAAACTCTAGTGCAAGATTCTTTAACACTTATACGTTTTACAGACTTCATTCTAGATAGAAGATTATTACGTCCACTAGGCCCAAAACTCCCGCAGGGCGACAGGGTTCGCTCGACGGCAGGGATAGACAGTCCGGTGAACTAACCGCAGGACCAGCCGGCATGACTAATGCTACAGCAGTTTTGATGTAAGGCTCTGAGCCTGAAGCAAGCTACTAGCAAGCTCCAGACATATATAAATAGATGCCTCCGACGAATACTAAAAATAAGATGGCCGAAGATAAGTATCTAATGACCAGCTCTCTTTGATCTATCCAGGCTAAAGGCAATCGGAAAGGAGATTGGACGACAAAATTGGGAAAGGATAAGGCACACTCTGAATATACCGGATGGGCGATGTTCCGTGTATTCGGTGTTATAGTTCAGAATTGTGTTCACTGTAGATATCATGATGTGAAAAGTTAGATAAAGATTTAAATTTTTCTCAAAATAAACAAATATATTGAGGTGTTCACAAAAGTGGAATAATTTAATAACACAAGAAAGCATGATTTTGTATAAGTGAACATAAGTTAACAGGGGAGATAAAATTGTAATAAGAAGTTAGTACAAGTTGGATACTCGAGATGAGAAATTGTTCTTCCTTATAAGCTCTGCCGAACTAAATCTGGACTTAGTTATTTATTCAAGTCTTAAAGTGTGCATTTTGTAAAGTATTTGAAGTAATGATAATAATACATATGAAGGAGGTAGATATAAGTTATAATGAATGAATACATAATATATATATTGTATCAACGTTCTCATGGATTTTATCATTGTAGATTGATTAGTGTGAATGCGTGATGCTGGAAGACTTTGGGTTTCGTCTACATGATATAAATGGTAAAACATTTTTCATCTGAGCAATTCAACGTGTTGCTTAAATAATTCTATGTTGTTAATATGATCCATGCCATGAACTATATTAAGAATACTGTAATATTCGGGAAACTCTTAACTACAGTATAATTAGTTTTATTTGTAATGAGCTTTCAAAAGTTGGAAACAAACCTGCACACCACGAGAGCTCCCACCAGGCCAGAGTTCGTGTCCTTCACTGGGTCGACGGATGAATAGTACAGCCATGGGACGCAGTTTGGGTCATTGGGCCCTGGGCCTGCCCTCGCTGGCACCTGCCAGACGTACTGTTGGGTGTCACCAGGGGCGACGCCTTTTGAAGACCCGTAGTCCACGCCGCTGTTATTTTGGCTAGGAGGGGGAGAAAATAAAAAGTTAGGGCTTACATCTCATATATCTATAGTAGTTCTAAGCTGATAGACTAAACCAGGGTTCGGCAACCTACGGCACTCATTCCAGGCTTGGCACGTGGATCGATTTTCAATGGAACGCGGAAAACAGTAAAAAGGCAACCACTTCTCGTTTACAAGAAAAGATTAGGATGGCATTTAGTCTGTTGGCATGGTGAATGAATTTGAACTTTGGCACTGTTATAAAAAAATTTGACGACCCCTGAACTAGACTATTTAGATTCAATTACATCTGGTTAAACTGAGCGGTTAAACCAAAGGGTGTGCAACAGGCGACCCATGGACCCGCCAAGCCTTTCAGTGTGACCCTCTGCAAAACTTCTATCCGCGATTCTTTGAAATCATTACACTCTATATGGATAGTGTAAATAACTTTTTAGCGTGACCCATTTTTTTTGTATCAAATTTCTTATTCGGCCCATGGACTAAAAATGTTGCAAACCCCGGGTTAAACAATTCAAATTGACCCATTTAGATTTATCTAAATATATTGAACTATTTATACTAAACTATTGAGATATAAGTCCTCAGATCAGACTCTTCAGATAAAACTATTTAGATTGACCTAATTAGAATGAAGTATTTAGAAAGATCTATTCAGTCAGACGTCTTCAGATTGATCTATTGAGAACGATCTCTTCACATTATATCATTCAGTTAGAACTCTTTACATCAAACAAACTATTTGGATTGAACTATCTAGATAACCAGACTGTAAGAGAGGCCACAAATGACGCTCTGTGTGTTCACTTACCTTTTCCTAAGCCCATGGGTGTAAATAGAGTACGGCCTGGAAGCCTTGTTCTTGAAGGTCACCTTCAGAGTGTCCCCTACCTCGGCCCACATCACTGGTCCGAGAATGTCGCGGTCCTCTGTGGGCTTCAGCGTGGTGAATGTCCCGTCCGTGTATTCTTTGAACAGGGCCTTCTTGTAGATGCGCCCGATAAAGTTTTCGTCGTGTCTGACGAAGATGCTACCTTCACTGAGAATATGGTTCAAGTAATGCATTGAATAGACCACGTCCAGAGAAGGGCTACAGGAAGGCAGTGTGGCTGGGGTCAAGTAATTGAAGTCGGAGTCGCTTGTGGGCTTAATTGATAATTTAATTTAAGAGACCATATATCATCAACAAATGTGTAGGGCGAGAAAAGTGTAATCTGTTTCCATTTTTTCCGTTGGATTAAGGATTGGGTTAGGTTCAGGTGTTGGAGCTTCATATATTATTTTTATGGAAACGAGTATGTTTTAACTATCGTTTTGTATTTGTGCACCCAACTTCCTCGTTCATCTTTCTCCATAACCATCTCCTTTCTCTCCCCGACATCTCTTTCACTTTATAAAAGATTAAAGATCATGAGTAACGCCAATTTTTAAAAAACAATTTTATGTTAAACGATTGAATTTTTGAACACGCTTCCTTTACGATAACCGGACATTCGTTTTTTTTTTTATCAATAGTGACTATTGATGATGAAATAATAGACATACATTATACATAGACATAGATGGTCGAAGGGGCATTTAGGCAGACAAACAAACAGCAATATATATGAAAAAATAGACAAATTACAATCAGGTTCATTGGATAATAGATAAATGCATTAATGCACATTGAAACAGACACAACATGCATTCATAATTAGGTCTATTGTAGTTAAAATGATGTGCCTTGTATTAAATATGACAATAACATTTATTTCAAATGCTTTTTTTTTCAATAAAAAAAATTGGGAAAATTATAATACATTTAAGAGAATATTTTAATAAATACACTAGACATAACAAAATGAAAGACTTGTACATTTATAACGTATTTTACATATTTTAAATATTATGACGCAGAACTTACGTGCTTGGATCATTCAGATTGTCGCCCGTTACAATAGTTCTCTGCAAAGGGGCGTAATCCCACAGCGACTCTTCGGCAGCGATAAAATATTCCCGGTTGGCTCCCGTGAGCTCGTTGTAGCTGTCCGCAATGCGAGCCTTGCACTCGTTGACGCTGTAGAAGGCGTACATCCCGTTCACTCTGGCAAAGTTGGACTGAGAGTAGACCATCCACTTACCTGGTAGGGACATGGAAAAACATATAGATCTATTGTAGAATTACATACTCTGAAAACTGTAATTTTTCCATAGGTATTTTGTTAATAAATTAAAAAAAAAACAACGTATATATTGACCTGAATTTGAAGCGTTACGGAGATTTAGACCAAATTACCGATTACCGTAATTCGACCATAAAAACGTAGGCCTTTAAAATATTTTTAAGGCATGGAGATATACATTTCAAACGGACAAAACGTTATTATTGTATATTGTATATTCAAGGAAAGTAAATATAAAGTATCCCGTCGGACGAAATTGATCCATAGGGCCGGTGAAGCAGCGTTCACCAGTTTCTATGCCACGGCATACTAGGTGATTGCGCGGCCAGCACAATGCACAGCCGCCTTTACTTTACCCCAAGTAAGGTCATCAGATCTATGTAGACTCAGAGACACCCTCCGATCCCGGGAAAATGTCCTAGCCTTCAGCAGGGATTCGTACACCCAGGACCTTCGGCACGCCAGCCGAACGTGCTGCCGGCCCGGCCACAGCGCCCCGTAATGTGTATACAACTGACACACTAATTTCTTGAAATGTGTCTGCGTTCCAAACTTATTCTTGTATCGAGTCCAGCCGTCCACTTTATAGTGGTGAATAGATGTTTGGTTAAACTTGAACCTTGTTTGTAAATTACTTCTAGTTGTAATAATCTAGTTTTAGTTAATAGGTCCAAGACAGAGGTAGTAAAATATTCCGTCGGATCAAATCGTTGATTCATAGGGCCAGTGAAGCAGCCTTCACCAGTTTCTGTGGCCACGACATATTAGGGGATTGCCCAGCCGCCTTTAATTTACATATCATATCTGGGTAGACTCAAGAACACCCGAGAAAAAAAAATCCTAGCCATCACCAGGAATTCGAACCCAGGAACTTCTGTATGCCAGTCGACCACCGTGCCGTTCGGGCTCAAGACAGCACAAAAGTAACTCTCTGTCCTTATTCTTTTTTTTTACTTCCAAAGGGAAACACACGTAACAAGACAAATTTTTTTTACCCGCTTTCTCTTAGTTCATACTGTCTGTCTGTCTGCTTGTAAAACTTTGCATCGATTTTTCGACCATTTCCCGTCGTCCAATCGAGCTGAAACATGGGCAGCAGACTTGTGGCGACCAACAATACTTTTTATCAAATTTTCAGTTAAACAAACATAATTATACTATAATTATGTTTTTTTTTTTATTTAACAAACACTTCATAGATAAATGGTATATGATTCTGTTTCACGTTGAAAATGCGGTCAAACTTTCTATGGTTTTTGCGGGCCGAAGTTAGAAAAAAAAGGATGCGCTGAGATTATTTTTATGACGTCATCAAACTTTGGGCTCAAGCTTTGAGTAAGACGGGAAAAAATTAATTCATGTTTACATTCCTGTCGTATTATAAAATTTGCGACAATGTTTTATGCGGAGTAAGCAGATATTTTTGAGATTTGTCACACAGATATTTTTCTGTACATGTTTCATTTCCAGTAGTCAATCAATTATTTAATTACATGATGGTAAACTTAGTTTACAAAGAAAGGGAGCGTAATAAGAACTTGTTTCTTATGGGTTAGTTTTTTGTATAAAGATTATTATATGTAAAACTAGTTAAGGCGCATTTGTATGTAAAACTGCTTCATTGAACATGCGCAAAGTTTTCCTTTATAGAAACTTTCAGTATTAACTAAATATAGCTTTATATTAACTAAATATAGCTTTATATTAACTAAATATAGCTTTATATGGGAAGAGAGTAGGGACTCGAAAGCTTGTTTACCTGTGGAGTCCGGCCTCATGGTGAGGGTCGCGGTGTCCCCGGGAACCAGGTGTCTGCCGTCTCTGTTCTTGCCGTCTTCCGTGAAGGCGTTGCCGTCGAAGGTGACCGTGTGGACGTCCAGCTCCGTGCCGACGCTCATGACGTGCCACTGGACCGTTTCGTTGAAGCAGACGTTCAGGCCAGGCAGCTGACCTTTGGTGTAACCGTTGATGGCTGCAAAATATGGAGGAGAACAAGGATCAAACGGGATGTTGTCAATTTTTACGGATGTTTATAAATCGCGCATCTGTGGTTTCCAACGAGTGACGTCAAGCCCCGAATGTAAACACTCGAAAAATGACTATCTCGTTTCAAAAATGTTGTGTTATTCATTGAAAATGGTTTGACGCGCTTCCTAAGACACTGATTTATAGCTCCACGCGAAAAATTTTGTGTTGAATTTTTTTAGAACATTACTTTTCTAGGGCCAGCTAAACTAAAGAGTTAGCAGACAAGCAAAAATAAGTTGTTAAAATTATCAGGCTTTTAATTGAAAGGGGAATAACTAAAAAAGTTCAATTGGTTTTTCACCGCTTAGCCTACGGCTATTGGGTAGTGTATTTTAAAATTAATTTTCTTTAGCCGGTTCGGAGAACTGAGCACATATATATTCTAGTATTATTATAATTTCCTGATTTGATCAGTATTCAAGTTCAAGAAATGGTTTAAACAAAGTCATTGGTTTGAGTAATAATAAATAAAGGTGGTGACTTACTGAACTTGAGGTCCGAGACTGGTGAGCCGATGTCCAGCGTGGTGTTGCTGTACAGAGATTTGGTCTCATCGATAATGGACAACAGCAGGAAGAATTGTTTAGGCGGAGGCTGTTGGGACACAAAAAAGGAATGTTTAAAGTTTGTAAAGCTGTTGTTTATGCACAGGCTGCGAAATGTGTTATTTAAAGCAAAATTAAATATAATAAATAAGTTAAATAATAACATATAATATATTTATTACAAACTTACAAAAAATATATAAAAATATTTAAGATCTGATTGTCAGTTAAAGAAAAGTCATTCAAGTTGATTGGTTGAAAACTATTCACGAAGTATTTAGATTCATTATGATGTAATTGTCAGTAAAAAAATTTCACTCAATTTGATTGGTTGTAAACTATTGACCAACCTCGAAAGAGAGGCTGGCGGGCTTCTTGCAGATCAGGAGAGGCCCAACGAGGCCAGTGTTCTGGTCCTTCCTGGGATTGTGTCCAGACGTGTAGAGGAATACTTTACACTGGTCGTGGTAGTCGTCCAGGAGGTTGGTAGGGACGTAGAATGTATAGGTGTACACCTGACCTGGGCCCACAGCTCCGCCTACAACACCGTCACCTTCTAAACAACAAGAACAAACAACGGAAGAAAAGGTATGAAAAGAAACTTCAATCAGGGATATATATCGGCCCTATTGATCAATTCGGTCCGACGGGATACTTTACTTTACTTATCGGAAAGGACATAAAACTTTTGTTGGCAGCCTTAGAGGCTTCAACAGGGATGGAGGCCAATAAAATTTAATGAATAAGTACACAGTTTCATAGAAACCTAAAGTGGACAAAGGAAGAGATATAGAGTATAGTGCGTTAAATGAAGGATTAAACCAAGAAATGTAAAACTGTACTGTAACATTCAGATGTCATGAATTAAAAGTGAAAAGTGTGTAGAAGCAAGAACAGCATATACATAAAAAATGAGAAGTGTGTAGAAGCAAGAACAGCATAAACATAAAAAATGAGAAGTGTGTAGAAGCAAGAACAGCATAAACATAGGAAATGAGAAGTGTGTAGAAGCAAGAACAGCATAAACATAAAAAATGAGAAGTGTGTAGAAGCAAGAACAGCATAAACATAAAAAATGAGAAGTGTGTAGAAGCAAGAACAGCATAAACATAGGAAATGAAAAGTGTGTAGAAGCAAGAACAGCATAAACATAAAAAATGAGAAGTGTGTAGAAGCAAGAACAGCATAAACATAAAAAATGAGAAGTGTGTAGAAGCAAGAACAGCATAAACATAGGAAATGAAAAGTGTGTAGAAGCAAGAACAGCATAAACATCGGAAATGAAAAGTGTGTAGAAGCAAGAACAGCATAAACATAAAAAATGAGAAGTGTGTAGAAGCAAGAACAGCATAAACATAAAAAATGAGAAGTGTGTAGAAGCAAGAACAGCATAAACATAGGAAATGAAAAGTGTGTAGAAGCAAGAACAGCATAAACATCGGAAATGAAAAGTGTGTAGAAGCAAGAACAGCATAAACATCGGAAATGAAAAGTGTGTAGAAGCAAGAACAGCATAAACATAAAAAATGAGAAGTGTGTAGAAGCAAGAACAGCATAAACATAAAAAATGAGAAGTGTGTAGAAGCAAGAACAGCATAAACATAGGAAATGAGAAGTGTGTAGAAGCAAGAACAGCATAAACATAAAAAATGAGAAGTGTGTAGAAGCAAGAACAGCATAAACATAGGAAATGAAAAGTGTGTAGAAGCAAGAACAGCATAAACATAGGAAATGAAAAGTGTGTAGAAGCAAGAACAGCATAAACATAAAAAATGAGAAGTGTGTAGAAGCAAGAACAGCATAAACATCGGAAATGAAAAGTGTGTAGAAGCAAGAACAGCATAAACATCGGAAATGAAAAGTGTGTAGAAGCAAGAACAGCATAAACATAAAAAATGAGAAGTGTGTAGAAGCAAGAACAGCATAAACATAAAAAATGAGAAGTGTGTAGAAGCAAGAACAGCATAAACATAAAAAATGAGAAGTGTGTAGAAGCAAGAACAGCATAAACATAGGAAATGAAAAGTGTGTAGAAGCAAGAACAGCATAAACATAAAAAATGAGAAGTGCGTAGAAGCAAGAACAGCATAAACATAAAAAATGAGAAGTGTGTAGAAGCAAGAACAGCATAAACATAGGAAATGAAAAGTGTGTAGAAGCAAGAACAGCATAAACATAGGAAATTAAAAGTGTGGCTTTCTAATTTTTGCTGGGACAGAATGACATCGAGTCATTTCTTTTAACTGGGGAAAAAATTAGTCTAAGCCCAAATTGATCAAAGCTGTGAAGTTGGAGTCTCATGCCAAATCATTTAATAATATTAAATTAACTGAGGGCACGGTGCGCGTTAGACTGGCGCACCGAAGGTCCTGGGTTTGAATCCCTGTGAAGGCTAGGATTTGTTCTTGCGGTTTGGAGGGTGTCCTTTAGTCTAGCCAGCTTTGATGCGTACCTGACTTTATTTGGGGGTAAAGTAAAGGCGGCTGGGAAATCGTGCTGACCACATAATCTTCTAGTATACCATGGCCACAACGCTGCTTCACCGGCCCATGGATCAATCTGATCCGATGGGAAACTTTACATATTTTTTTTTACTTTTGAATTAACTTCCTTTATAATTCATAATTCATGTCAATGAAATGTGACTGTTTTTATTTAAATTGAGTATTTGCTGAATTTAAGAAAATTCATATTCTGCTATATAGCAGTTAGTGTTTTAGATTTATTAGGAAAGAGAAACGGAGAGAGAGAGAGGGTGTGACAGAGTGAGAGAGTGAGAGAGAGAGAGAGAGAAAGAGAGAGAGAGAGAAAGGGTGAGAGAAAGAGAGTTTGGAGACGCCTTCTAGAATCTGGAGCATCATATATCAGTATATATCATCTATATCAATAACATAAATCAGTAGAAGGACAAAATCAAATTGGCGGCTAATTCAACCACCTATCGCTCACCTCTGGCTTCCTGTATGACGTCATACTTCAGCCCGTGGGGCAGGAAGGACACGTTGAAAGGGATGCTGTTTTTCAAGGTCACCAGGAGCCTGTCCCCGGGCTCCGCCCTCAGCACCGGGCCCAGAATGCCCAGGTGGGCGTAGCGGGCCAGCTGCGGCACCCTGGCGTCGTAGGCGCTGTTGATATACTGGACGAACCTGGCCTTGGTGTAGGTGGTGCCTACGGCAGTGCTGGCGTTGGACAACTTCGGCCAGCTGAAGATGGAAACACGTGTTTATGTAATTATAGCAGGATTTAAAGTGCATTATGGGACAGAGCAAAGCGTCACAGTAGCGAGACACAGTAGCGAGACACAGTAGCGAGACACAGTAGCGAGACACAGTAGCGAGACACAGTAACGCGAAGCCATAGTGTAAAGACACTAAGACAAGAACCGGGACTTTGCAGACAAGACAGCCTACCTCCATGATCGAACTCTGTACCAAGACAAAAACTCATTCTTGTATCTCTCGTGGCTGTAGGCACGTTTGCGACGAGATAATCCGCTGACAGCTAATCCGCTGACGTAGTCTTTTGTCTGAGGACTGAAATTGACAAATCGGTTACATTTAGATCGGACAGGCATGGTGAAAAGTGTAGCATTGTCTTGGCTAACTAAAAATATAACTAAAAATGCACAAAGGATATTAAGAATTACGCTAGCAGACAAACGACACACGAGTTCTTAGGAAAAGCCCGTTGTAGACTGGGCTACATATAGTTTAGCAGTTGTAGATTGTGCATATGACAAATTTATTTAACTGTACTTGAACAAAAAAAACTTGCTTTATATTAACTGTAGATCTAATGGGCTTTTATAAAGAAAACAAGCTAAATTCCCCGGCGTTGCCCGGGACACATTTAAATAGTCCGTATAAGCAGATACAGATAAAAAAAAAATTCATAAACTACAATGAACAAACATCTATAGATCTAATAATTACAATACAATATAAATATTATTATCTGAAAATAATTAGGAAAGTAATTTAAGATAAATATGGTAATCGGGTTAAAAATAGGTCTTTTTATTTAACTATAAGCTAAATTGCCTGACGTTGCGCGAGGAAAAAAATACCTAGGCCTAGGGTTATAGCCACAGATAAAGAAAAATACCTACAATGTACAGACAGCTATACTAATTTTTAATATAGAATTACTATTTAATGAAAACATTTTAAAAAAATGTAATTTAAAATAAGTGTTATAATCGGGCTAAAAACAGGCAAGTCTTTTTATTAACCAAAAGCTAAATTGCCCGACGTAGCTCGGGGGGGGGGGGGGGGAGGGGGGAATAAAATAGGCTTGTATAATCTACTGATAAAAAATATATAAACTATAATGAACAGAAAGTTATAAATCTAATAATTAAACAAAAGAAATTATTACTGTTTTACTGAAGACATTTAGGAAAGTAATTTAAAATAAATATTGTAATCGAGACAAAATAACGAGACACAGTAACGAGACACAGTAACGAGACACAGTTGCTAGACAAAGTAACGCGCCAAAGTAACGAGACACAGTAACGAGACACAGAAACGAGACACAGTAACGAGACGCAGTAACGAGACGCAGCAACGAGATACAGTAACGAGACACAGTAACGAGAAACAGCAATGAGACACAGTAACGAGACACAGTAACGAGACACAGTAACGAGACACGGTAACGAGACATGGTAACGAGTCACGGTAACGAGACACAGTAACGAGACACAGTAACGAGACACGGTAACGAGACACAGTAACGAGACACAGTAACGAGACACAGCAACGAGACACAGTAACGAGACACAGCAACGAGACACAGCAACGAGACACAGTAACGAGACACAGTAACGAGACACATTAACGAGACACGGTAACGAGACACAGTAACGAGACACAGTAACGAGACACGGTAACGAGACACAGTAACGAGACACAGTAACGAGACACAGCAACGAGACACAGCAACGAGACACAGTAACGAGACACAGCAACGAGACACAGTAACGAGACACAGTAACGAGACACAGTAACGAGAAACAGTAACGAGACACAGTAACGAGACACAGTAACGAGACACGGTAACGAGACACCGTTGCTAAACAAAGCAACATGAAGCCATAGTGTAAAGCTATAAAACACACTAAGACAAGAACCAGGACTTGGCAACGAGAAGACAAGACATCCTACCTCCACGATCGAGCTCTGACCCTAGGTAAAAACTCAGTTTTGTATCTGTCGTAGCTGTAGGAACGTTTGCGACGAGATAATCCGTTGATGTAGTCTTTTGCCTGCGGACTGAAATTGACCAATAGGTTACATCTAGATCGGACAGACATGGTGAAAAGTGAAGCATTGTTTAGGCCAGGGGTCGCCAACCTTTTAATAATAACGTGCCAAAGTAGGATTTCTAATTCATTCAGCGTGCCAACATCCTAAAAGCCATCCTGCTCTTTTCTTTTACCTTTTTTTTTTTGGGGGGGGGGTGTCTTTTGCGTGCCATAGAAAGTCGCCCTGCGTGCCAAGTATGACACGCGTATCGTACGTTGCCGACCACTGCAATGATATTAAGAATTACGCTAACAGACAAACGACACGCAACATCTAAGCAAAGCAGTTGTGGATTGTGCTATATATGTCATTATATTGGTGTAAACCGAATTCACCATAGATCCTGTTTTTTTAGGAATCAAATTGAAAGATTTTCAAATTTGTAATGAAAGTATCAATAATGTCCCCCCCCCCCTCCCCCCCCTCCCCCCCCCCCCCCCCCAAGTTTTAGCTTGTTTGCAAGTTCATTTCACCATTGAGGTACCAGAACACTACATTTGCTTTTCAGTCGTTCATTATGTACGAAATTCTTGTTAAGAAAAGTTCTAATATACATAAACTAAACTACTCATGAATAGCAAATTACTAATAATACTAGGAACATTAACACAATAATAAGAAATGAAAATAAGAAACAAACAATGACACATTTTTCTGGCTCTTAATGGAGGAGTCTTAATTAGGTGTGAACTTTTGAACTGTAATATTCGTGAACTTCCTGTTCTATTGTTAAACTAATAAACAAAAAAAGCATGCTTTTACTGGTGTTTGACAATTGATTTCAACCTCGACGGGCAGTTCTAGTCTTTTAGAATTATACAAAGGATACAATATTAGTTATGAGGAATCCGTTTTTAACATCAAAAGTGAGTAGGCGATAATTAATACTCAAGTGTCAGTCGCGTGAGCTAAAATGTTTATTTGTTTACAAAATAAATGAGTCAAGAGTTGCGTTTTCTTGGTTATTGAAAAACAAAATGCGTAAATTCATAAAAACGAATAACAAAAATTCTTTTCAAATCTTTTGCATTAAGCAATAAGTTTGATATTTTAAAAAGGTGATTTTTCACTTCTGACTTCCACAATACATTTTTTTTTTTTTAAACATCTTTTGGAAATGAAATAAATTTTAATCCCCAACAAATTTAAGTACAACCAGTAAAGTAGCACACAGACATTGTTTCGAAGAAAATGATCGAATAAGAACGGAAATGTTATTGCATGTGACCTTTTATGCATGCATACACGTTAATACTTGTCCATTGATATGAAGTATTTTCATAGCTGAGGTAAGTTTACGCAAAAATCTAAGGGAAATATAAACTCAACAGCATTGAAAATCCTTGCGAAGGTTTTTCAAATGACTTAATAAACTTTTTTTTTATAGAAGAAGCGTCTTTTACAAACAAAATACGATATTTAGATATTATATATATCGAGCCTACAGTTTGAGTTTAACCAAAGATGGATCGCTTGCTCTATTTTTAGGGGGTTATATGTTCTTTTTCTTCCGTACGCATCCAATAAGGCTGTCTTGAAATACTTCCTTCGATTGAATTAATGGTTTCCGCTGTATACTGCTTTCTATTTAAATCTTAATTTGAGCAAATTACTAAACCGAAAGTCTAGAGGACTTGGTGCTATCGGAAATTCCAAAACTAAGTGTTTCAAGTTATCAAATAGCAGAAATATCAAGCGGTCCATCTTATTATAGTCTTCGGTTTAACAAATAATACCGATAATAAAGATACTTGTGGTTTTGAAATAAATATATAAGATCAAATGTTTACTTACGCATCTGTGACTGGGGTGTCAGGAGTTGGCACTGGCTCCCCGGGGGTATAGTTCCACTGGACTTCCTCTACTGCAAGGTAGTACTTCCTGGTCAATTCGTAATGGGGCGTGGACTGGTGGTGTCCGTTGTCACAGTTCTTGATGTGGTAGAAGGCCGAGCTGCCCGCTGTGACGTCATGGATGACAAAGTGTAAATGACAAATTGTGGATGATAAGTTGCGGATGACAATTTGCGGATAACAAATAGTGGAGTACGATTTGTGGTGGACAAATTGTACATAATATTAAACACAAGTAATAACGATAATTGTACATAACAAAACATTATATTTAAGCAATCTCTTGCATACATACATCAAAACAAACGTATAATTAAATCAATGTGCTTATATAAAACATAGGAAGATGACATATTGTACATACATAGCCTTAAAACGGCTTACATATTGTAAATCGCATATCCATGCATCAGATGTTTAGAATCTAGGAGTAGATGATCTACGCCCCCCTTACCTTTTTCGTGGTCGCCGACCATGTCAGTGATCAGCCATTTCCCGGATTTTTTAGGCGTAGTCTCCGCCGCTACAAAAGTGGCACTGTAGACAAATACTGTGTCGCCCCTGGGAACACAATTGATATCAATTTTTCTATATATACCATATATAGGTTTACATATTGTTATGGACCTCTTTATTATGATTATTATTACGACTCGTTAAATCGGATTCAATGAATATAGTTGTATCTTTATTAGAAGTCTCTAGATTCTGCTAATCTGTAGCCCAAGCTAGGGGTTCCTTGACTGACAGGTCTATGCAGTAATGTAGTTATATTCGTGATAATTATCTTCAACACCTTTCTCAACAACGATAGATCAAACAACTCCAGTTGTTGAATAAACAATTTTATTTAAATTGTAGACTCAATATAAACGATCAATAAACTTCATCAACTGGTGGCAACATAAGTATCAATAAAATGGCATTATATGTACATGTATGAATATAGCGACTTCACTCTACAAACGTTTAAACTGAACTAACTTTAAGGAGGTCGGGACTTTACAAAGAAAACGATCATCGAAGATTCTACAGGGTCTTAATACGCATTTTAACCTCTTTCTCTATAATTACTACGATCCAGAATTATCCCCCAATTTCCACGGGATTTGAACGAATTATTTTATTTAAACTGCCCTCAGGGCATAAAGGTCAAACCTTGGTCGCTTTGGACTCTGATACGCACTTGTTAAGAGGTCAATGCCTTACTACGTCATTCATTTATGACCGATATTCGTAACATCCCCCCCCCTTCTAAAGCTTTATAATTATTTCCTTTACATTTTAACCATACGAAAAATGTTAATTTTAAGGAATAATTATAAAAGAAAATATTCCGGGAAAAACAATACAGTTCAATTGGCGATCCCAATAATTCAATCGAACTGATAACAATAACATAATAATATATGCAATATAAATTCATCTTATCAAATGGCTTAACTATAGTCATTCAATCATTCAATTTTTAATTCAAAACAATGGACAATTAAATTGTTTATCTAAATCTTGTATACAAGAAAAATACATAATCATTCTTAATAGATATAATATAATACAAGTTAATAACTTCTATTACATTGAACATTCCACTGTAATAAAAACTCTCTCGTCCATTTAATTATAAACTAATATCTTTTACATTTGTAATCAAACAACAAAAGAAAAAATCACTTAGTGTCTATGCAGACACGACTTATTTTTTCATAAGGAGAAAAAAAACCAAACGCTCTGATAGAACACATGCTAGACCTGACCTAGTTACACGTTACAAAAATTATTGCTCGTGTAGACAGTATTTTTTTTTTTACATGCTGGTAGGCTGACTAACACATTAGACAACTGTCTGTGACGCGACACAGAAATTGAGATCAATTCCGCCTTTCTCTCTCTCTCTCTCTCTCTCTCTCTCTCTCTCTCATTCTCAATTGATTCTAACAATGTTGACATCGCTATGCAAATTTACCTCATCACAGCCGAGGTCAAATACAATTGCTACGCGATTAAATAGTTATCGTATTAAATGAGCATTCTTTAACATCTATCATCTCAAAATCAAATTCATTTATATTATTTTGAGAACATTAAACATAGTCTGTTCACGAATTAAAATAGTTTATAGACAATTTCATTAAAAATAATTCAATTTCTCATTTTACCATGACCTTTCGACGTCATTATTTTCTTTTTAAAAGAGTTCACATCGTAGCAGGTTAAATTGAAACATTCAGACAATCATGGATTTACTTAAACAAATTTGGTTAATTTACTTAATTAACTATCAATTAAAACAAGTTATATTATCTTCATACAATCTTAGTACTACACAGTAAGTACTTATTTTCTTTAGATTACATTAAATACAATATTATTGAAGTAGAAAAGTTAAGCATAGGCTACTATTAAATTATTTTTTTTTTATAGCGAAATCCATGTAACAATTTATGTACAAAACAAACTGCTGTTTTGACTGGTGTGGTAAAACATTTCATTTCCAATCTTTTCAGTGGTGTACATTGCTCTTTTCCATTCCATAAAAGGTTTTATTCATTGGTTCTCCTGTTACTTTCACAGTGTTCAGGTCTACCCAATCTTTTGCTTGTCAGTACAATTCATTCAATCTATTTTTAACTCATACAGAAAAAAATAGATTAGTTTTACAATCTTGACATGAAATCCTTAATTAATAATACATTTGTTGAACATTGGTGTGTCAACATTATAAATTTTCAACCATGAAATTCTCAATCATTCTGGTTTACAGTGTCAAGTCAGTGGCACATCCTAAATTTTTACAACCTAAGGATTACAAAGTTTTATTAGTGTCTACTTTTGGTCTGCTTTTCATGTAACAGTATCCTAAAAGTGAAAAATCATATATAATACATTTCTTGGAATTCTTGTTAGTCATAGTTCTGTCTTGCAGCAACTATTTTTACCCTTCATTATCATACATTCAATGATAATAGAACAAATGAATAAATTCACATAGAAGAAATTTGCATCTTGACTCAGTGCAATATTTCAACAACAGTACATGATAAAATTTTTTCCATAGTACAATCATAAAACATTTCTCAATACTTTAGTGATAGAAAATTCTCTTTTCTTAAAATCATTTACATCTTTATCAATCAGATTATCCTCTCTGCCAAATGTTTCAATTATCATTTCCAGAGATTCTCAAACATATCTTATAATCAGTCCACATTTATAATGTCCTCTGATTTAGAAACCAATTCTGCGGATAAAACTGATCTTTTTCTCTTATAGCAATTATTTTAAATGCTCAACCTAACAAGTTTGTTTAGAAATATCACACTATAATGATATTTACTCTAACAATACTTTTACTCATTCCTTTTTCATCACAAGTAAGGGATTTAGTTTTAAAATAGTAAGTTTGGTAACTAACTATCAGTGAATTTGTCATTCAATTCATCCTGAACTCCAGGCATAAATTTTACAAATAAGAGTAACAATGTTAACAACATCAAGCTTATTCCAATTGTTTTCAGAAGGTAAGGCTTTATCATTTTCAAATGATATAATATTTTTGCCTTTCTTTCATCACACAACAATGGCATCTGCATGTGAGCAGTGTACAATTTTTTTCTAACAAATACAGTTATGTCAGACACAAAATTTATGTACTTATCTAGGTACTTGCTCAGCCCAAGGAGATCCAATTCGGTCTGCCATTCCTCT
The DNA here is from genome assembly GCA_949126835.1 of Anisus vortex. Taxonomy (NCBI): domain Eukaryota; kingdom Metazoa; phylum Mollusca; class Gastropoda; family Planorbidae; genus Anisus; species Anisus vortex. The sequence goes on from OX421508.1 coordinate 5,156,130, forward strand.
GGAAGTAGTTTGAGTGGTCCTCGGACAGTGGGTCCAAAGATTGGTCCATAGGCTCCTCGACTTTCCGGATAGGATTCAGTTGACATCTCCTGCTCCAGGCATAAGTTCTTTAGGACTGGATTGAAGAGTTCCGGGGCGAAGTTGGTCCTTCGATCTGTCGGTATGGATTGTGGTAACCCATAGCTTTTGATAGTTTCGGTCCAGCTCTCCGCACTCGTTTCTTCAGTGATGCTCCTCAAATCTTCATCTGTACCGGCAACTGCAGGTTTGCATTGTTGTTTGAACATGCTGTGGTCTATATGTTCATAGACATCAGTAGTAGGATTTTCTTTCTCGTCGACAGCTTTCTCATGCAACTGTAGCAACTCTGGGTCTACTTTCTGCTCAGCAATCAATTCATTTTGTGATGACTTCTTTGATTGTTCATTTCCTTTCGGACAATCTTCAATCATGGAGAAAATAGTAGTATCAAGTTCCACTCCTTCTTCCACTTTCTTCTCTCGTGGGATAATTTCTTCTTTCTTTTTCTTTTCTTGTGAGATAATTTCTTCTTTCTTTTTCTGTGGTGTCATACCTTTTATGACATCACCTACAGGATAAAGTTCTTTTTCTTTTCCTGTCTCCACAATAGGACTAGGGTCTGGATTTTCCTTTACAATCAGTTCAGGTCTCACCCTCCCTTTCGCCAAATCATTTGCTAGGATAACGGATATGCCCTCAACAGGAAGTTTTGATATTACTCCAACTGTCACATATCCTGTCACCAAGTCAGATGTGAGGTATATCCTATGTAGAGGTATTTCTTCTTTCCATTCAAAACCTCTCAATAGGACAGTCTGTCCTGTCAATGTATTATCATTCAATGGTAATACATCTTTAAGCAGCAGGGTTAATGATGCCCCTGTGTCTCGTAATATTCTTACGGACTTCAGTGGTCCTTCCTTTTGTAAGGCCACACAACCTTCACTAATGAACGGTTGAAAACTGCACAGGGTCTCTGTGTCAATTTTATTCTTCCCTTGACCATGACTTTCGGGTGTTGTTTCATCTTTCGATGACTTCAGACTCTTTTCCGAGTCAAAAATACTTTGGTCTACTTTCTCGTCTCTGTGGACTTGGACAATTAATCCAATAGTAGCCATTCTGTATTTATAATCAGGATATTTATCCTCATTATCTTCAGTTGTAGATTTCTCTACCTTCTGACTTTTGCTCTCAGGCAAATCCACCCTCAGTGTTTCTGGTTTAGAAGAATCTTTCTTCGAATTCAGTTCGTTTGTATTTTCGCTTTCTTGTACATTCTGTATTGGTTTATGGCTAGTGCACATTACCACTTTGTTAGGTCTTTTGTTGCTTCGTATACTCCAACAGTCTTCTATGCTATGTCCTGTCCTTTTACAAAAAGTACATTGGACGTTTTTGTTGATAGGTTTTTTATTAACATCATTTTGTTTCACAAAATGCTCTTTTTCACGATGTTGTTGTTGTGTGTTTTCTGCTGGCCGTTGTGGCCTATTAACATTCTTTCCATCAGCTGTCCTATGACACAATGTGTACTGTTCAGCTAAATCAGCAGCCTTATGTGGGTCAGTGATATCACGCTCGGATAAATACATTCTTATATCCGGCCTCACTTTGTTAATAAAATCCTCTAACAGAATGATACCTTTCATTTCTTTTAATGTGGAGATATTTCTGGATTTTATCCACTGATCCATTAACTTTTCTTCTGCTCTAAGGAAGTCTAAGTGTGTTTGGTAAGGGGACATTGTGTACTGACGGAACCTTTTCCGATAACTTTCCGGTATTTGGTTATAGGCTTTAAGTACAGTGTCTTTAATGATTTCATAATCATTTAAATTCTCCTCTTTTAACAATAAAACACAATCTCTTGCCCTTCCCTGAGTAAAAGCTGTTCTCACTAATATTCCCCATTTATCTTCTGGGAACTTAAAATCTCTGCAAGAAATTTCAAAGGTCTGGAAGAAATTAGCTATTTCACTTTCTTTATCAATGTAGGTAGGGACTAGCTTTTTCCATCTGGCCATCTCTACATCATTATGAGATTCTTTTTTAGTAGCGCCTATCTTTGCTAGTTCGATTCTTTCCTGACTTTCTATTTCTCTTTGACTTTTCTTATCTTCCATCTCAAGACGTTTTTCTTCTATCTCACGATCAAAACGTTTTTGTTCCATCTCCATTTCCATCCGTTTCATTTCTAACTGAAATCTAAACTGTTCGGACATAGATTTCGACGTCTGACCTTCAACTTGATATCCCTCCGCGCTTGATTCTACTTTCAACTTGCCACTCGCAATCAACACATCTTTTATCTGCTGTGTCAACACAGTCCTCGATGGTGTAGTTTCAGTAACTTCTATCTTTAAGATCTCAGCGATCTCTTTTAACTTCTTTATTGATAAAGTTTTCAGAACTTCTTCTTCTGGATTTTCAATAAATTCCATTCTTTAGTTAAGAGATTTATAAAGTGGTAAATTTTTCCAACTTACGTTTTTCCAATCGGAAGAATAATTTCAGCGTTCTTAGGCTTGCTCAGTAGGTCACTGCTCCAACACACAACACAACACAACTTGAATATATGCTTCACTATACAACTATATCGGACGCAAGCCCGCAAATTGTTATGGACCTCTTTATTATGATTATTATTACGACTCGTTAAATCGGATTCAATGAATATAGTTGTATCTTTATTAGAAGTCTCTAGATTCTGCTAATCTGTAGCCCAAGCTAGGGGTTCCTTGACTGACAGGTCTATGCAGTAATGTAGTTATATTCGTGATAATTATCTTCAACACCTTTCTCAACAACGATAGATCAAACAACTCCAGTTGTTGAATAAACAATTTTATTTAAATTGTAGACTCAATATAAACGATCAATAAACTTCATCAACTGGTGGCAACATAAGTATCAATAAAATGGCATTATATGTACATGTATGAATATAGCGACTTCACTCTACAAACGTTTAAACTGAACTAACTTTAAGGAGGTCGGGACTTTACAAAGAAAACGATCATCGAAGATTCTACAGGGTCTTAATACGCATTTTAACCTCTTTCTCTATAATTACTACGATCCAGAATTATCCCCCAATTTCCACGGGATTTGAACGAATTATTTTATTTAAACTGCCCTCAGGGCATAAAGGTCAAACCTTGGTCGCTTTGGACTCTGATACGCACTTGTTAAGAGGTCAATGCCTTACTACGTCATTCATTTATGACCGATATTCGTAACAATATATATATATAGCTATATTAGTTTCCATAGTGCATTTTGAATTGTTTTGATAATTATTTTAGAGTTTGTTTTTTATTTTTCATTATTGTCCAGTCTTAAATCTTATGCATGCATTCGTTTTGGATGCAACTACACTTCCGATCCTATTCGTTAAATTTGATTTAAAAAATGGCTGCCTTCTGCTATAAATTCTGGCATACTCACTTTTGTAGACATTAATAATACTCAAAATAATACTTATAGCCTATGTTTATTTGTAGTCGGCCTGAACTTGCAGTTGAAAGTGCAGTTTATTTATCAACATCCGTGAGTATTAAATCAGCAACAAGGCGCAAATCTCTGCTTGCAGTCGTAATGGTTGTCATTGTAAGCAAAACAAAATGAAACCGGAAGTTCCACAATGCACTTGAAACATGCCGAAAAGATAATTATACGGATGTTTACGAAAAAATAACGGAAATGAATTTGCATCCAAATTGCCTTTTTAAGACTCATCAATGGTGTCGAGATTATTTGTTTACATTTGTATAGACCAGGGGTCGGCAACCTTAAGCTAATGGTGTGCCAAACTAGGATTTCTAAATCATTAAACGTGCCAACAGCCTAAAAGTCAACCTGCTCTATTATATTTGTTTTAGTATTTTTCATAAGACAATTAATTTAACTCCGTAGCAAGACCAAGGCCAAAAGCAAAAGAAATATATAGAGAAAATCGTTTTATATTTAATATAAAAATTACCTGTCTGTGATTATAATTCTTTTTATTTGCATATATATAATAAATACAAAACCTTATTACTAAATTTTCTCATTTATGGTAATTATTTTGTAAACATTAAAATTTGGTTGTCAAGATAAGGATCTAGCAACTGCTAATATTGATTATATATTGTTTTCAGTTCTCACTTTAACTGAGATTTGTTTTAATTTATTTAATTTTTGAAATCATATTGATACTGTCATTTAGAGGAATTGATGCGTAGTAATCATGCAAACTGGGTAGTTAATGTACTGTTTTAAAACTGGGTGAAACAATGTTTTAATCGTATAATATTTATATAATTTTCAACTACTTTTTACAGTTAGGTCAATATAAAGTTATAAGTTGTTGGCCATATAGTCTTTTATAATAGAAAAATAAAAAACTTAATATTAGAAATATTAGGGCAATTAAAATGGGGTAATTATCTCCCTTTAATTGAAATAAAGTTTTTAAATTTGATTCAATAGTGATGCCAAACAAGTTTTGTTTTGTAATATAACAAATATTACTGACCAATTATTTCTTGATATAAATCCAGCATTATGATATTCATTACAAGAGTTAATTATTAGAAGTATAAAATTAATTTACGTTCAACCGTTGTAAATAAACCCATTTCCTACATTAATTGTTTGTCCTTTTAACCTTAAGGAGTTTATCTTTTAAACATTACAATAATTGCATAAAAGACTCTTATAAAGACTCTTAAAGATCAATACGGTCCTAGGGTTACCATAGTTACTTACTTATATTTATCAAGTTAACAAAAACAAAATGTGTTTTAGAATTACTAATAATTAGATCAATGTAATGTAATTAGTCCGTATAAATTAATGAGCACCTTGTCTTGAATGCTTATCGTTAATTTATAATGGCAGATATATATTTAGTCATTTCTGAGTAGTGAAGTGTATGTGAACTTTTTGAATGCTTAACACAGCTTACATGTGCAATAAGTACTGTTCACGCCTGTAAGTTGAACTAAAAGCTGAAAGTAGAGCGAATGCCATGCAGTTGTGAATAGCAACATCAATATAAAACAACTTTTGAAGGTATCTCGCGTGCCATTGAAAACCGCTCTTGGTGCCATGATTGGCACGCGTGCCTAAGGTTGCCGATCTCTGGTATAGATATTTATTCATTATAACGTTACCACATCGTGGTCTCGTAGTCGGTACCACTTTATAGTACACATCTTTTCTCTCATTCTGAAAACTTTGGGGGAAATTCTATTCTAGAACTTTCTGCACCGAAACCTATAATATAAGGCACGCAGAAGTGTTGTTTGGTGGTTGATGTATTTCTTAGCGATAAAGAAGCTACTTAGTATTGACTAGTGAAGTTGAATGTTGTTATTGTACACAAGTCAAAGCATGAAATTCTTATTTAAACATTCTTCGAGTGGCTTGAGTTTATTATTTCACAGTGAATAAGGTCCTTGACAGGCGACAGAAGACCCCGGAGAGAGAGAGAGAGAGAGAGAGAGAGAGACAGTTAGATGATGTTTCTAAAATTAACCTGAAAATGAGAGTTCAAGAGAGAGAGAGAAAGAACGAGAAAGAGAGAGCGAGAAAGAGAGCGACAGTTAGATGCTGTTTTTAAAACTAACCTGACGTGTTGGTACTTGAGGTTTTGTCCATGGAAATGAACTGCGTGAATATCTTTTTCATTTCCGAAGCCAATCACGTAGAACTGGACTTTATCACCAACACAAGCCTCAAGGCCAGGTAACGTACTGAAGGCCAAGGCGTTGATGGATCTCTTGACATTACTGTCGATGAAGTAAGTGTCGCCAGACTCGTTGAGCTGCTTGCAGAGGGCCGGGTTCAGGCAGTACGTGGCGATGTTCTCATCCAAGTACCAGTTTAGGTTTTCGTCCCAGTTGAAGAAGATCAGCGGGAATTCCCGTTGCACATCCGTCCTCTCATTCTTCTCATTGAGAACACCTGGAAAATTCAAAACAGATTGGGAATGACAAATTGTGGATGAAAACTGGTTCATAAATTAAACACAGGCATAGTCGCAATATCTTATATATTACAGACGCTCCTTCTATAAAGAAGATTATTGCGTCCTGGTCTCATCCGTGGGTTTGAGCCTAGTCCTGCATTTCTATTAGTGTTTAAGATGATGTTAAGTTACTAGTTTTCCTGGTTTGTTCAGGCAAACCATTCCATGCCCGAAATACATGATTTGTTTTCGTTTTTCTCTGAGGTTGATCTGGTCTTCCATCATTTATTTTTGCTTTAGTAGTAGTCAATTGTTGATTTTAAATTATTAATGCGACCCGGTGGCCCGCAGCGCGTTAAGTTAACTGGAACCCTGGTAAAGACTGGTATTTGTTTACCGGGAATGTTGGTTGTCCCAGAGTCTACCCAGCTCTGATTAGATACCTGACATTAGTTAGAAGGCAAAGTATTGACTGGCCGCACAATCCCTAAGTATGCCGTGGCCACAGAAACTGTTGAACGCTGCTTCACCGGAACATATGGATAATTTTATTCCGACAGGATACCTTACATACGTTTACTTACTTATTTAATAGTCACACTGTGACGTGGGAGTTCTTTATATGTTCTAGATAATGACTGCAATATATCGCACAACTCTAATACACATGGAATAACACTCCGTTGTTATATAACCGAAATTTAATTAAATACATTGAAATAATGAAATAATAATAGTCCCTTAGTCTTCTCCACAATAACAACACAGTAACCCAAACACGAACACAACTTTCCAGCCTCCCTTGACCACTACACACACCTATCCCCCTGTCGTCATTCACCCACTATAAAACAAACTCACAACAAAACACACAGACACGCTTACACATTACTGACCAAAACAACCGTCCTTCACACACACCTTAGTTTTCATTTTAGACTATAATTAGTCGTACATTGAGGTCTAGATCAAAGGTCAATCTTATTGTTATCATTTCTTTTTACTGTTTTACATTAATTACATTGCAGATGATCAGCAATGTCAGCCTTTTAGAAAGGACGGACCAAGCCCCCAACTGAAGAGGAGATCAAGAAGAGAAGATGGGGTTGGATAGGCCACACACTACGCAAACCAGCAGATAACATACTATGGAATCCCCAAGGGAAAATGGCAGAAGGGCCGCCCAAGAAACACATCGAGGCGTGACCTGGAAGCCTAAATCATCAAGATGGGCTTCAGCTGGAACCAGACTGAGAGGATGGTCCAGGATATGAGAAGCTGGAGAACTGTTGTTGGTGGACCATACTCCGAGAGGAGTTGATGGACATAAGTAAGTACATTAATTACCTAATTGAGTTGTTTTTAAAGTTTGCTGCTTATTATGGAGCACGTTTAATTTAATTGAGTCTGCATTTGTGCTGTAGTAGGGTCGCCAGACGTCCGGCAAAAGGAGGACATGTCCTCCTTTTTAGCCCTGTGTCCTCCGTCCGGCAGGCAAAGCTAAAAACCCTTTAAAATGTCCGGCTTTTGTACGCCCAAGGTTTTATAGTTATAGTCCTTAGTGCACTTTTTACAGTCAATACGTTGCTGGGTCGGATAAAACAAAACACTGGAGTATTTAGCAGGAAATGTAATTAATTATATTGTGTTAACTAATGTGTTTTTAGGTTAATTATTATTGCAGTGGAGTTTTTTTTTTTCTAAGTTTCCCAAATGCAAGTTGCCGAAGGGCTGGACTAAAAACCTAACGGGAAACTTTGTCATCAATTTATAATTCGTGTTTGTGATGTTTAAATTGTAAACTCTTTCCTCGGTCCTAACGGGGTCTCCACAATAATATGAAAAGAAGAAGAAGAGTTACAAAAAAATTTTGAACTTTTTTTCTGTTATCCTGGACACAATGATAATGTGGAAAGAGTGTTATCATTGATAAACGCTCAATAAACAAAAGAAAGAAACAGACTCTCAGTCAACTCTGTAAAGGGCAACATCCTTACAAAGTTACAATAGTTTTATACATTTGTGCTTGCTAACAATACTAACAAGAATCATCTGCAAAAAGTTGGCTCGTCAGATAAATATGTTGTATAATTAAGACATATGATAATTTATTAACTGTTGAATTGACTGTTTTATTTTCAAATAATATAGTATTGTGGCATTTTGAATAAACATGTCAATTGAATTTATATATATTTTTTTTTTACAATACTTTTTCTTGGTTACTTTACTAATAGATAATTATTGTAAATCATTGTAGTAAAATTGTACTGATTGCTGATTAAATCTGCATTCAATTGAAAAGATTACAATCATTTAAATGAAACACTCAATGTGTCCTCCTTTTGGTACCCATGTGTCCTCCTTTGTCCTCCTTTTTGTCTCTCTGTGTCCTCCTTTTGGTACCCATGTATCTGGCAACCCTAGCTGTAGACTGCTAGACTGCGGTTTTATCGATCGAGACTAAGACAATAGACATTTAGTACTCCACAGCAAAGATTATATTATGCTGTATTAGAATATAGTCAAGTACCCGTCGCACCAAATTGATTCATAGGGCCGATGAATTAGCGTTCACCAGTTTTTGTGGTCCCCACGGCATACTAGGTGAATGTGTGACCAGCACAATGTACAGCCGCTTTTATTTTACCCCAACTAAGGTCAGGTAGCTATCAGAGCTGGTAAGGCTCAGGGACACCCTCGAGTCCCGAAAACAAATCCTAGCCTTCACCAGGATTCGAACCCAATACTTTCGGTACCATGCCCCCGTATGAACTTAGTCATTCATCTAAACTTGTTGCGTTTCAAAAAAAACAAAAACAGCTTTTGTCCAACTAAGAACATGTGCATATTGTAATGCTGTTTTGTTATGTCAGTGCGCGCGCACGCCCACAGCTTAGACGGAACAATGACCAGGTGTGGATGATAGTTCGCACACTTACCTTTTTTACAAGTGACCAGGAAGCCGATAGCCCCAGTCGCCACGTCCTTCACAGCATTCACGTGAGAATGGTAGAGCCAGGGCAGGCAGGCCGGGTCCGTGTGCGTGGGGGCGTTGTTCTCGTTGATGATCCATTCCAGGGAAACTTTCCCACCTGGCGGAACATTGTCGTCCAGTTTGTCGATGCCAGTAGTGTTATCCAGGTACAAAGCACCTTGCAGAAACATGCGCCAGTCACAATAAATTAAATGAAATGTGGTTATAAGTTATAATGAACATACATCGTATAATTTATTAGAATAGAAAATGAAACATCGAACTCTTATAAATAAAAAAGCTAGTTTCTTTCATTATATTTTCTAAGACATTTGTAATAAAGTAAAGTAAAGCAGCGTTAACCAGTTTCTGTGGCCTCGGCATACTAGGGAATGTGTGGCCATCACAATGCCCTGCCGGCTTTACTTTACCCCAACTAATGTCAGCTGGGTAGACTCAGGGACACCCTCAAGTCCCGGGAAAAAATCCTAGCCTGCACCGGGATTCGAACCCGGAACCTTCGAATCGTCAGTCGAACGCACTACCACTCGGTCACTGTGCTTATTTCCCGCCCGGGAACTTACTTTCGTGGTTCTTCTTGTAGAATACACCGTGCGGGTGTATGGAGTAGTTCCTGGAGGCGTTGTTAAAGAAGTGGATCTCTATCACGTCATCCAGCTCCCCGCGAATCACCGGGCCCATAAGCCCCAGATAGTGAGGTTTAGGAATCTCCACACTGAAGGTGTCGTCCGTGAACTGGAAGTAGCCAACCTTCTTGTAGATGTTTCCGATCCTGTTGTCCCTCGGCAGAATGTAGTTGTCGGCAAACCTGGAACAAACACAATTGGGACACGTTTGCTTTTTTGTATGTGTAAAAATGGAAAGATTAATCACAAAATGCAAAGATAAGATACACTTGTCAAAAACTGATTAGTTAGATCTTAATCAATGAAGCCTTATAGTCTGAACTCCCCGAATAACAAGGTTATTTACTCGTTATCAAGTTATAGAAAACGCGGTTCAAACGCCAAAGCGCAAGGTTTGTATTTTAAGGTAAATGCCTACAATTAATTTTTTGAGACCACCATTGAGTAGTATGTCGATGGTAACACAATGAAAATATTCAAATCGGTTGGGTCTATAAGGCATGGTTTTCATCTCGGGCTAACTCACTTTGAGGTTCCTAAACAGATTGTGTTCAATCTATCTATCTATCTATCTATCTATCTATCTATCTATCTATCTATCTATCTATCTATCTATCTATCTATCTATCTTATTACAGACCTCCTGTAGTATTAAATTTAAATTAAGTGGTCTCGTTAAAGAGGTTGTAATAAATAACAAACAATATTAATTATTTGTAGCTAACTTAATTAATAAAAATTAAAATAATTTATTTCATAAAACAACCCTTCAGACGATACCAATTTTAAAACAATTTATTTACTAAGTCAAATTAATATCAAAAGAAAAATAGAAAAGAAAAATCAACTCACGAATATCGTTACAACAGAATAAAACAACAATGTAATAATGCGTACAGGTACATAAAAGATACAATACAGCTCTGCCACTGATGCGCTTACAATCTGCTTAAACCAAGACTCAAGAATACTACATCGATGTAAAAACTTACCTTCTATCACGCGAATCTCCTATATTTATACTATATATGTTAGAGATTTCTGGAATAAAAGTAGGCTAAGAAAAACTCACAAAAATTGTCAACATCTCTTTCCAACATGTTCCAGAGGGTGAAAGAATGCTCTAGGTACACTCTAGTAAACAACAATTATGGACGCAACAGTAGCAGAGTTCAACTAGAGGTCAGGACTAAGGCCCTGGCAGTGGTGCAGTTAGTTACATAGGAGGGAAACAAGATATAATCTAAACACACAACAATCTATCTATCTATCTATCTATCTATCTATCTATCTATCTATCTATCTATCTATCTATCTATCTATCTATCTATCTACTAATCTATCTATCTATCTATCTATTTATCGATCTCTAGCTTTCTATCTATCAATATATATATATATATATATATATATATATATATATATATATATATATTAATATCTGTCGATATAACTGTCTTTCTAATCTGTCTGTCTTTCAGTTTGTCTATCTGTCTGTCTCTATATATATCTATCTGTCAATCTGTCTGTAGTCCAAGATATTTACGAAATTTTCATAGCAAAATTTAAATCTAAAAATCAAAGATTTAGAGATATCCTAATATTTTATCAAGTTATTTTAAGAATTTATAACATACACACGAAAAGCGAGAAGAGATAGGGATTAAAGGATTAATGTGTAAGAACCTAAGAGGGGGATTAGGGTAATGAGGCAAATAGGATTAAGGTTTAAATGTTTAAGGTTTATATCGAAAACGTTTAGGTTTAAACTTTAAACTTTGAAATCTCACGTCTGCTCTTCGACTGTTCTGAAAATCCCTCCGCCTGGAGAGTAGTCCCAGACGACATCTCTGGTGGCGATGTAGTACCGTCTGGTGACTGCCTCGGAACCTGCCAGGAACAGCGCGTGGATGACAACAGCCGTCGCTACCACAGCCAGGTTCATGGTCTAAAATAAACCTCTCTGACGAGCTGGAAACAAAAAACAAAGTCAATGACGCAAGATTAATATGCAGGTAGTTAGGTAGTGACAGGATTAGCGTGCAGGTAGTTAAGTAGTCGCAGGATACGGAAATGTTTATGTGAGTGTGTTTGTGTGACTGTTCAAAAACATCCTTGTAATATATCAGGTGTAGGCACGCATGAGTTCGTCAAGAGCTGCATTCCAGCTTCTTATGGTTATATGTTATAAAGAGCCCTAACCCTAAATAGTATTATATACACACTTAAATGTGCTTACCTGTAAAATGACTACATTATTTATATAAGTCCCAAGTATTAGGGATTGTAATTATAATTTTTTGAATATATAATTTAGAGAAAAAAAAAAATCAAACGAAATATGTATTTCCAATTTGTAATAATAATCATAAAATTGAGGAAAAGAAAAACATTACAATTGTTAATGGGAGCAGCACTTAACGTAGCCTAACGAAGAGCCGCATGTGGCTCTCGAAACTGCATTTGTCCACCTCAATCAAATAACAAGTGTTTTTTTGTTGTTTTGTTTTGTAAATTAGGCAGGACGATCAAGGTCATGACACATTTTCACAAAAAACAACGTATATAGAATCCATAATTATAGCCATTATTATAGATATTTAGTAACCGAAAACGAAACCCTTTAAAACGTGAATATAAAAAAAGGTTATTTTTTAAGTTAAACTTAATTTGCAAGTTATGCAAACATTTTAATTTATTACTGCGAAATTTTAAATAGTCGGCTACTATTTATAAAACACATCTTTAAACTAATATTTTTTCAGGCCGTGTTGATCCACAGCGCGCGTGGTCACGGCATGCCAGTTGAGTGTGTGGCGTGCACAATGCCAAGTCGACTTAATATCCAATGCAAATTGTCAGGTACCCATCACAGCTGGGTAGACTAAGTGACATCTTCAGAAAATAAAAAAAAAGAGGTCTCGAACTCGCGGCCTTCGGCAACCTTTTGATAGATCCTTATGTTAACTGTATTGTAACAAATGTAATAGTCTTACAAGTTTAATCCGAAAAAGAAAAACAGCTACACCCCAGCCTTGTATGTTAAGTTCATGTCTCATTTTATAACATATAATAAAAGTGTATTGGTTAAAATACAATGAATACATTTTCAATTACAAATAAGACATCGAGTATAAAGTGTACAATTACATACACAATTATTACAATTTTTATGATTGAAAAATTGAAACTAGCACGTGAGTGCAAATAACGTTTTCTTACCTTCAGGCCAATAAAAACACAATCGGAGAAATACGACCAATGAAAACGATAGAAGCTTTTCTGTATAAGCTTTACTTTTTATTAGTCCCAGTCAGCAGAGTGGGAGCCATCAAGGGTCGGACAGTGGTGTCATTTATAGCCGAATTTATACTCTTTGCCCCCTTCCACATTTGCCCCCCCCCCTTCCACCCCTCCCACCTATTGGCTACTATGGGTTAGCTTACCGTATTCGTAATATAACAGAAACAACAAACAACAAAATACACAACGAAACAAATGACAGGTGGAGAAATTCGAGGGGGAAATAACAATGTGACATTTAGAGAAATTTTATTACATCTGTGCGCACAGGGGAAAAGAAGAAGAAGAATATCTTGATATGAAATGTGTGTGTGTATGTGTTTGTTAATGGGCGTGATAGCGTATGTGTGTGTTACAAATGACGGCCTGCTTGAAGTAAATTAAGTGCTTTTTAGTAGAAAACAGAGAGAAACTTGCAAAATTATGTCTTCCACATTACGGACAAATCCGATAGACTAGGAACAGTTTCTTACCGCCCCTTAAATTTTATTTCCGCTAATTTCCGTATAGTGTTCTGTGTTATTGGGTGCAAACATGCCCAGAGTATCGAGTTGCCAGATAAATGGGTCTTAGAAAGAGGATATAGAAAGCCAAGAAAATTAGGAGAAGGAAGGACGTAAGAAATGTTTTATTTGAATAATTCCTGATTAAACCCGCTATCAGTACAATTGTTATTACAATAGTTGCCATAGTTTCAATAGCAAATTCGACCAAAGAACAGTTTTATTTTTAATTTTAAATATAAATTCAATGTAGAATGGTTACGGCTCGCAGAATACAGTAGGCCCTATTTGAAAATGTAACAGTATATAATATTATTTATTAGTTACACAAACGTATTTCTTGGACGAGCCAAAATTTTGCCACACAATCTTCGTTAGCAATCATAAATGCATAAATCTAAACACGTGTAAGATTCTTCCAATTGAAATTTGTGAGAATGGTGCCCTCTACTAAGTCTGCTAAGTTTCTGAACCTTTCCTTTCTCCATTGATCAGGAATCAAGGAGAACATTATTTCCATATTGCTCTTTGTGTCCAGGAATATAAAAGAAATATTCACTCTAAAAAATTATTGCATGTGGTTCAAATTTGAAAATATTAAGTTTACAGCTCATTCAAGAGTCTTTCAACAAACTGTTCAATTCAGTTAGTGTAGCCTCTTTTTCCCATTTTAATTATCTTTGTAAAATTAGTTTGTAAGATAAATAATGAAGCGGAGGAAAAGTTACATTAATTTAAACTAAAAACCTTACTTAATTAAAGGTCTGTTTAATAGGCCTTGTAAGGCTGTGAAATGATATGATTACATTATAATGGTAACTCTTATGACAATTTGACTAAATGGTTCGCAGACCTTCTAAAATGATTCCTGATTTTGCAAAACGTATGTAATGCAAATAAATAATCAAGATATGACTAGTGTTGGAAAGGAAGGCACAGAAATGGTCTCGAACCAGAACCTTTTGTTTTCTATCTCGGGCACTTCTATGTACACGTTAATATAACATTCAAGTTTAATATACATTTTTTACAATGATTTAAAAAAAATTCTTGTATTACATTTATTGACCTAATATACAAAGACTAGCTTGTACATAACTATGACTTAACACCGAAAACACTTTTAGCTAATGCCGCCATTTTCCGGAAGTTTCGTTTAGCTTAATACACTTACTATGTTTGTGTCGGTTGGCGGAGACGCCCGTTGTTTTTTTTTTTTTTACGATAACCGCCATCCTGTTTGTTTACCTATCAAAAATTAAAGAAAATGTAACAAATATTTCAATTAAATGTTACTTTTCGAAATAGATGTATATCTTTATATAGAGTACAAAGAGCTATCTTATAAATTCTATATTTCATTTTTTTTTTATCAATGTTTATTATTTACAAATGTCCATAACTTTTATAAAAATGGGATTAGCCAATACGTTTAATTAAAATTTCAATGAAGACGGTTTACTGAGATTTTCGAACACGACAATTGACACAAACAGCAACTAAATCTGCCATATTATGTAATCTCAAGTAATAATGGCATAAAAACAAACATCACCTACCTTAGAAATGTTATTTTTTTTAAACGAGATGTGTATGTCATATATTTATAACTGTTTCTTCGTGTTGTACTTTACGATAAATATTTCAATTTGAACAGGATGTAAATGACAAAAGACAAAAATAATTCCAATCAATAATCTTTTGTTTGTTTGCATTTTGTATTCTAGTTTTGTTGTTGTTGTTTTTTTTGTTTTTTTTTTGCGAAAGAACATTTACTTTAGAAACCCTTTTATATTTATATATGTAGATGCTTTTGTTAAAATGTTGTTGTTGTTTTTTTGGATCGTATAGGTATTTATGTATCTTCCTGAGGCAGATGTTTACAGGGGTCAGAACTATGTTTACTGTTTCTCTATGTTTCTTAGACTGATTTTCTTCTCATATATTATAGACGCTCCTTCTATAAAGAAGATTATTGCGTCCTACGCTTACGTGGTCCGAGTCTAGTCCTGAATTTTTTTATTAGTGTTTTTAATGATGTTGAGTTACTGGTTTTCCTGATAATCCAGTCCATGCCCGAATGCCACTCGAGAAGAAAGAGTACTTATATGTATTTGTTCTCGCATAAGAGACAAGGAAAGTGTTATAGTATTGCATTGCAACAAGTTGTTATTGTGTTGTATATCTTGATTTGAGTTTCCATTCTGCTCCATTTTGTTCCATTCTATTCCATTCTGTTCAATTCTGACAAGCTTTTTCACACTATACTGTTGAAACAGAAGCCGTAAAATCATCTGAATTTGTTTTGTGTTGACAGTATTAACATAAACAAGTTTTCTTAATTAATATAAATTATCAGTGAACAGAAGCAGTTATCTTGAATAGCATTGTCATTAGCACACAAACAGGGTAATTCAATGAATACCAATTGAACAAATATGTCTCATTAAATATATACATGGACCTTATTGTAATGTGAATAATTCTCAAATTTAGTTCTCTTTATTCTAATATTATAGACATATTATTGAAATCAATAGCATTCTGTGATATCTTACAATTTATTAACACAGTCAACGACCATACTGTTTATTTCATCAGCCTCCATTACTAAGGCAAACACATAGAATTTTTGGTTATCACACTTTCCAGATATAACATGCATTTACATATTATCTATCTATCTAAATATATATCTATCTATTTATCTGTCTATCTATCTATATATCTATCTCTCTCGCTCTCTCTCTCTCTCTCGCTCTCTCTCTCTCTCGCTCTCTCTCTCTCTCTCTCTCTCTGTATATATATATATATATACTACCTTCTTTTTCATAATTATTTTTATTTCAATTAATATTACTTTACAAACAAAGATTGTAAATCCACGGGCAACACCGGGCAAATTAGATTTTTGTAAAATAAAAAGACTTACCCATATTTGACCCGATAACAATATTAAACAAAAATTACTTTCCTAAATGTCTTCAGTCAAAAATAATTTTTTTTAAATTATTAGATCTATATCTTTCTGTTCATTGTAATGTTTATCAAAATTTTATCTGTAGCTTATACGGGCCTGTTTAATTTTTCCCCGGGCAACGCCGGGGTATTTAGCTTGTATATTTATATAGATAGATAATTAAGGTATAGATTATAAACATAGACTGTGTGTTTAGCAATGAAAGTCTTTCTCCCTTCATTCACTGACTTTAACAATTTCTAGATTAGGTGTTAATAAAAACAACATCAAAGTTTCACGCTGCAGACTTGTCATTTAATTGCGCCTCAAGTCAAAACCCTTTGTTGGTCGACCAAGATGTAATACACGTGACCCAACGCTTGACATATTTCGTGGTGTGACCTTGGACCTCCACGAACCCTTATTATTTCCGGACATAATATATATTATGTAAAAGTTGTATACGATGTTACCTGTGTCACCATTGAGGTGTACAATCCTGTATCGCTCGCCTATTTATCAGTTTTTGAAGGCTGACAGCAAAGCTATGGGTGAACACATCAGGAAAGCTCGGAAGATCCTTGTCTTAACGGCTCTCATCGGTCATTTGCTGTATCCTGTCCAGAAAGTCGACTTCCGAGCACTTTTCCGTGATAAAATATGCAGCGCTTGTTTGTTGCAGTTGTAGGTGGTGTACCTTGTGCGGAGTTTGCTGGGTGCAGATGCACAACTTTATGGTGACCTTGAGTGTCACACCGATAGACAAGGTTACCCCTGGTGACTGGGGAAGGGGGGACGCAATTAAACATATTTCGTGAGGAGAAGCTGCGATTTAGAATATTGTTAGGATTGTTTTCCTTGCACCGATTTGTCAGGGTCTCAACAAAATATCCTGGACGAGCCTTTCGTCTCTTACGTCTAAGGCGTAACGATGTTTAGTAGTGGATCATGGCCGGGATGGGGGGGGGGGGGAGTGGACGCCAAGCTCCTGTCCGAGACTAGCCACCCCCGCGGCGCACCGATAAGGCTGGCTCGTTAACTTGCGCTTTCGCCCGTTAGCACAAATCCAGACACAATGGCTGGGGATGAGACGGGATGCTGCGCTCGTTGATTCCTCCGCACCGAGTCTCGGAGCTTCTCGCAGTACAATGACTTTCGGACGCGCAACAGTGTATTGCCCTCCCCCCCCCCCTTTTCTTTTCCTCACATGCCCGCCGGTGCGCTCTTCATGTTAGCGTATCGGAGGTTTTCAAACTTTGCCTGCGTTGAGGCCCATGTATTCAGAAGTGTTTCTGTGTACCTGCTAATTTGATTGACTGAAATTTAAGATCTTGTGTATTTTTGTACATTGTACTAAATTTGGTAGATGTAGATGTTAACGGTGAAAGTGGGAAGGGGGGGGGGGCGGGGCGTATATTTAAAGGAGGACCTTCAAGAGGTAGGAGTTTAATTTAATTCTGACGTTAGTGCAGGACGACTAGTTTGGATTGGAATCTAGGACAAATACAAGTCCATGCATTGAAGTAAAAACAAAAACTTCAGATGGTCTGAGTAGACGCTGGTTGTGAAACACGTTGCAGACGCTACTCTATAAAAAGAAGATTATTGCGTCTTACGCTCATCCGTGGTTCGCGTCTAGTCTTGCATTTCTTTTCGTATTTTAAGATGTTAAATTACTGATTTTCCTGGCTTGTTCAGTCAACTCATTCCATGCCCGGATGTTACTCGGGAAGAAATAGTACTTATATTTATTTGTTCTCGCATGAGGGATAAGGAAATGTTTTTATACTTATGTTTATCTGAGCATTGCAACAAGTTGTTATTGTATTGTATTCTTAAGTTAGAATTAAATGCCTTATGTATTACTACTTTACTCTTTGCCCTTTCTGTCCTGTATCTAGTGTTTCTAGGTTAAAGGATTTAACTATTCACTAGTAATTACCCTTGTAGTGTACATTGTAAAGTGACAGAAAAGGATAGCACTGTTGCTTATAAGTTCATAGATAGAGAGAACGAAAGAAAGAGATTGAAAGGATTGACCACTTGTCACAGGACGAATACCACAACTAATGTTTCAACAACGGTAACGTGAAGAATTGAAAACGATTTTTTCTGTGGCCACGGCATACTAGGTGATTGTGGGGCCATCACAATGCACAGCCGCTTTTACTTTACCCCACCTAAGGTCAGGTACCCATCAGAGGTGAGTAGACTCAGGGACAACCATCCAGACCCAAGACCAAATCGTAGTCTTCACCTAGAACCCATGACCTTCAGTACGAAATCTTTACGCGCTACCGCTCGGCCACCTTGCCTCATAAGACTCATATACATGTTCAATCAAGTCAACTCAGAATCAGATCAAGAACTAAACAAACAGTTTTTTAGACTTTTAATTATTAAAAATTATTTCACAAACATAAATTGTGTTGTTGGTGTTATTTAGTTTACAAAAGTCTGTATCGCCATTTCTCTGTAAAGTTGTTGGTCTACTGTTCCACCAGTGATCTGATTCTACATGCCAGTCAGTAGAGTCCCCCATTGAACGCCCGGCCGATGGTGCTGCAGGTTCAGGAAGAAAAAAAAAGGGCGTCACACACAAACACACACACTCTGTGGCTTCTTCTACCGCTGGTACTTCGGCTCCCGGACGGTGTACACAGTCTCCATGCCGGCGAAGATGTGGTCGTTGACGTGGCAGTGAAGCAGCCAGGTGCCCGGGTTGTCTGCGATCATCTCCACCGCCTCGGCCATCCCGGGGAAAATCTGTATGACGTCGTCGCGGTGCTTCTTGCTGGAGTGGACGAAGGTGTGACCGTGGAGATGAATCGTGTGCAGATCGATCTGAGGGAGGGCGGAGAGGGAGAGTGCGGAAAGTGAGCAACAATAATTGATTTTTAATGACACTGAGTAAGTGAAGGAAGTAATAGGACAGATGAGAATACGGGAGAGAGGGAGAGAGAGAGAGGAAAAGCATTTCTTTAAATTATGTGTATTTTGTTTTGTTTAACAAGCACGTAGTCTGAAAGCATTAAGGCATAATAATGATTGATACTTTACTATGTTTGAAAGTATATAGGTTTTTATAAAGAGAGAGAGATATTGTAATATAGAGTTTATAGTTTATAGAGCGTTCTCAATGGGCGTGGCTTAGGTTTTTAGTGACGTATTTGTGTAAATAGAAGCCACTATTGGTGTACAAAAATGGTGAAGTACTTCTTTATCATGCAAAATTCACATCTGAATATTGGCTATCCTACTAAAAAAATAAGGAGGTAAATAGTAGTACTGTAGATTAATTGATTAATGTGATTAGGCTAGGGCCGGCTAGACCTATTTACACTTTCAATTTCACTTTGTAGGCCTACACTTTTAATGTTTCGTAGACTCGGTTTCGTAGGCTAATGGCTAAGTCGCTAAGTAGGGCAGCTACGATTTCAAGTGATAGATAGTGTTGGTGAATAGGCTATCTAGTCAAGTCACTAATAGGCTCACATCGTCTATGATAATAATAAAATAGCCTATTTTATTTAACAGACATAATACAGCTTAAATTTTAATAAGACTTAAAACACAACACATCATTTAAAAAAATGCTCGAGCCTATATGAAACTTTATTAATACAGCGGCCATTGTTACTTGTACATCATTACTCAAAGTAAACAAAAATCACGTGCTTTTTGTCACGTGATTGCAAACGCCCTATAGGTAGAAAATTAAATACGGAAATAGAACAAATGAATGACAGATTCATAGCAATATAGGAGGTCGTTAGATAGATAGATTAGACGTTCTCTAAATAGATTCATCAATAGATACAACTAGATAGTAATCTAATAACACTCCTGAAAAGATTATATAGATGGTTAGATAGATAGACAGATAAATAAATAGGTAGGCATGTAGGAAGTTAAATAGGATTGTAAATAGGTATGAAGGTAGGTATGTAAGTACGTATGTAGGTAGGTATGTAGATATGTAAATCGGTATATTGTTAGGTTGGTAGGTTAGTAGTTATGCATTTATGTAAGTTGGTATTAAGGGAGGTATGTATGCAGATTAGCGATAGGTAGATAGATAAGTAGTCAGGGGAATAAGTAGATAATGTAATAATGTATGTAGGTAGGTAGGCAGGCAGACAGGTAAGTATGTAGGTAGGTATGCACATAGGTTCTTAGGTTAGTGTGTTGATTGAATGACGGTATGTAGATAAATACACACACCATGAACAAATAAATACATCCTTAAATCATATCTGAGTAAGGCAATATTTCTTTCCACAATAAGTTCATTGTATTATTGTAAACTACCTCAGCTCCCAAGGCCATCATATACCAAGCAACTCTCTGTCCGTATTCAATGACCATCTCTTTGTTGTTTCCGTGGACTCGACCATTGATAGCATGCATCATGTTACTCTCTGTAAATGAAGAGTCATTCCTGGGAGAGAAAATAAAATCATAAAAAAAAACTTTTTTTTTTTCGAAACTCGGAAATCGCTGGTCATTTTATGGCAGAAACAAAGAAAGTAAAGTCAATTAAGTACCCCTTGGACCAAATGGATCATAACGCCGGTGAAGCAGCGTCTACCATTTTCTGGTATGCCTCGGAATAAGAGGGGATAGTGTGGTCAGCACAATGCCCAGCCGCGTTTGCTTTACCCAAACTAATGTCAGATACCCTTCAGAGCTGGGTACACCCTACAATATTAGCCTTCACAAGTATTCGAACCCAAAACTTCGGTACGCTAACTTCACCAGGATTCGAACCCAAAACTTCGGTACGCTAACCATATGCGCGACCACTTGATCATCGTGCCACAGGAAGTAAAGAAAAATGTTGTTGTTTTCGTTTAAACTCAGAAATTGCATGTCGTTTCTGGCAGAGACAAAGAATATGGAACGTTTTTTGTTTTCTTTTTGGTTAAAGTAATATACATACGTTACCATCAATGAGGTCCAAATTTGATCTCTCCAGCCAGGGTCGGATTTAAATTACGAGAGGCCCTATGCAATTAAAATAGGCTGGTATCTTCCCCACCCCTTTTTATATAAATTAAATTAAAATAAAAACAATAATAAACAATAAAATAGAAATTATTAATTGTCTTGAAACTAAACCAACAATAAGATGTTTTGCTGTTGTATAAATCAACATCTTATTTTTGACCAATTTTCACCTAGTTTTTGTTTTTAAATTAAATTACAAACACATTGAAAATCATGTTTTTATGTAATGTTAAGTAGGGCCCCCCATTTTCAAATGAACTTTTTTGCAGTATTGCAGCATGTGGGTCAGGGATTATGGTAATTTCCAGCTATGGGACAATTTTTATGTTCCATTCACGTTCAGTGCTTCTCATGCATAAGGTTGATCCAACCATAGGCACAAACTGTTCCATTGTGAGCATTATATGCTTCCCTTTATTGCACGTGGCAACCAGTTTCCCTGAGTTTTCATTGGCACTGGTTGCGCTGAGACGCAAGTAAGATCAACCATCAAGACCCGTTTCACCTTCACCCTATCCGATAACCCGAGTAAGGGTCGTTGGGGCACCATTTTTTTTTTACTGTTCAATGATTGTATGCCATTCGCCTCGGTCCTGCGCCACCGCCTCTGAGAATTCACAAGAGACAAGCCGGTCCACTCCTCGATGTCATCCTCACATCATCTGTTCTGTCTGCCTCTCTTTCTTCCAACCTGAAAAACGCCTTGCAGGGTGGTTTTCTTCAGGTTTCAGATCTTGTCATGTGCCCGTGCCCGTTTAGGACTTAGATCACAGGTTCCTCCCCCAGAGGAGGGAGGTGAGAAGCTTTAGAGGGGGTGCTGACGTTCCAGGGGGCGATTGAGGGGCGGTGAAGGGCAAGTCGGCGATACACACATACCTGATATAATTTGAACACCTCAGCTATTAGAATCGATTAGTTTTTGGATGAAATGTGATGTAAACGCTAGTGCTGCTAAATATCTGATATCCCCCAACAGTAGACCTACATACATTTTATTATACTAATAAGAAATAGGAATCGCATGGACTTTTCGAATAATTAGGGGTCAGTATTAGACACGTATGCTGTGCGACCGGCTGCTCCTGTGGTTAGTTCATCGGACTGTCAAAGGACACAAAGCGGGTTCTATCCCTGCAGCCGACTGAACCCTGTACTCAAATAATCGTAAGTTAAAAGTAAAGCTTGATTGTCTGGTAGCGTGGACTCATCCAGTTTTTAAAGAAAATTGTGATGACTTTAGACTTTAGATGCTAATATTAATGATATTTTTGATCTCAGAGATGTTCTACTGAGCTGTCCTTTAAAGCAGGCGTGTCAAACTCAAAAAGCACCATGGGCCGCAGAAGGTACTTTGAGTATACCGGCGGGCCACACCGACAAATCTGAGAAACACTTTAATCTGAATTATATTTAATTAATTTGCACGCCTACTACAACCGCTTTATTAAGCTAACGCCCCACAACGCCAAATATAACAATTGTAATTCAACGTTTATTTACGAACATTCAATCATTTTTTACACTTTAATCAGTGCTTTGTCCTGAGGTTTGATGCCTCCTTTTCATGGCAATTTTTCGTATATCTTTACTGAAATGTATTTGCAGTTCCGACCTTCATCAGGGATGACAAGTGTTCATCAGTCAGCCTTGTTCTCTGAGAAGTTTTTGTTATTTTCATGAAGAAAAAAAACTGTTCACACACATAGATGGAACCGAAAATTGCCATAATCCTAGTTGAAAACTTTCTGAAGTTTGTAAACTTTTCAGGAAGGTATGAATAGAAGCTAGGTATCCCACTTCTAGATACTTTGTTTTGAGTGTAGAATCAGACAGCATTTCCAATAGCTCCATCAGCAAGTTTTCTTCTGCTTTGACAACATCAAAGTTAAATGGTGCCGAGAATAATGCAAAAAGGTATTCAAAAGATGAGACATCACTAAATCTTTCCTGGAACTCTTTTGACAATAACTCTATCTGACTCTCATATTTAGCAAAGGTAAGTACAGATTCAGCATTGGCCTGGCTTTTGAGTTCTTTGCAGTTAGGAAAATGAACCAAATTTTCACGTGACAACTGTGTCTTCCATAAGCTTAGTTTTGTAATGAAACACTTGATGTCGTCGTACAACTGAGTTATGAGTTAGTTTTCGCCTCGTAATTTCAAATTAAGATCACTTAAATGTGCAGTAATGTCCACTGCAAACGCTAGATCCTGGATCCAACCTTCATCTTTTATTTCATCTGTGTTTTTACATTTCATCACCAAAAAAAAGTAATTTCTGGTCTCAGCAAATAAAATCTTTTCAGCACTTTGTGACACGACAACCAACGGACTGCTGTGTAGAATGAAACATCGATGAAGTGACTATCCATGTCTTCTAACAGCTGACTGAATTGAGGATGATAGAGAGCATTGCATTTGATAAAGTTCACTGTTTTTCTGACAACACTAATCACGTGATTAAATTTTATAAGTCTTTGAACACACATTTTGCTGATGAATAATGCAGTGAAAATGTGCAAATGATGAGTCTGGATACGAGTTCTCAATTTTTGTTCGCAACTTGGCAGCAACACCCTTATGTTTACCAACCATATTCGCAGCACCGTCAGTAGATAAACATACACGTTTACTCAAATTAAAATCAAAGTCATCCAGAATCTGCTCGACTTTTTCAAAGATATCTTCGCTCGCTGTATTGTCATGCAGTGGGATTAGTTCAATCAGATCTTCATAAATATTAAATTCACAGTTACAGGCCCTAAAAAAACTGCAATCTGTGCTATTCCAGTGAAGTCAACGGTCTCTTCAATAGTAATAGAAAAATTTTCAAATTTGGATGATGCAGCCTTCAACTGATGTTTCAAATCATCTGCCATTTCATCAATCCGTCCAGCAACAGTGTTCCTGGTTAACGAAATATTCTTAAATAACTGTGCCTTCTGTGGACACACAATGTCAGCCGCTTTCAAAGGGCAATGCTTTACGAAATCTCCTTCACTGTAAGATTTCCCACTCATGGCGACCATTCGTCTGAGTTCATAGCTTGCAGTAACGGAAGCGACATTGGCTTGATCTATTTTTGTAAAGCATGTCTATTGCTGTATCAAGTTAGCCTTCAGTTCCTTGAGTCTTGAAGCACGCACTACCAGCTTAAAATAGCCGTATTGTTTTCGTATATGCGGAACCGTGGCAGATTTCTCTTTTATGAACCCATTTCAAAGTATTAAAACTGCAATTTTCGACTTCAAATGAGACCATTGCAGTATCCTTTGTGCGGCCCGCACATGTGCTTGCAAACGGCCGGATGCTACCCGCTGCCCGCACGTTGAACATACCTGTTTTAAAACATTGTCACGACCAATGCAGTATTGAGTTGAGCGTAGATACGTTTATTTATTATACAAACTGGGTAAATAATGTAATGTTTGAAAATATACATATTAATTTTTAAGTCAGATAATATTTTTATACATTTTATATACTTTTTACAGTTTGATCATTTCAAAGTTATCAATTTTAAGCTTTTTATTTTTTGGAAAAGAAAAAAAACACAATAGAAATATTAACTCAAATGAAACGGGTTTATTATCTCCCTTGAATAAAAAAAATGTTTACTCATTTGATTCAATAGTGATGCCAAACAAGTTCTGTTTTGTAATATAACAAATATTACTGACTAGTTATTATTTCTTTATATAAGTTTGACATTATGGTATTCATAACAAGATTTACAACACCTGAAAATCAGTTTCTCTAGGTATGTGGGTTTGGCAACAATTTTAGTATTGCATTCTAATCACCCTCTTTTGTGGAAAGTGAATTTTATGCTAATACCATTTGGTTGTCAAAAAAGAAAAACAAGACAAGCTGGAAATAGTAAAGCGTTGAGACCTAGGACTTTTGCAACCAAAATTGAAACAAATATAGACAAACTACTAGCAACACATTAGGCAAACGATTCACACTAATATTGATTTTGTTAAACCTCTTGTGTAGGTAATTTTTGTTATCTATTAATTCTTACAATATGTTTCCTTTTCAGTTTTTTTTAAAGATAATAAATAAGCACACAAATCTAGTCGGCCTAAGAAAAATTGCGGAAACTATATTGACCCCTTAACTTCCAGAGAGGGGGGGGGATGGACGCTAAAATAAAGGTGGGGGCGGTGAACGGAAAAGAATTGTAAAAGGGGGTGGTGAGCCGAAAAAGGTTGAGAACCTGTGACTTAGATAATAAGTTTAAAACACTTTACACAGGACTGTATAGCATTGCCTAAAGCATTTGGGTAGAGCATTACCGAAGTCACATAATCTCCTGGGGGTTAATATATATACCACCCTATAAAGAAATGACAACTATGGTGCTAAAAAAATAACAGAGAACAATGCAAAGACACAATGAATTGATAAAATTGACTAATCATTATACAATCCACACAAATCCCTTGGTAGGTAACTTTGAAAGATCGTACTAAGTACATGGAACAAAAAAGGGTCAACTTACTGATAGGGTGTCCCCATGCGATTTGGAGCAAATTTTTTGATGTTATCCTTGAGGTACCAACTCAAATTCTCATTCATTACAGACATGTAGATGAACAGTTCTTTATCAACATCTTTTCGTTTGCCGGATTTATCTAGAGTTCCTTTCCTGGAGAATGAGTTACATTAGTGTAGTATTAGATCTAATTAACAAAAGTTAGAAAAACATTTTAGAATTGTAGACTTTAGAACTGTAAATTTTAGAACTGCGATTGTAGAACTGTAGATTTTAGAATTGTAGATTTTAGAATTGTAGATTTTAGAATTGTAGATTTTAGAATTGTAGATTTTAGAATTGTAGATTTAAAACTTGTATTGTTGACATATTAAAACATTTTGTTTATATTGTAATGCTCACTGTTATAAGTAGATAAGAAACAATAACGCCATGTAGCGTATTTTACCATTAACGACCTCCAATGCCCGTAACGCAAAGAACACCAGCCTAAAGGTTGTGCTAGTATCTAGTTTTTCTCATTATCCGGCTACTTGCTCATTCCAAGATTCCATGATAAAATAATTCATTTCTTTTCTAAGGTCATATAGGAACAAATTCGAAAATATGATCCATGGCGATCGATAAAAAGATTAGATTAAATTGAAATCAAAACATATTGTAAGATTTTTTTGTGTTAGGACTACTTTCGCGTAATTTTTTTTTTTTAAATGATCTTGACAACTCTACATTCTACCATCTTCGTTTTCTCTACGGAGATGGAGTGTAAAAAGTTATAGTTAATTTTGAAATAAACACTATTCAACCAACGGGATCAACGTCTTGACTTAGTCAGAGATATTGTAGGTCTACGACAGTCTACGTCTACGTGATGGTTTTTTAGAGTTAGTGTGGCACTCGACGTGCAATCTCGAAAATTAATTAACAAACGAAGGTTTGTTGACAGTTCTTAGTTCTTAGTTCTTAGTTCTTAGTTCTTAGTTCTTAGTTCTTAGTTCTTAGTTCTTAGTTCTTAGTTCTTAGTTCTTAGTTCTTAGTTCTTAGTTCTTAGTTCTTAGTTCTTAGTTCTTAGTTCTTAGTTCTTAGTTCTTAGTTCTTAGTCCTTAGTTGAAGCATACTTCAAGAAATAAATATAAGAAAAACTGATTTAAACAGAACTTTGGATGCACATTTAATACGGCGCTGGATAACAGTAGAGGAAAATGATGATAGAACTACGAGTCTCTCAATCTCTTCCTTTCTTTTTGTTTGCAAAAAAAAAAAAAAAAAAACGGCATAGAGCTGGATATCTTTTCAAAGAATGCGCGTAGATTACCTGCACACAATAAGAGGTCCCAGAAGACCAGAGTTCGTGTCCTTGGTGGTGTCGACTGAGGAGAAGTACAGCCAAGGGATACAGTTCGGGTCGTTGGGGCCTGGGCCGGCCCTTTCAGGAATGCTCCAGACGTACTGAAAGGTTCGTCCAGGCAAAACGCCGAAAGAAAAGCCATAGTTGACCCCACTGGACTCTTGTCTAGGAAAAAAATAGAAATCAATAGAAAATAAATTGAAAAAAATAAACATAGTTGAAATTGGATTTTTCGCCAATCAAAATGGAACTGTACAATTGTAAGTAAATTTATAAAATGAATAATATGTAAAAATAATAATGTTTGTCATCATCATCATTGGCTCCATAGTCTCGAAAGACGATTAGATTTACGCTCCTGTGATTTGGCCAGCCCTGCAAAATTGACTGTATCTGTGGAGACCTATCCTTGAGAGACAGGCTCTGTCGCATCTCTGGCACTTGAAAGATGGACCGTTGGAGATTGTTAGGGGCAGCCTACTTTTCTTCGCTGCTCGTTTAGCCTATGCCATAAGGCAAAGTTTGCCCTCTGCCGCATTTATACCGGTGTGTAAGGTGCCTCTCCAACTATTTCTGTGCTGAGCAAGGTTCTCCCATTTTCCGATCTCTACATCTATAGCCTTTAGGTCACGTTTGCAGACGTCCTTGAACCTGAGTTGGGGGCGGCCAGTAGCTCTCTTGCCTTCTGCGAGCTCAGCATATAGCAGGTCTTTTGGGATTCGCCCAACCTCCATCCTGGAAACATGACCAAGCCACCGAAGACGTCGTTGGCGAAGGAGAGTGACTATGCTAGGCATGTTAGCCCGTTGCTACTGAAACAGTAACACACTGTTTTGACTGTCCTAATTCAACTCTCACCCACACATCAATTGATCTAATCCAGTGTCTTAATGAAACAGTCAGACACATGTTTTGACTGTCCTTATTAAACTCTCACCCACATATCAATTGATCTACTCCAATGTCTTAATGAAACAGTCACACACTGTTTTGACTGACTAATACAATACCCATCCACACATCAATTTGTCTAATCCAATGTCCGAATGACACATTCACACACTGCTTTGACTGTCCTAGTTCATCACACGCCCACACATCAATTGATCTAATCCAATGTCCAAAGCGTACACTTTCTTGTTCAGCAAAGTACAATGATAACAACAACAACAAAAAAAAAAGAGCGGGCTTCCGCAGGAATATTTTCAGGCCAAATGTGTAAAGGGGTGGCGGAAGTAAAATGTTGTGAAATCAACAATAAAAGGGCAAACGTGTGATGGGGGGGGGGGGGTAGGAGCACCTGCGGAGACAGCTGCATCAGGGAGACACAATCATTGACATTCTGTTTGTACCTGGTCCAGAGTCCATGAGTGTGCATGGAGTACGGCCTTGAGGCGTTGTTTCTGAAGTTCACCCTCAACGTGTCCCCAACCTCCGCCATCATGACAGGGCCCAGGATGTCGTTTCTTCCTACTGACTTCAGAGACTTGAAGGAGCTGTCCGTGTACTCACGATAGATCGCCTTCTTGTAAATATGACCTATGTAGTACTCGTCATGCCTGAAGTAAATACTTCCTGGCCTGTAGGTGGCACAAGAAAAAGCATATTAATTTAGATTGCTTGTATGAAACATTGCATTTTGTTATAATACAGGGGTCGACAACCTACGGTACGCGAGCCACATGTGGCACGCTACGGGATTTTCAATGGCTTTTAATTATTTTCTTCAAGAAATTAATTGGCCGTGGAGGTTGACTTATAAACTGTTGACAAACTGAATGAAATTATAAATCATACTTTGGCACTCTATTATCAAAAGTTGCCTAGTCTACTCTAATTATTTTTTTATTTGCAAAAAAGGATGTTAGCAACCCAATTTTGAAAAAATGGCATTTTAATGTCTTTTTCTTTGCCAACACATTGTTATGCAAAAAAAAAACAACACATCTCAATTTGTTGAATGGGTAATTTATCTTATCTTATACATAACAGGCGCTCCATCTATAAAGACGATTTTTGTGTCCTATGCACATTCGTGGTTTGAGTCCAGTACTGCATTTCTATAAGTATTTTAAATGATGTTAAGTTACTGGTTTGCCATGGTAGGTTCGGGGAACCCATTCCATGCCTGGATGCCACTCGGGAAGAAAGAGTATTTAAATGCATTTTTTCTCACACAAGGGATAAGGAAAGTGTTATAGTCCTTATGTTTAAATGCGAACGGGAGATGGATATCCGAATGTCCCGGGTTCGAATCCTAGTGCAGGCTAGGACATTTCCCCGGTCTGGAGGGTGTCCCTGAGTCTACCCAGCTCTCATGGGTACCCAACCTTGGAGTAAAGTAAAGGCGGCTGTGTAATAGTGCTGGTCACACAATCCCCTAGTATGCCGTGGCCACAGAAACTGGTGAACGCTGCTTTACCGGACCTATGGATCAATTCGGTCCGACGGGATACTTGTCTTACTTGTATGAAATTACAAATGTAGGCCTACTTAATTTTATTATATAAAATAATTTTCTAGATATATTAAATTAACTCTTTGAGACTCCTATGGCAAACATACAAACATAAACATACGTTGAGTTTTTCGTTAGATCCGCTCCTGTGATGATACTCCTGGGCAGGGGCGTGTAGTCCCAGTAAACCTCGTCCGCGGCGATGAAGTACTC
Source organism: Anisus vortex (assembly GCA_949126835.1). Lineage (NCBI taxonomy): Eukaryota > Metazoa > Mollusca > Gastropoda > Planorbidae > Anisus > Anisus vortex. The sequence goes on from OX421508.1 coordinate 5,186,029, forward strand.
CCTGGACACGCCCTTGCGCGTCTTGCCCCTCCCGGCGTAGCCGTCGCACCGGTGGACACGATAGAAGGCGAACATCCCGTTGTCCATGGCCAGGTTGGAGTGAGAGTACAGCATCCATCTGCCTGACCACAGACCACGCAGCAACAACAACAACAAAGCAAAAAAGAAGAGGGTCAGAGTCAATTATTGACATAGAGGTGATTTGTTTAAAAGAAATTAATGGTTGAGCTTATGATATGCTTGTCTGTATTTGCAGGGTTAAAGTGACCTACGGCTCACACTGCAGTCAATGAAATGACATATTTTATGCACCGTCGCTCAACTATTAATGTTAAATAGTGTTTTCTAAAAGCCAATGCTATAATAAGATGGACTATTTTTTAGAGCTTATGTGCTCTTTTTTTTCCGTGTGCATTCACAATTACACTGTCTTAAATGACTTCTACGCTCCTACGTTTGCCTAGATGTTTCCACTGTATACAACTTTCGGTTTTAATTTTCATTTTTCATTGAGAAAATCATATCAATTAAATAAGGAAGTGTACAATACAAAAGGAAATCGGGAATTCCGAAAAAAGTCATTCGAGTCATCAAATAGAAGAAATATTAAAGCAAGCTGTCCATCTTATTATAGTCTTTGTTAAAAGTTACAATTATTAAATAAAGGTAACATGTTTTCACTACATATTTTTTGCCAAATGTGGAAATTGACCGATTCGACCATTCGCATTGATGATTGAATAATGTAGCCAACCCAACGCCTTTTGCCTTTTATTTAGGTGCCCCTTTTCTCTCTGAGGACTGTGAATCCGAGATCCTTCTCAATATCTGGTCCTAAAGTATGGAATCTACACCTCATCCAACTCAGACAGATAAGTTCTATCACAACTTTAAAAAAAACTTAAAAACACATTATTTTCATATTGCGCTTTCTCTGTGATTTAGTGCCTTAAATCTCCGCGGTTTAGTGCCATTAATCTTTGGACTTTAGTGCCATTAATCTTTGGACTTTAGTGCCATTAATCTTTGGACTTTAGTGCCTTTAATCTCTGGACTTTAGTGCCTTTAATCTCTGGACTTTAGTGTCATTTATCTCTGGAGTTTAGCACCATTAGTCTTTGGACTTTAGTGCAATAAATCTTTGGGGTTTAACGTTTTGCTAAAACAAAAAGAAAATATAACGGATTAAATGAGATTACCTTCATTATCTGGGACCATTGAGAGCGCAGCGGTGTTTCCAGGTGCCAGAGGTCGGCCGTCCCTGTGCATCCCTCCCTCATTGAAGGTGTTTCCGTCGAAGGTTACCGTATGTAGGTCAATCTCAGATCCCAGGGCCATGACGTACCAGATGACCTCCTCGTCGAGGCAGAGCTCCAGCCCGGGCAAGTTGCCAAAGATGTAACCATTGATATCTGGACATAATGAATGCCGATTATGTATTATTGCCATTCACATAGGTGTGCTATTGCTTTATCAATACTACAATTTTAGACAATGGCTAAAGGTTTAAGGGGTAGTGTGTTGTTTAGGGGTAGTCGAGGCAGCGAAACTTAAGGGGCGATAACTTACTAAATTTCAGTTCAGTTGATTTGACGCTATTTATCTCACTGAAGAGTGACTTCTCCTCATCTATTGTTGACACTAGAATGAAAAATTCTGAAGGTCTTTCCTGTCACAAAAGAAGAATAAAAAAATATAACACATCGATAATATTGAAAGCAGAATGGGATTTATCAAAGAACATAGAAATACTGAGAACAATTTTCACATTATTATTTGGCCTATATCTAAGCATATTTTTACTGATTAAATTGTATAATATGATTAACCATAAATTACGTTAAACAGCATCTTCCAAAATTCTTTTTATTTTTATCCAGTAGTTTTTTTTCTATATTTATCTTATCTTAAATGATACAAACGCTTCCACTATAAAGAGGATTATTGCGTCCTACGCTAAACTGTGGTATTTCCTAACGCGTATTTTTAGTGCATGTATTAAAGTATTTATAAAAAAATAAAAGTAATACTAATTTACACAGGTTTGTTAAATATTTAATTATATTCTATACTATAGTCTGTAAAAAAAATTCTATTATCAGATTGAAATTGTTAATGGTCTTTTTTTGTTATTAACCATTAAACAATATAATAAATAAATGTTTGTGCCACTTCATCTGCTAGTATCTAATTATGAGTGTAACTACTTTTTTTCAGTCCAATTAAAACCGACTGATATATTTATATATTTAATAACACAGCTCTCGCAGCACAAATAACTTTTAATCACCTTTTAAAATCCTTTACATAGAAATACATAGTTCCATATTTGAGAAAAACATCTTCATAACGTCCAAACGCTCCAAGTCCATTTTATATCCAGTTACACTTCTTTTCATACATGTCTTGCTCAGACAAGATCTAGCAGTTAACTAACTTAAACCATTCTTTCTGACGTGGTCTCGCTCCCAGTCTTAACACATAAATCTCGTGGAAAGCAAGATTAAACATAATATAGCAGTAGAATAATCTACGCATCATAAAAGTCCAACAATCATTCAATCAGCAGCAATAACTCGTGATTCTTAATATTAATTTTGATTACATAAGTCATTTCCCCTAGACCACACTATAGTAATCTTAATCCACAACAGAAATAAAACGAAATGTTTGCTTGAGTCAAAATATACTTTAAAAGTCAAATGTAAGTACATCACCAAACTCTAAATTATAAAAATTTTGGGGGGTTCTTTTGGTGACCCAGTAATTTTGCGTTGTGATTGAAGTATTTCGGAAACTCAGCAACAATTCCATTGCACGTTAGAGTTGAAATCCTTTTGAAAAAAGCAGAGATTGAATTTTCTAAGTGCCCTAAAAGCCGACCACGATGTCCGGAGCAAACTGTATCGATGGCTGCTTCTTCCAGTACTTTACAAAGATTTACTTATCTAAATCGAGCAAATCTTTTCTAACGGCAACCACCGGCCATTTGTCACCTTTTTCACGAGTCGTTAAAGACGTCATCATGACGAGTGAGTGGGAGGCGAGAGAAATAGCTGGACTTCATTGGAAGACTTGGAGACGAGCCCAATCTCCAGCTTAATGTGGGCTCGGGACGCACGCTACCGGAGTGCAAGGCGAATCTCTTATTCTCATCCCATTCTCATTTTATGTCATAAACGCCGGGGATGTGGGCCGAACCCAACCCACAAGCGAAAAATAGATGGTAGTTGTTTTTTCCAGCTCAAGCTAAATAACATAATCAATAAATAATTTTTATCTGCGTGTTTCTTCGTCCTTATTCCCAGCAAGACTAACATGCATAGCCTACTTTGTAAAAAAAAAAAAAAAAAAAAAAAAAAACACGTTGAAACACATATACTTACATCTTTCCTGGTCAGATAGCCTTTCTTACAGATGAGAAGCGGCCCCACGAGCCCAGCGTTTCTGTCCTTGACCAGGTCATGTGATGACGTATACAGGAAGGACTTACACGGGAGAGGGGAACCTTCCAGTAAACCCTCAGGGACGTCAAATCTGTAGACGTGGGTCTTGTTTGGTTGGACTCCCGACAGCCCCGGTCCATCTGATCACAAAAATAAACATAGGATATCAGCAAGATCGACAACTTTCGCATTTGAGATTATTAAGAATCGTTTGAAATTCAGAATATTTTTTATGACTGATAATTCTTTAATAAACAAACGTAAATATTATTGTTTGTATTCTTATTTCTATTATTTTGACGTTTTTTTTCTGAGTCTTCCCAGCTCTGAGGAGTATCCGATTTTAGATGGGATTCTGGCCACACAGTCCCCTAGTATGCCGTGGCTACAGAAACTGGTGAACGCTGCATCACCGGCCCTATGATCAAATTGGTTCGGAGGGTAATTTACTTTACCTAAAGGCTCCTCTGACTGGTCGTAGGTCAAACCGTGAGGCAGAAACGTCACAGGGAACCGGATGTTATTCTTCAAGGTCACAAACAACTGGTCTCCTACTTCGGCCCCTATCACTGGACCCAGGTTTCCCATGTGAGACTCGTGGACCGACCTGTGGACAGGGGACGCAAAGTTTTCGTCCGAATACTCAACAAACTTGGCTTTCCTATAAACTACATCGTGGCTAGCACAGTGTTTGTCGCAAGGGTTTTCATAGAATCTGAAATACGAAACAAACTGATCAGGGTATTAATTTCATACGTATGATTCTACACGATATGCAGTTCCATATATAGCTAAGTCATTATTATTCTTACATTTGTCAAATATCATAATAAGTCTCAAATATACATATATATATATTTATATATATATATATATATATATATATATATATATATATATATATATATATATATATATATATATATATATATATATAAAGTAGATTTTGTGTGTGGATTCCGATCCCCATTGGTTAATTTAAAGACGCGTGACCTCATTGTCTCATATTTTATTTTTGCGATCTCGCTTTCGGCAGGTGTCGTCAGTAGCTGAGTGGTTAGTGTGTCCCAATGCCATGCGATCGACCTGGGTTCGATTCGGCACCGATAACTTTCTCTATCTTTTTTTTTAAATTTCCATTAATATAAAATTTTTTTAAGGATTGCAAAGAATTTTAGGACTTGACTTAACTTTCCGAAAATGTTTTCAGTAAGTAGAATCTAATAAATCTAAAATCTAACCAATGTGATCCGACGGGTTTACCAAACATTTTTTCTCTCTCACTAAATATATTCTTCATTGAAAAGCAGGTAAACAGAAATGTTCAAGTTTAACTGTACAATTCTGAAAGTTTACCTGTAAAATTCTGAAAGTTTACCTGTAGAACTCTGAAAGTTTACCTGCAAAATTCTGAAAGCCTACCTGTAAAATTCTGTATGAAGGCGGCGCCAGTCGGTCAGGAAAGCAGTTCCGTATTTCTCCCAGAAATATCTTTGAATGTGATTGGCTTGAAAAGTATCACTCTTTAATCTGTTTGTTAGAACGAAATAGTTTATAACCGCTTAGGGTAGGAATAGCGTCATGGTTAAAACAACTAGATCTAATTGTTTTTAAACATCTGGTTTGAAGGAAATGTTTCAATTATTTGTGTAGTTTATCTTATTATTAGTGAGTTGTTTTTGTTGTTTTATCCATTATCTCAACACTATCCCTTATCCCAACATTATCATTTATCCCAACATTATCATTTACCCCAACATTATCATTTATCCCAAAACTATCGCTTATCTAACAATATCACTTATCCCAACATTATCACTTATCCCAAAATTATCACTTATCCCAACATAATCATTTATTCCAACACTATAACTTATCCCAAAAATATCCCTTATCTAACAATATCACTTATAAAAACATTATTACTAATCCCAACATTACCAATTATCCCAACACTATCGCTTTTTTAACAATATCACTTATCCCAACATTATCCCTTATCCCAACATTATCACTTATCCCAAAACTATCGCTTATTTAACAATATCACTTAACCCAACATTATCACTTATCCCAACATTATTATTTATCCCAACACTATCGCTTATCTAACAATATCACTTATCCCAACACTATCACTTATCCCAACAATATCACTTATCCCGGTCATCTTCACACCACTTATTAATCTCATGTTTGCATAAAACCAAAAAATCATCTTCTCACTTGTCCACTGAATCTGCAAATTTCCCCGTTCTGTCGTCACGTCCGGAAGGGGCGTAGTTCCACATGTCCTCATTGGCAGCCAGATAGTACATGCGGGCACGCGCAGCCCCCGCCCCTCGGTTTCTCTTACAATCCTGTACTGAGTATTTGGCCATTATTCCTTCTGCAAGAGACATAGAAACATCGCAATATGGCTACAGTTATAAATAGAAGACAGGATAAATGAGTATGTCTGGAACAGAATATCCTCCATTGCGGGCTCTTAAGAAACCATTCTGGCAACAATCAAGCGACGCAAGCTATTACAGTTCGGTCATGTGTTGCGGCATAATTACCTCCCCAAAACATCCTTCAAGGCACTTTAGAAGGTGGACGTTGGAAAGGACGTCAGCGGAAATGTTGGCTCGACAATATAAAAGATTAAACAAAGCTGCACACTACTGGACTATTGACAGCCGCTCAAGATAAGCAACAAATATGGATAAATATTACTGCTAAGATACCCCATTCGCAATAATGTTGCAAAAGTTCAGAATAAATTTCTAAGAACTTTTTATTTCTTTGTTTCTATTACAATTAAACCAAGAATTGGATAAACATAAGGACAAAAACACTTTCCTTATCCCTTATGCAAGAACAAATGCATATAAGTACGACTCTTTTTTCCTGAGTGGCATTTGGGAATGGAATGGGTTGTCTGAACAAACAAGGGAAAACCAGAAACTTAATTTAATTTAAAACACCAATAGAATTGCAGGACTAGACTCAAACCAAAGATGAGCGTAGGACGCAATAATCTTCTTTATAGAAGGAGCATCTATAATGTATAAGATAAGGTACGAATCCAAAACACAAAACTAAATCTCACCTTGTTCGTTGTTGCCAACCATGTCGGAAATTTTCCAGGTGCCGCTTATAGTGGGCGAGGTCTGAGCGGCGACGAATGTGGCGCTGTACACAGTGACAGTGTCATCCCTGGCGAAGACACACATAAAAAGAAAATACAAAGGAATGATGGGAAGATGTCGTAAACGTTGATGGATATGTCATTTGGTTTTGACTCTCTCTCTCTCTCTCTAACAGTTGCAGAAGACCGTGACAGATGGGCTTGAATGTGATCAGATAGGCAACACCGGTGCCACAAATAACTATCAAAGAAGGTTACGGGAATAGGTGAAAGTGATGTTTTTTTTAGTCCGTTCAAGGTCGGTCTAATGACTTATGAAATGGGGATAGGTAAAGGTGAGATGTCGTTTGTCCAATCACGGTCTGCTCCAATGACCCATCAAGGGGGTGAAAAGGATTGGTAAAGTTGATGTGTTTTTTTTGTTGTGGTCAATTTAGGGTCAACGACTTACCGGGCGCCTTCATGATGCATGTTCTGACCGTGAAAGTGAATGGAGTGGACATCCGACTCGCTGCCGAACCCGATCACGTAGAAGACGACCCTGTCGCCAACACAAGCCTGGACAGAACAAAAGGTTAAGGGTTAAGTTATGCATAGTTAATGAGGATAGTCTTACCACAAACCAGTTACAAAAACAGACTCAATTTAAAATAATGATAGAACATTTAGAGTCTGAAAAAAAATCTGTTGACATTAGTAAGATATTTTAAAGGACAAAACAAATCCATTTAATTTGTAATACATGTATATACAATGCCACTTTATTTATATTTCTTATCCTTGAGATTATATACGTTTTCTTAGTTGTATGTTGAATGCGCTCTGAGCTTACATTATATTTGTTGGCAGCGCTATACAAATATTATTATTATTTTAGTTTTAGTGTTTGCTGTAGTGATAGGTGGTAAATATAACTCAAACATATAAATAAATATAACTAAATCTATTTGCACGATTCCAGCATCTCACGACCGTCTTAGTGTAGTCGTAACTTAATCAAAACTTCACATAACATATATATTCATTTATATATGGCCAGTAAAGCCGTATTCGACCGTATCCGTGGCCACGTCATTCAAGAAGATTATGTTGCCAGGGCAGTGTCTAGCCTGCTTTTTGTGGCCAAACCATTGTCAAAGGGGTACCCTAATGTTTCTACTTGGATTCGATCTCCAGACTTTCAGCTAAACCACTGTATTTTATTTCCTTAAGGTAATTTATGAAGGTAATTGTTTAGTAGTGGGAGAAATACCAATTTTTGTATTTGTGTGGACATAATTTAACAAGGATGGTACCTGAACATGTCATCCTTGTTGTTAGCCTAAATATCGCGGGACATATTTTTAAGTCCACATCGCATATTCTGTCAGGCAAATATTATTTCACGGGGCGGGTTGGCACAGCCAGGTATTCATTCAGGTATTTCACACCTGTTTAAGCATTAAGTCATTTACCCAAGAGTATTGATGCCACTGGCGTTTTGAATACATTCAATGGAAACGGTAAAAAAAAGGGTGAGAAATTGGTGCATGATATAATTTGTCTCCACAAGCCGGGGATCTCGGTTGCGTTATAACATATTACTGTATCTTTTACATTGTTAACTCAGTATTCTTTTTTTTTATATTCTGCGTCGTGTACGCTATTTATTTGGCGCTATGGTGTATGGCACTGTAAAGTCTATAGGTATATCATTAGACGATATTGTGTAAAAGTCACGGAGACCAAATACTGGTTAAAAAATTTTTTTCTCTATCGCCCCCTCCCACTTCGGATCTAACTTTGGCGTCTACCCCAGCGTATTACGCTATTCTATCATCAGATGCGTACGTGGTTTGAGAAATGGAGATCTAGCTAAAAAAATATGTTGACCATGACTCATTGGTTTGAGCTGCTGCACAGCCTTAAGAGGATATAGATTCCTGACTTCCCATTTCCTTAAAGCCCTTCTCAAAATCGTTTAACCGGACCGTTAATTAACTTCTAAAACATAATTATCTTATAATATGTTGCAGACGCTCGTTCAGGATTCATCCCGGACAAAAGATTATTGTAGACCTGTATTCGTTCAAATAATTACAATGTGTCATAGCCTTCAGTGGATTTTCTGTGATGCAAGATTCACATACTTTATTTTGTAAACATAGCTCTTGTTATTCGTTGATATTTGAGACTCAATTCTTCACCATCGACTCCATAAAAAAGGAAAATATACACGATAAGCCTTTCACTAACCCGCTAAACAAAACAAAAAAGAATACCTATATTGAATCTGGAGATGACTAGGTTACGTTTTTCTAGAAAGATGAAGACGCCGTGGAAAGGATTCGACGATTATGTGAAACTTAAAGTGAAAAATCTTCAAGTACTCTTGTGGGACATTTGCAACAGGGGGCGTTCTAATGATGTCAGAATATTTAAACTTTGCTTTGACTTATATCCTGTTTAGTGGAGGATACCTTTTTTTTTTTTTAAGTACGGATTTAGTAACACTCTTATTAGTAGAGGGGTGGGGTGGGTGCGAGTAGTGTTTGAAATGACAGACACTATCAATACGACAGTCCTGTGACAGGTACCAGTTCAAATCTTAAATATTTGGTATGCAAACATAACTTTAAAAAAAATATTTTTTAAAGTGAAAGTCACTTTTTGTTACACATAATTATTTCATTAATGTACGTTGTTTTCGCAATTGATGACTGACGTATTATATAGTCGTTTTTATTGGTAAAAAAACAACTGATTCACAAATTAAATATTGATATAAGACTACATTTGATATATAAATATACTGATTAACAACGTTAATCTATACGAGGCGTTAGGATAAACAGCATTTTAAAACCGTTTATTGAAATGAGGCTGTTGTTTTTCCTACCTGTCTACCTACCTTGCTACCTAACTAACTGCTTACCTACCTACGTACCTACCTACATACCTACCTATCTTACTACCTACCTGCCTATGTATATCTATCTAGCTACCTACCTAACTACCTACCTGCCTATGTATTTATCTATCTACTTACCTTACTACCTATCTGCCTATCTATCTAGCTACCGACCAAGACGTAGCTATCTACATTTATGCCCACTTATCTACCTACCAGCCTATCTGCATACTACCCATATATTAACTTACCTATTTATCTATATAACCACTAACCTACCTACATATCATTATATACATATAAACAAGAAAATCTCATATACACTTCTTTGTTTTTTCTTGAAATCATTATTTTTTTCCTAGATATAATTTGCACATTCTTACCACGCCGCTGCAAAGCGATGGATTTATTATTGTTAAAAACAAAAATTTAGCGTTTGAAAACAAACATGAAAGTTTAAGATAGTTTCGTGCAAGGGTCCGCCATGTTTACTCTACCTCTGTAGTCAAGTGGGGCTGGGTGTATCCTGTTATGGTAGGAAGAGGAAGCGGGGAAGAACAAGAAGAACACAGGTAGAGGATAGAGAGAAGAGTGTCAACATGGATCAATGGAAGGAAGGAGGTGGGAGTGAGAGGTCATTATGAATACAGATGATACAGATAAAGAGTTAGGAATTTTAGAGGGAAATAAAAAGAAAAATTAAATTCAATTGTTTGAAAAATGACAATACTGTAAGAATTGTTTTTAGCTACCTATAGGGCATTTGCAATCACGTGACAAAAAGCACGTGATTTTTGTTTACTTTGTGTAGTGGTGTACAATGGCTGCTGTATTAATAAAGTTTCATATAGGCTCGAGCTTTTTTTAAAATCATGTTTTGTGTTTTAAGTCTGATTAAGATTTAAGCTGTATTAGGCCTATTATCATAGACATAGATCATAGAAGATGATCTACTACTATTTACCTCCTTATTTTTTAGTAGGATAGCCAATATTCATAAATATGTGAATTTGGCATGATAAAGAACATTCGCCATATTTGTTCTTTAAGTGGCTTTCTATTTACAAATGACGTCACTAAAAAACTTAAGCTCCGCCCATTGCAAACGCTCTATTACAACTTTGGTTACAAGTCTAACCAATATATAGGGAAATAATCTCCCTATGAAAGAAATAACACAGGTAGGCTATAAGCACAAGTATGCTATGCCTCTTTTTAAAGAAAGGAAATGTCAGTCAAAGTCCCTGAGCAATTAAAAGATAGACCTGGCCACATTAAAGGCCATTGGAAGTTTTGGGGGCACAGTGGTGGCAGAGCGTTTGACTGGCGTACCAAAAGTACAGGGTTCAAATCCTGGAGAAGGATATGATTTGTTTTCGGGTCTTGAGGGTGTCCCTGAGTCTAACCAGTAACTGACCTTAAGTTGGGGGTAAAGTAAAGGCGGCTGTGCATTGAGGTGGCTAGTCCACCGTGGCCACAGAAACTGGTGAACTCAGCCCCACCGGCCCCCATTGATCAATTTGGCCCGAATTGTCACAAGGTTGTTAGTAAAAGGAAATTGTATTGTTGGTTGATGTTGCGATAGGCCAAGTGATTGCTGCTGGGGTTGGTCCGCACCAGTGGCGTATTTAGGCATGTTTCACATATTCCATTGGAACAGGGGCCCCCACACATGACAAAAATATTTTTTAAAGTGACATCCCCATTCTTTGGTTGAAAATGTAAAATAAAATTCATTTAATTCCATACAATTTTAAGCGCTCCATTCCAACCAAGCTGATAAGAATAACATTAAATGTATTTATGATTTTACAGAATTTAATATGATTTCACGGCACTTTTCTGAGGTATGTGGAAGGCAGGGGTGAGGCGACGAGGGGCCCCCACATAAATTTGGGAACAGAGCCCCCACAATCCTACATATGGCCCTGCTCCGCGCTGATTGATATTAAGATTGGATTTTGTAATTCGTGTTGTGGTTGGTATTGTGGTTGTTGTTGTGATTGCTGCACTCATAGGTATTGGGATTAGTAATGTAATGGTTTGTTGTTTTGAGGGTTGTTGAAATTACAAAGTGGAACAATCACGGGATTCAGCTTACACAACTTTGTTTACTATACCTGTATCCCAGGCAGTGTGCCGTTCGCCATCCCATTGACGGACTTCTTGATGTTGCTGTCAAAGAAACCCTGATCGCCGGAGGCACTGAGCTTCTGACAAGCCGACGGCTGGGGGCAAAACTTCTTCATGTTGCTCTCATAGTACCAGCTGAGGTTCTCGTTCCAGTTCATGACCAGAATCGGAAAGTCTTCATCCACGTCTATCCTTCGGTTGAACTTATTCAGAGTCCCTGTGTGGTTGTAAAATGGCAACAGTTGCTCAATTCACGATATAGCAAAAGTTGTTGTAGATTGTAAATTTTCTACATATGGGTTAGAAGAGAGTTTCCTAAATGCAGGGACGCAAACCGGTACCGCCCATGTAAGCAAAAAAAAAAAGAAAAAAAAAAGACAACCACCAAAAAAAATCGTGTTGCAAAAAGAAGAACAAAAAGTCCAAAACGTATTCTTTGATTTTCATAATCGCTCTGTCCGCCCCCCCCCCCCCCCTCTCCCACTTTCATTGCTGGTGGAGTTTGTTTGAAATTTATTTGAGCTCAATGTTATCTCCATTTCGTGGGATTCAAATCCCATATATTATGTTACGATTAAGTAACGTTTATATTTGCTTATATATCATGGGCTTTTTACTTTGGATGCATTGCAATGATATACTCAAAATTTTGAAACATATTATATAGATTAAATAAAAGTCTATTTTGTATTTTACGTTGTTTGAGTCAGATCGAATGTTAGACAATAATAGGACTTTTTTTTTTCAAACCCTCTATCGCAATATATTTCAATCAATTTAAAACTGTGTAGCTAAACCAAATTTCTTGGGCAAACATTTTCAATTACAAAATAAGGGTGCTTCCCACATTTTACCCCACTTACTCGCGCCCCCATAGAATAGACACCTGACCTACTTCACAAGTGACGTCTGTTCGAGTACCGTTGAAACTTACACCATTGACCGAGTTACATTTGACTTCACTGTACCTGAAGTAAGAAGTACCTATGGGAATGACTTTTTTAAAAACAATTTTCATTCTACTCTCTGACTGTGGGTCAAATGCCACAACCCCGTTTATCTAAAAAAGTGTCAGCTCCCTCCAGTGCAGGCTCAGTGCAAAGATGTGGACCCGTGTCTTGCAAGTGCAAGTAAAAAGTTTAAACAATTTCATTTAGAGAATCATTATAAAAAGTGAACTTTAACTACCTATTCACCTGGGACGTCTTTCAGTGTCGAAATAAACTTCAGACATCTTCGGGAACATTCACAGTGTCAAATTTACATGAGATAAATGTTGATTTTCTAAATTACAATACAAACAGAATACCACGGTAACACTCCGTCAAATTCAACATAGAATTGAAAGGAAAAACTTTTTTACTTTAACAGGGTTTTCCTCAAATCCCTGGTTCCGCAAGTCAAGTCGTATAATTACCGGGGTTTAAAAATAAAACAGAAAAAATAATCTCAAAGTCAGATTATCGTGTTTTACTATCGAACTATAATAGTTTATTTCCGCTACATTTAGGAATTTTATCATATTTCAACTAACGACCAGATTTCAGATAAATCCCATCGAGTATAGTGTTTTGAATAGTATTGAGACACAGAGTATAATTATGAATATATGTTAGTATGTAAAAAAATTAAATCATAGTATACACAATGACATAAATATGGGGTTCGGTGGCTGGGCAGCGAGTTTGACTGGCGTACTGAAGCACCTGGGTTCGAATCCTGCTGGTGGCTAGGATTTGTTTCCGTGTGTCCCTGAGTCTACCCAGCTCTGATCTCAGTTGGGCGACTAGGCGTTGTGCTGGCCACATATCCCTTAGTATGCCGTGGCCACAGAAACTGGTGATCGCTGCTTCACCGGACCTAGTATCTAAATTTGGTCCGACGGGTACTTTACTATACACCTATACCATTAGAAAATAATGTATTTAAAAGGGGGACATGTTCCGTTATTATCATCGTGTTAGAACATTGGAAAAGTTATGGATACATTTTTTTAATTTGAGCAATCAAAATAATAAAAAAAGTAACGTAGGCCTATCAAAGGGCCGTATTGCTGCTGTGAGTTAACACCCTTGCCCCTTATACAAGTCAATCTTTTATGACTGACTTGTAAATTACAAGTCAGTCATAAAATATTGACTTGTATAAGGGGCAAGGGTGTTAACTCTCAACAGCAATACGGCCCATTTCACACCATATAAGTAAGACCAAGAGCTAATGAGGTCTATGCAGAAGTCTTTTCCGGTCACGTGATGATTGTTAGACATATTTTGATAAAGAATGACTTGAATGAGATGGGCACTTACTGCGCTTCTGTTGGGTGCGCAAATTCTACCTCTAAATTATCATGTAAATAATCTAAAATCTTTTCATAGATTTCCTTTGAAAGATCAACAAATAGGTGTTGCTCTTTAATAATTGTATGTCTATAATCATTGTTGCTTCCGTGAGCATCATTTATAATATCACAATATTCAAGGTTATGTGAAAAATTAAAATTTTTAATAAGCATAGGTGTCATTAAGATCAATGTAAAATCAGCCATTTTTTTCAGTTTTCTGTCTCTAAGGAATTGTGCATAGACCTCATTTAGCAGCGATCTTTCTTGAGTCCAAAAGTGACGTAAAGACGATCGATGCCTTTGTAAATACTTTTCAAGGGTCATGTTTTTCTCAGACCTCATTTGAGATTTCTCGCCGGGTTTAAAGATAAGATGTAGAAGGCAATGCATGTTATGCAGGACAATGGGGGTTTCTATTTAGCTCAAATATTAACCCAAGATTGGGCCCACTGCGTACAAAGGGGATTGAATGGCCAGTACATTACCCAACCGCATTTATTCAGGTTTCCATTATAGCTGGGTAGTATCAGCAACATTGTACCCAGATCCGGGGAAAATAATAAATCTAGACATTGACCTGTATTGGAGCCAGGGAACATCGGAAAGACGACCCCAGCGCTCTGCGTGTCCAATTTTATCACACAGCATAGAACAGGTGTCGGCAACCTTTTCATAACAGAGTGCCTAAGTGGGATTTCTAATTTATTCAGCGTGCCAACAGACTAAAAGTCACCCTGCTTTGGCAATCACTTTCTTGCAAAATCGCCCTGCGTGCCAAACCAGGCACGCGTGCCGTAGGTTGCCGATCCTTGACATAGAATACACACACACACAAAGTCGTGACCTCACCTTTCTTACAGGTGACGATCACACCCAGCAGGCCGGAATACACATCCCTGACAGAGTTCACGTGGGAGTGGTACACCCAGGGAAGGCAATCTGGGTCCTCGTCGGTAGGGGCGTTGTTCTCAGAGACCCTCCAGCGGTAGACGTATACCTCCCCAGGCTGTACGCCATCGTCAAGTTTCTTATCTTTACTGGTTCCATCCAGATACAGGGCACCTGCAAAGTAGATTAATAGTATTCTACCGGTCTATCTATGTATTAGTCTATGTATCAGGATCTATCAATCTATGAATCAGTCTATCTATCTTATATATTTATCTATGTATAACTTTGTAAATCCATCAATGAATCTATCTATCTAAGAAGCAGTATATCTATCGATATTTGTATTGGTCTATCAATCTATTTATGTATTTATCTACCCATCTAATTATCTAACTATCCATCAACTGAATGTATCAGTTATCTGTCTGCAAAGATTTACAGAAATAATAGTTAAAAACTATAATACAAACAGGTTTATAGCCGCCCTTCAAAAAAATAATGTTAAAACTTTAATAAAAAACTGTTTCAAAAAGTAATAGTCTAGATCTATATGTAAAATAATAGTAGAGATGTGTAGGTTTTTAAAATGATTTTTTGGGGGTAAATATGTTTTGGTAAAATGTAAAACAAGCATTTCTTTAAGTGCGTAATAGTAAACTGTTTGTTGATAAAAATGTATGTTGATATTTGTCGCACTAGTTAATGAGTATAAATAATAATAATGAATAGTTTTTTTTATTATTTTGATTTTCAAATACCTATTTGTTATGTATGTAATAATGTATACTTAAAATGTGTAATATTAATGACTGTGTTGGTACAATGTATAATGGTAATGTATGCATTACTAAATCTTATATTGGCAAAGAATATATTTGTAAATTGTATAATGTATAGAGTCTAATGGTAATCAATACATAGATAAACTAAATATTGGTAATGTATAAAATGTATATACTGGTAATTAATTTATTGGTTAAATATAAATTGATAATGTATGTATTAGTAAAATGTTTATTGGTAATGTATGTATTTGTAAAATATAAATTGATAATGTCTGTATTAGTAAAATGTTTGATTGGTAATTTATGTATTGGTAAAATATAAATTGATAACTTATGCATTAGAAAAATTTTGATTGGCAATTTATGCTTTGGAAAAATGAAAATTTGGTAATGAATGTATTAGTAAGATGTAAACTGGTAATAAATGTATTAGTAAGATGTAAACTGTAATGAATGTATTAGTAAGATGTAAACTGGTAATGTATGTATTAGTAAGATGTAAACTGGTAATGTATGTATTAGTAAGATGTAAACTGGTAATGTATGTATTAGTAAGATGTAAACTGGTAATGTATGTATTAGTAAGATGTAAACTGGTAATGTATGTATTAGTAAGATGTAAACTGGTAATGTATGTATTAGTAAGATGTAAACTGGTAATGAATGTATTAGTAAGATGTAAACTGGTAATGTATATATTAGTAAGATGTAAACTGGTAAAGTATATATTAGTAAGATGTAAACTGGTAATGTATCTGTAATAGCTAATGCCACCCAAAAAGCCACCTACCTTCCCCGGCCTTCTCGTACAGCACTCCGTGAGGGTGGATGGAGAAAGGCCTTGAGGCGTTGTTGAAGAAGTGGACCACGATGACGTCGTTCACCTCTCCGGTGATGACCGGCCCGATGATGCCCATGGACTTGGGCTTGGGTGCCTCCTTGCTGAACGTCTGGTCAGTGTACGGGAAGTAGGCCACCTTGTGGTAGACGCTCCCTATTCTGTCTTGTGGCTTGTTTGGTACGGCGTTCCTCCTGTGTTAAAGAATTACAGAACAATCAAAGTTTCTCGGTTGTTGCATCAAATTTTGGATTTTGTAAAATAAAAACAGATATCTGCTTATAGATAAAAAAAAAAACAATAGTCATTTGAAAAATATAAACTTATGGAATATTGTTCAAGACAAAGACCGTTATCCACCTGGACTTGCGCCTTGAACCTCCTCCCTTCTCCAACCCCAAACAGTATTTCAAGAAAAATACTGTAATGTCAATGTGCGCATTTTAAGTAAGATTATGGGGAAGGTCTCGGGGCCCGGGGAAGGAAGTTAGGAGGTGGGTTTATATTGCTTCTTTTTGAAGATCACAAACATCTAATCTTATACATTACAGTCTCTCCTTCTAGAAAGAAGATTATTGCGTCCTACGCTCATCCGTTGTCCGAGTCTAGTCTTGCATTTTTATTAATGTTTTAAATGATGCTAGGTTATTGGTTTTCCTGGTTTGTTCAGGCAACCCATTCCATGCCCGAATGCCACTCGGGAAGAAAGAGTAATTGACCACTGTAAAAGATTTTAAACTCACATCACAGGGCCTCGTGGGTCGCTCGGCGTATAGTCCCACTGGGTCTCTCGTGCCGCGATGTAGTAGGTCCTGACCACTGGATGGTGGCAGGCGGACACGGCGAGCAGTGCGGCAAAGATCGCCAGCTTGACGCACAGATTGTCCATCGTGTACTTGTCCTTGTGTTCTTTATCTATCAATGTAAAAAAAAACAACAACTGCTAACTTATGAATCTTTTTTTCTCTCACTTATTTACTTCTTATTACGGACTACAAAGTCTTGTCTAAGGCAGTGTTTTTAACGTTTTATTGTGTCCACATAAAACCTAAGAGTAAAGACTATAATAAGATGGACCGCTTGTTTTGATATTTCTGCTATTTTGATATCTTGTAACACATAGTTTCTGAATTTCCAATCGCGCTACGTCCTCCAGACTTCCGGTTTAGTAATTTTCTATGATTTTCTCAATGGAAAATTAAGATTAAAATGGAAGTTGTATACAGAGGAAACCTTTAATGCAATCGTAGTAGAGTAGAAATCATTCAAGACAGCCTTATTGGTTAAGCACTGAAAAAAAGCGCATATAATTTCTAAAAATAGAGCAAGAGGTCCATCTTAGTACATGTATAGTCTTTGGTAATGTGAACACTTCATGAACCGTTTCCTTTGTGAATCTTCAATTTAAATTTCGCAATATCATAGAATAACCAACATTATAAAAATACAAAATTGTATACATACGATAACTTATGAAACAATACTATAAACGCTGGATTTGAACATGTTGATTTTACTTGTAACTTGTAACTAGTTTTTTTACATTTCTCAATTGTTTATGTATCAGGCGCTTTATCGAGTTTCAACTCCTTTTTGTTTTGTTTTTTATTTTCAATATTCTTTCTCTACTTTTATTTATTACTTCTGTTTTAATTATTTTCTTTTACAATTTCAAATGTGTGTAAATCAACTCTAGCAGTATTTCTCTTTCTTTCTCATACATTTATCTCTCACTCTCTCTCTCTCTATCTTTTTCACTATTTGGCGCCATTCCCCTTTTTTCTGCTAGTGTCGTTTTTTTTTAAAAATGTATGTGACTTTCCCTCTTTTATTCCCCCTGTTCTCTCTCTCTTACTCTTTCTCTCTCCCTCTCTCTCTCACTCTCTCTTTCTCTCCCCCTCTCTCTCTCTTTCTCTCCCTCTCTCTTTCTCTCCCTCTCTCTTTCTCTCCCTCTCTCTTTCTCTCCCTCTCTCTTTCTCTCCCTCTCTCTTTCTCTCTCTCTTACTCTTTCTCTCTCCCTCTCTCTCTCTCTCTTTCTCTCCCTCTCTCTTACTTTCTCCCTACCCCCTATCTCTCTCACTCTCTCTTTCTCTCCCCCTCTCTCTCTCTTTCTCTCCCTCTCTCTTTCTCTCCCTCTCTATTTCTCTCCCTCTCTCTTTCTCTCACTCTCTCTTTCTCTCCCTCTCTCTTTCTCTCCTTCTCTCTCTTTCTCCCTCTCTCTTTCTCTCCCACTCTCTTTCTCTCCCTCTCTCTCTCACTCTCTCTTTCTCTCCCCCTCTCTCTCTCTTTCTCTACCTCTCTCTTTCTCTTCCTCTCCCTCTCTCTTTCTCTCCCTCTCTCATTCTCTCACTCTCTCTCACTCTCTCTCCCTCTCTCTTTCTCTCACTCTCTCTCACTCTCTCTTTCTCAATCTTTGTTTCTCTATCTCCCCACACTCTTTTTTTTTCTCTTCTCTCGTTCTCCCGATAGATCTCAAATTACTAAGTACAGTTTTGGTTTTAGCATTTAATGCAAATAGTGTCCTATCTACATGGTGATGTTTGTTTTTTTAAACTCAGTATTGGTACTGTTCCTTTCCAATATCTCCCCCCCCCCCCAACCATCATCACACAAGTACGTTCAGACACACACAAACACATTGTATACGCTAAGGCTGTCGCATTTAATGATACACGCAACCATGTTTCTGTAACACGAAACTTAAATAAATAAATAAAAATTATTCAAAGTGCTCAGTAATAATTCAACCCCACCCCTTGGCCACACAATCCCCTTAATAAGCCGTGATCACACAAACTTAAATCATAGGTTCTCAACCTTTTTCGGCTCACCGCCCCCTTTTACAATTTTTTTCCGCTCACCGCCCCTCCACCCAACTTTATTTTAGCGCCCACTCCCCCCCCCCATTTCCGCCCATCTGGACTATAGTTTCCGCAATTTTTTAAGGGGAACTAGACTTTTTGTGTGATTAATTATCTTAAAAAAAAATTGAGAAGGAAACATTTTGTAAGAATTAATAGATAAAAAAATTGCCTTAACAAAAGGTTTAAATAAATCAATATTAATGTGAATCGTTTGCCTGGTGTGTTACTAGCGATTTGTCTATTTTTGTTTCAATTTTGGTTGCAAAAAGCCTTAGGTCTAAAAATCAGTAATATTTGTTATATTACAAAACAGAACTTGTAATTTAATCAAGTATTGAATCTAAAAAATCACATTTTTTAGTTAAAGGGAGATAATTAGCCCGTTTTATTTGAGCTAATATTTCTGTTTTTTTATATTTTTATAAAAATTAAATGGCTTACATTTATAACTTTGAAATGATCAAACTGTAAAAAGTAATTGAAAATTATATAAATATTATATGACTAAATAAATTATATGTATATTTTCAAGCATTACAATAACTACCCAGTTTGGATGATTACTTATTATCTATACCGCTTTACCATAATTTATCACCACCGTACGCGTTTTAAAACACATTTTAGATATCTTAGTTAAACTGAGATGAAAAAATATAATTAATAATAGCAGATGCTAAAGCGACAGTGATCGGTCAGCTTAGTTGATGGTCCGGTTAACCAACCACAGGACCATCCGGCCGCACACTATGCTTGCCAAATACAGACCTCTACTTCATCAAAAAGTCATTGCGATTCTTCTTTCTTATTAATATAATAATATGTAGGCTTACTTTTGGGGATATCAGATATTTAGCAGCACTTGCGTTTACATTTCATTCAAAAACTAATCGATTCAAATAGCTGATGTGTTAAAATACATCAGGTACGTTTGTACCGCCCACTTGCCCCTCACCGCCCCCAATCGCCCCCGGGGATGTCAGCGCCCCCCTAAAGCTTCTCACCACCCCCGGGGGGCGATATCGCCCCCGTTGAGAACCTATGACTTAAATTATGTATCCAAAATGAACACCACAATAACTTTTCAGTAACATTTCTTCCATTTAGTATCTTGTTCTAACGACAAATTTTCCTTTTTTGTCCAAAAAACGTATTTCCACTTATCTATGTATTAATATCTACTCTACATTTCAACAATTTGTCTTGGTTTTAACTACAATCTTTCAGTCTTGTATAAACTTCAAATGCATTTTTCTCTCAAAACTATAGTCTAATGACATAGAAAAAGATAATACTGAGAGGACGATTCATGTTTTAGTATTTAATGCAATAGTATTATTTACACATGAATTTTGTGGTAAAAAAACAAACCACAAAAACCACAGGCGAGATCATATTCAAGCTATGCATTATGTTATGCATTATGTACCACTAAAGCCGCCTCGGCAATATGATATCCTAGCTTATCTCTAGGCCGAGTAATGACTAGATCTACACTAACTACACGATATTTACTGAAGTAAAAGTATCCCGTCGGACCAAATTGTTCCATGGGGGCCGGTGAAACAGCGTTCAACAGTTTCTGTGGCCACGGCATACTAGGGGGATTGTGTGGCCAGCACAAATCCCAGCCGCCTTTTACTTTACATTAACTAAAGTCATGTACCCAATCAGAACACGGGACACCTTTCCAGAAATGAGAAAAAATCCTCACCCTCACCATGATTCGAACCTATGACCTTCGTTACGCCAGCCGAACGCTCTGCCGCTCGGCCACCATACTCCAAGACCATACGTTCTTTTAGGGCTCATGACATTTACTAAATACAACGTAATCCCATCTGACCAAATCGTGTCAGAGTACCGGTGAAGCAGCGTTTGCCAGTTTCCAAAAGAAACAGGTTGTTGAAAGATAAACTTATTTCTAAATGTTTAAACTCAATTATATATTTTATGTTCGAATTTTTCTGTGCTATTACCAAGATTGGGTTTCAATTTTTTTAAATAAAAAAGTATTTAGTCTTATGATATAAAAAAATAAAATAAATGGTAAATTCGGGTTTTATTTCAATTGAAACAATCCAGTAGGCCTACACTTTCATGTACATTTTAAATTCAAAATATTATAGAATTTTATTTTCAAACACTCATTTGAATTGAATCAGAGCAGTCTTAATCAATAGCAATACAAGATATAAACTTACAGCCATTATAAATTAAATTTATATTTGACTATAAATCTCTAAAAGAATGTTGTGCATACACAAATAAATATATAGATACATAAGTAATATATAAAATTGTAGATATGACATGTACGCTAACTACTAAATTCATATTCATGTTAATTATCATGTGTGAAAATCAATAATCTTCCTAACATTTAAATAAATTTTAAATAATTCATTAATGCAAAACATATAAAGTAAAGTAGTTACCTTTTTTAAATCCTTAGAGATTTAGAAAAAAATCAGGTGCTTGCTCAGATTAATTTGGAAACTTTAAAAAATTAAAACATCCACTACGTACAATTTGAATGTACGTAATTTCAGAAGACAATAATGAAGCTATACATACAGGTAATTGTATATAACTAGGTTACTGTTGTGAATATAGAACACATATAGTAATCCAATTCAACGTATTCAAGTAGCCCTTTATGTAGTAAAAGTAAAAATGGATGGTACTGTCAGACATGTACCGACCAACACAATTTGACCAGAGAAATTGGACTTTGTTTTTTGGGGAGGAGTTCTACATTTATATCCCCTAGAAAGTCAATGGCGTTCGTTTTCTTAAATGTTATTTAACAACTGCTTCCTGCTTTGTGACGTGTAGGTGTATACTATAGACTAAACAAAATCCAATATGTGCGCTTTAGAAATGAGGTTGTGTTATTTGTTTTAGAAGTTGTTGAGAGGAAGGTTTTGCCAACATGCAAGGAAAGCAGGAAGCTGAAAAATGTAACACACCGGTGGCAGAAGTACAGTTTGAAGAGTTTCTGAAAGGAAACTTTTGGTAGAAAGCTCTCTACAGTAAAAAAAAAGTAAGTAAAATGTCACTTTTTTCAGACCATGTTAGGTTCACAAGTATCTGTGGTTACGGTATACAAGGGGAGTGTGTGGCCAGCACAAATACACAGACGCCTTTTATTCTGTTCTTCAATTTTTGTTTATTTCCGAGGTATTCATAAGAGCTGAGTTAAGGACACTATTCATACGTTAAAATAACAAAACCTAGTGTTTAACCTTGGCTTCGGACTCGGGCACTCTTGGATCGACACTGCGAGCGGGCTGTCCCCCAGACCACCGTGACCTAGATAGTTGGTAAACGAGACAGTATCACATAAGGGTTACTATTTCCTGGAAACCATATCTCCTTATCAGGCAGGAAGTTCTTGTCTGATTTTGGACGTCTAGACAGGTTGTATAAACATCACTGAGGATATATATATATATTCACACCCGCCAACATCTTCGTAATAGTTTCAGTAGCCTAGTTCATCATTTCGAAATCACTTCAAACGGTCTCATAATGAGATAGCTGCTAGGATCAACAGCTATGACGCGTCTGATTTTCTTTATTCTTATTCAGTATGAGAGATTTTGTAATTTAGCAATGAGAATAATAAACATTACACTATTGATATAAGATTGATTCTTAATTTTTTTAATGAGCTGTATACATGAGTCTTATTTTTACATTTATTTAGCAATACCCACAATAGCTAATAATCTACTTTAGCTCTATTCTTTACAAAAATAGAAAGACAAATAGAAGGAGGCATAGATAAATATAGCGTTTCTCTCTTTTAGCAACAAATCAGGGGTCGGCAACCTACGCCACCCATCCAGACTTGGCACGCAGAGCGATTTTTCAATGGCACGCGGGACAGCCCAGAAAGCAATAATTCATGCCTCTTCTACAAAAAATTGAGTGCTTGAACAGGATTAGGTTTAGGCTATTGGCACGCTGACTGAATTAGAAATCCTACTTTGGCACTCTATTATCAAAAGGTTGCCGACCCCTGCATTAAATGTACAGTATATAATATTTTACTTATTTTGTATCCGTCTATGTGTCATTTATTATCTAATGCGTCAGCACTTACTCTGTTTTTTTTTTTAAATCTAATTTAGAAATATTCTTTATATCTAATTTATCGCTAGCCTTAATGGTATTTATCTAATTTATAAAAAAAAAGGGCTAACCAAAATATTATTTAATTAATTTAACTTAAGCATTTGTAACAAAAATATTTAATACATCTGTATAGTAAGTAATGTATCCCGTCGGACCAAACTGACCATATGGCTGGTGAAGCAGCGTTCACCAGTTTCTATGGCCACGGCGTACTAGGGGGGTAGTGTGGTCAGCACAATGACCCAGCCGCCTTTACTTTACCCCAACTAATGTCACGTACCATCAAAGCTAAGTAGACTCAGGGAGACTCAGGGAGAGCCTCCAGTCCCAGGAACAAATCCTAGCCTTCACCAGGATTCGAACGCAGGACCTTTGGTACGCCAATCGAACGAGCTGCCCCTCGGCCAGTATAGCGTTTGTAAAAGTTATTTACTTCCGCTTTTTAGCTATTATTATATCAGATTCTATCGTTTATAAAAAAATATTTTTGGACATTCTATTTATCGAAAAGAAGTTAAGTACAAAAAAGTCTGCAAACTATCAAATTAAAAATTACATTTGTTTTCCAACTATATATATAGATATAAACAAAATGCTACTACATATAACGGATGCACAATATATAAAAAAAAGTTATATGATAACAAACCCGTTAAGTAAAAGATATCGACTCTGCTCAAAGGAACAAACACTGTGATCTACAGAACCCACCCAGTGCTAGGCCGACCAGGTGGTTAGTCAAAAGCACACCTTTGACAACTGCTCGTCTCTCGTCTTCTAGTCAACTTATACTCCCCTCCACCACCATCACCCACCCCCTCTCTCACTCTCCTCCAACTGTGTGACCCCTCTTACCCTATCAAGTTAGTTCACAAGAAAAGTTAAAACAAACAGAAAAGAACAAAAAAAAATGTCAGAGACTTCGGCAGTCTTTTCAGAAAGGAAAAACCAAGATACAGGGTTTTTAAGTTATTTTAAAGTAAATATTGGGTGAGTCTATGTATCTGTCTCTATTTGTACAATCTATTTATGTATATCTATGCATTTATCTTTGTTGATCATTTGATCTGTTTATACACTTCTGTACCCATGGATTTCAAAAGCTGGTGAAGTGTGTAAACCACCGGTAGGTATCCCATTACGTGTACACGGGTGGGCTAACGCATTGGAGACAGCCCCCCCCCCTGTTGCAAGTCTCGTCCGAGATTTCATTGTACTGCCGAGAGGCTCCGAGACTCGGTGGGGAGGAAGCAGTGTTCGCAACTGCCCGTCTCAGCAATCCCGGTTTCTTGGATATCCCTTTATCTAGTTAGGTGTGACTCTATTTGTATCAATAAGTCTTACATGTGAACATGTCTGTTTGCCATTCGATTACAAATAAATTCTGTTTGATTATCTAGCCATCTGATCGCTCTGTTTATCCGTCTTTCTGTATGATAGCCAATCGTTGAATCAGTTTTTCTCTGCATGTAGACTTCTTTGTCTGTTAACTTTTGTAGAATGTCTTATTGTCTGACTGTTAATTTACATTTTCTAATTTAATCCATGTATTTTTATATATTTAAAAAAAATATAGAAAACTAAACTTTACATCCTAATGCATTTAATAAAACAGAAGGCCTATGACTATCTTAAAACGTAAAAGTCTCAATTGTTGTATTTAAACAACCACCTAAAATATTTATATATATTTAGTGCCTTTTTTTTTCACAATTCACATTTTCTATCATTTTATTTCGTCTGTCGTATAGAAAATATTTTTATATAGTGTACAAATTATCAGATACAACATTATAACTGTTTTCTGTAAAGACAAAAAAAGAGCACAAAATATGATTACGTCGATATCGTTTTACAGTCAAGTGTACGGCCTTTTAAAAGCCAAAAACGATCAAATATTTTTGTTATAGAAGCAACAAGGGAGGTAACTCGCTGACATTTTGACGGTTTAAATTCTAATAAAAATTTCACGGTTGTTTCCCTTAGCAATGAAGTTTAGAAACCAAAGCTGTTAATTCATTAAGGATTTTTTATTTTCGAACATAAAAAAAAGTAGCGTCTTTGTTACAAAAAAATTTGAATTGAATGAAGAGTTAAATGTGTCCGTTATAATTAAATCTAAAATATTAATTTCGTTTAACCCAAAATATAAAAAATGCTAACTACTCAGAAGTATAATATATGACAAATATTGTTTTAGCAGTATAAAAATTCAACGATTGACTGATTATACGTATATTAAACGTCTACATAAAATTTTATGTTATTCCTATGTTATGTGTGACTACACATAATAGATAAATAGACAGATAGGAGATAGTTAGATGATAGAGGCTAGACGAGAGATAGATGACAGATAGGTAGATAAATAAATGTATAGATAAATAGACAGATAGACATATGGACAGTTAGACAGATAGACCGATAGACTGATGGACAGAAGACAGATAGACCGATGGACAGATGGACAAATAGATAGATAGACAGACGGATAGATGTATATGTTAGAAAAATATGTCTGCATATTCTTGCATTTCTTTTATCAGGTTCTATTAGTTTAGAAATATACCAATAGATGAAATAAAATAAAGATATATTATTGTACATTTTCGTTCTTGTTTTCTTTTGTCTAATTTTGTCTTGCAAGACAATGGATGCGCCCTAAGGGGTATATTATATTAATTTTGTGGAGAAGTAAAAATTTTAACGGAGTGTGATTTTTTGAGGCATCACCGCCTATGACTCAGCTTAACCACACTTTCATCGATTCCGGAAAACGGGAAAAAAATAAATTCACCACCCGAACCGATGAGCCGGTGTGGGTTTGGCTGGTTTTTTTTTTTTCCCTCCCTTGAGCAGACGAAACCAGTGATGTGCCGTGTGCAGGCGTCCTTGACTCAAGTACAACTTCCTCGTTTCGTGTCTTGGCTACTCACTCACACAGTAGCACAGTAGCACAGTAGTGTGTATGTGTGTGCTGTTTTGTCATTTTTTAAACTATTATCTGATTGTTGTTGTGGTTTGTTAATTAATTGTTCCAACGGTTCTGGGTGCTAGACGATACTTGACCAGAGCGTCATGACGAGAAATGGCTTTCACGATATTTGCTGAATAGGATATATAAGAAAGATTCGATTACAATATCGGGGATTTTGATGTTATTTAATAAGGTAAGAAAAAAGAAATACAGTAATTACACACACAGACCAATAGGGAGCGTTAGAGATGGAGTCAAGGAGAGAAATAATAACATTACTTTCTTTATCCAAATACATGAAAATTGGACTTGATTACGTACATTCCGTCCTTCAACGTATTTTTTTAAACAATATTAAAGAACCATTAGTACTCAAGCACAATAGACATGCACGTACACTATCATAACATTTATCATACAAGAAAAAAGTCTCATTTGTATTTTCTGGCTGACCGGTTATTCTTTTGAAAGATAGAGGAGAATTATTTTTTTTACATTATTAAATGACCTAAAGACAAACTAGTAAATATGTTTGTGACTGAAAGAGTGGACATGTAGACAAGAACTATAGTAAATGAAGAAATTAACGTGACCTTGAGTTAAAAATAGCCTGCACTTGGCACATGAAATGCGGAAATTCAACCAAATGATCCCACATACAGACAACAATTTGCTTACATCAGTATGTCGTGTCCAATTCACTATTCATTCATTGATGCTATATTATCTATCAATATTACAAATTGGAACAAGTATACATATATTATGCGTGATAGATTAATAATGTCATTATAACTTGATTAAATACAATGAATAATTTTAAGAGATTAAATAATCGTCAATACAAATGAATGAATTTTAAAAATAACAATTCTTCTTTTGTCTTCACAGAAGATTGTCTTTCAATGGCTGGGCCTGCCAACAGTAAGAATTTGCTAATTTATTTATTTTTATTTTTGAATTTCAACACTTATTTGTTTTGATGTATGTATGTAAAACGGAACTTGTATGGCAAATACTTTATTTAGAATCGGGAATTACGAAACAAGAAGATAAAAGCAGAAAAAACTAAAGCAAGCGGTCCATGTGTATTATAGTATATGATAGAACCTTTTACAGTAAAGAATTTCTTCTTTTCAATAACAAGTATTTTAGAATGACGAATGGCTTGTTTTTTAATTTCAGTGAATTATTCAATAGCACAAGGATCTCACCCTAAACCAAAAGTCACCTTCATTGTACCACGAGACTTTCTGCCAGGAAAATTTTATTTACATGTTGAGAAAGTTGACCAGTAAGTTTATAACCGATGTTTCTTTTTAAATTATATATTCCAGTGACTTTGTAATAAATTGCTATATAATTGTGAAGGTAAATATATTCGAGAAATCAGCTTTGGTGAAAGATAGAAAGGTTCTTAACCCTTCCTGTACCGACCTACTTTCTATCTATGCTATCTTCAGTCCCGCTATATACGCGCCCGGGACTGTAAGGGTTAAATTACATTTCTCATCAAATAAAAAACAATATCCAATATATTTATTCTATTTTTTTTTTACACTTAATGAAATAACAATAGTTAATATTTATATTTGCAGACAGTGTAAATATTACTGTATAAATAAACATATTATACTTTTTAAATTTATATGCCTAAATTTAATTATTTCTAGAGCAATTTATTTGTTTAAATAATACAAGATGCTTTTTTCCCTAATAGTAGCCTATATTACGCAATTGTTGTAATTATTAATGTTTTAAAAATATACTTCCTTAATCCACTTAAACAATGCAGGAAACGTTGATTTTGCAACTGTTTATCTTAAAATATTTATGCACCTCTATCTACGTTTTTAAAGGAATACCATTGGATAATACTGAACTTGATTAAAAAAATTTAATAAATAATAGTTCAATTAGTTATCTCTCTCTCTCTCTCTCTCTCTCTCTCTCTTTCTCTTAATCCTCTCCGTGCCGGCTGGCGCTTGGGGCGAAAGCCAAAGATCTCCATTTATCTCGTTCTTATCTTATCTTATACATTACAGTCGCTTCTTCTATCAAGAAGGTTATTGCGTCCTACGCTAATCCGTAGTCCGAGTCTAGTCTTGCATTTTGATTATTTTTTAAAATGATATTAAGTTACTGGTTTTCCTGCTTTGTTCAGGCAACCCATTCCATGCCCGAATGCCACTCGGGAAGAAAGAGTACTTATATGCAGTTATGTTGCAGCTCGAAGTGCTATTTCTAGATTCAGGCATCTAGCATTCAAGTCACTTTCAAGTAATTGTCTTCCCATCGAGCGCCTCCCTAGGTGGCGGTTCGGGGAATGCTCACCATAAATGTATGGAGGGTACCAGGGAAATAATATATCTGGGGCGGACCAAAGACAACAGCCGTGACATCATAAGCTCAAAACAAGAGGGTTGGGCATGAAGCAAGCACCCATCCCGTAGAAAATTACACCGCTATAGAATCGAAAGTAAACGAAAAAAATTTATAATATGGATGGCCAAGGGAGCGTTCTGATCCAGGAATCTGGTGCCATTACGGTCGGGGGCTAAAACCGAGAGGAAGCTCCCAACCCGACAAAGGACCTCCTATAACAAAAACAGAAAAAGGACGATGTGGACTTTTTAGTTATATAACAAGACATAATTTATTTGGCATGAGTAGAATCAAAATAGTGAAAACTCTAAATTTAATTAAAGGGAGATTATGAGCCCATTTTCGTTTCATTAATATTTCTAATGCGTTTGTTCTTTTTTCGATTTATCCTTTTCTGTTTTTTCCCTTTAGAACAAAAAAATATAGACATGCAGTTGACAGCCATCAAATTATCAAATTATAATATTAAAAAACATTTTAATGTAACTTTTTAAACATAACATGAACTACTTAGTTTGTATAATTAATTAAGCAACATAATTATTTTTTAATAATAATCTCTCTCTCTCTTAAATGGTTTTAGAAGACGGTATTTTAACTGCATGGCTTAATGCACAGAAAGTAACGAGGAGAGAGACTTGGCCTTTTCTGGGTCCGTCTTCGCTTACTTAGCCCCCCTTTTATTACTGTTTTCCTCCAGTTATTCCCAACCTTTCTTTTCAAATTTTTTCTTCGTCACCTATCTAATACAGGAAACTTACGCTTAATATTACTCTTTTGTCTTCAAATTACATTTACCAGAGTGACATCAATGTATAGTAAAAGAAGAAGGACCGATATATAAATACCGGCCCAAATCCCCTCTTTTGTCACATTCGCCAGGGGTTAACTGGTGCAGACCAGTCATCCGGCGACGCTGGGTGGGAGGGTCAGGAAAGTCGGGCCTTCCAAACTTTATGTCACTACAAACAGATTGTATTTCTTTCCCTATCTCTCGTTCAATAGTTCATGCCGACGGGGAACGGCTAAACGCTATTTGAAACCTTAAGACAACTAGGGATTTTTCTACTCTTTTTAGAGAATTGTACATATTTTTTTCTCACTTGTGGAAATCCCGATTGTGGGATTTCCTGTGAATGACACCTTTCGTCACCCGTCTTCAATAGGTGTTTCACTTTCCTTTGTCATATGTGAACCTTTCTTTGTTCTTTATATATACATTTAAGATCGCGCTTGTTGGTTGAAATTAAGATATATATCCCAAGGGATAGAACAATTGAAATGAAATGTACATAATTTCTACCACACTTTGTTTAATTTTTCTCCATATTACGTTGTTTTAAATATCTTACAGTTAATAATGGATGTTTACGTTTAATATATGTTTAAATTAATTTAAATATGTATGGGTGTTAAGCATGAATGTAAAAAAAGAAGAATGAATGAATTTAAATTTAAAGTTAGAAAACTTTTTGTCTCGAAAATTATTTTGTCTTCTATCCCCTTAACTATGTATGTACTGTTCTTCTATCCTCTTCTCTTCATTGTAAAATATATGAGATTGTACATGTAAAATATATGAGATTGTACATGTAAAATATATGAGATTGTACATGTAAAATCTTGAATAAACATATTTGAAAAAAAAAAAAAACTATACAAAGAAGGGAATCATAATACGAGATTTAAACATTAGTTGGTCATGATTAAGCAGTTGCTATTGACAAGTATTAAATTATGCAAACATGTAACGGCGAACATTTTCTTGGTAACAAAACATGTCAGTGTGCTGCATTACTGGTTGTACTGCAAGTAAGAAAGCTGTAGTGTATTAATTTTTTTTTTTCATTTCCAAAAGATGTTGCCGAAAGAAAACGATGGATTGTGAATGTCAGAGGTGAAGAATCACGTATTTATAATCTTAAACTTATAGAGCGTTTGCAATGGGCGGAGCTTAAGTTTTTTAGTGATGTCATTTGCAAATAGAGCCACTATTGAGGAACAAATATGGCATATGGTGAAGTTTTTTATCATGCCCAATTCACATATGAATATTGGCTATACTACTAAAAAAATAA
The DNA here is from genome assembly GCA_949126835.1 of Anisus vortex. Classification (NCBI taxonomy): domain Eukaryota; kingdom Metazoa; phylum Mollusca; class Gastropoda; family Planorbidae; genus Anisus; species Anisus vortex. The sequence continues at coordinate 5,216,933 of OX421508.1, forward strand.
GGAGGTAAATAGTAGTACTGTAGATTAATTGATTAATGTGATTAGGCTAGGGCCGGCTAGACCTATTTACACTTTCAATTTCACTTTATAGGCCTACACTTTTAATGTTTCGTAGGCTAGGCTAATGGCTATTAAGTAGGACAGCTACGATGCCAAGTGATAGTGTTGGTGAAGAGGCTATCTAGTCAAGTCACTAATAGGCTCACATCGTCTATGATCTATGTCTACGATAATAATAAAAAAGCCTATTTCATTTAACAGACATAATTCAGCTTAAATCTTAATAAGACTTAAAACACAAAACATCATTTAAAAATAGCTCGAGCCTATATGAAACTTTATTAATACAGCGGCTATTGTACTTGTACACCACTACACAAAGTAAACAAAAATCAAGTGCATTTGTCACGTGATTGCAAACGCCCTATTGCTTGATGCAAAAGAATTTTCGGTTTTAGCTTTGATGTATCTACGGATTGTGTTTTTTTTTTAATAACCAAGAAACGCTACTCTTTACTACTTTATTTTATAAATAAGCTAATAGTATTTACTATCGCATACTCACTTTTGATGTTAAAAATGGATTCCTCAGAACTAGTATTGTAGTCTTTGTATATTTCTAAAAGACCAAAAGTGGCCGTCGAGGTTGAAATTAATTGTCAAACACCAGCAAAAGCATGCTTTTTTAAAATCTTTTTACTGAAATACACCTGAAATTCATGAATTCGATCAACCATGACCTATTCAAAAGGTCTGGACTCATTAAGACGTGTCCATAGCTAAATCTTAATCCCAATGGTGCGAGTCAAAAACATCATTGACATCCACAAACAATAACTTCTTGAAAAGCACACATTTGCCGCAACCGGGCTTCCGGTGCTAGTTCTTTTTCTAAACCAGAAACGAGGTTCTTTAATACATATTTTTATAATACAAAAACAACATACAATATACATTATAAAACATAACGCAATATTTTATCTACTAACAAAATACCATTCAAAAAGAAAACTTCTTTTCTGTCTTTGAATCTAACTAGATATTTTGTTTAAATTTCCCAGACAACCTGGCTATGAAAGATTCGTTTGTTTGTTTAAACATGGAGACGAGGTCAAGGCTAAAAGTACGTCAGAGCCGTTTCCTGCAGGAGCTCATAGAATAGTAAGTACTTGATCGTCGCTTCGGATTGGTCAACATACTTGTGTTGCCAGTTCTGATTGGTTAATATGACATGAATATAAATATAGCTATACTAGTTATGTCAGGCAGATTAATTTAAAAGTTAGTTTTGACTGGTAGTGATATTTTCGTAGCTAGTTATGTCAGGTGGATATATTTTTGTAGTAATCTATGACATGTATATAATATATATATATATATATATATATATATATATATATATATATATATCTCTTGTGGAGTTTCTGATCTTCCATCGAGCGCCTCCCCAGGTGGCGGATAGGGGAATGCCCACCAGATATGGTAGGTACCGGGGAAATCAAATACCCGGGGCGGACCGAAATCGGAACCTGCTGCCTTGCAGGTAGTGGAGGGATCCACAAAGGCTAGGGAACCTAACCCGAAAAAATAGGCAGCGACCCAGAAAGCTGCGAGGGGAATCCTCCCCATATGGTTGTGCGCAGGGCTAACAACCCAGCCATATAAAAAGAAACTTGTTACAAAAATGCAAACAAAGAACTCAAAAGAAAACTCGGACCTTGGAAAAGATGGGTCTCCTAACAGAGATTTTATGAAGTTGGGTGGCCAAAGCCAACTGGAAACCAAACGACGGACAACCATCCTCTCCACCAGGACCACCACTAATCTAGGAACATGGAACGTAAGAACCATGTTTGAAACTGGAAAATCTGCCCAAGTTGCTGCTGAAATGCAGAAATACCAACTAGCTATCTTGGGAATAAGCGAGTCTAGATGGACAGGCTCAGGTCAGACTAAGCTCAGTACAGGGGAACTGCTGTTGTATTCAGGTCATGAAGACGAAAATGCAGCTCACAACCAAGGAGTGGCACTTATGCTTTCTAGAAATGCCCAGAACGCACTTTTGGGATAGGAAGCCCACGGTCCACGTATAATCACCGCAAGATTTAAGACAAAAAAACGGAAAGTCAATATGGACATTGTACAGGTATATGCTCCTACTAACGATAGTAAAGAAGAAGACAAGGAGGACTTCTACAACAGACTGCAATCCATTGTCCAGAAGTGTCCTAGGAGTAATATGATTATACTAATGGGCGACCTAAATGCTAAAATAGGCAGCAACAATAAAGGCTTTGAAGAATGCATGGGAACACAAGGCTTGGGAGAGATGAATGAAAATGGTGAACGATTGGCTGATTTATGTGCCTTAGATGGACTGGTCATCGGAGGTAGCCTTTTCAAGCACAAAAATATCCACAAGGCGACATGGATTTCACCAGATATGTCAACGGCCAACCAAATCGACCATGTGTGCATATGCAAAAAGTTTCGAAGATCTCTCCAAGATGTTAGGGTTAAAAGAGGTGCAGATGTAGCATCAGACCATCATCTACTAATTGCAAAAATAAAACTGAAACTGAAAAAGAACTGTACAAATGGGGGAAATAAGCACCAACGATTCGACACCAACCTCTTGAAAAATGAGTCCAAACAAAAAGAGTTCCAAATTACTATATCTAACAAGTTCCAGATATTGCAAGACCTAGATGAAGAGGAAACAATAGACCAAAAGTGGAAAGACATCAAAGAGATATTCACAACCACATGCGAAGAAGTGTTGGGCCCCTGGCAACAAGTGCATAAAGAATGGATTTCTGCCGAAACTAGGGAGAAAATCCAATATAGGAAAAAGAAGAAGGAAATTCTAAACAACAGCCGCACCAGAACTGAAAAGACCAAAGCATCAGCAGAATACACAGAAGCAAATAAAGAAGTTAAGCGTAGTATAAAATCAGATAAAAAGAACTACATAGAAGGATTAGCAAGTGAAGCAGAAGAAGCAGCTCACCATGAAAACACAAGAGAATTATACAGCGCAATCAAAAAGTTATCTGGAAAATTTAACAAACCAGAGAGACCAGTCAAAAATAAAGATGGAAAACCGATACCGGATAAAGAGGGTCAGAAAAAAGATGGATAGAACATTTTCAAGAACTCCTTAATCGGCCAGCCCCACAACACACTCTTAACATAGAGCCAGCGGAACAAGATCTAGAGATAGACTGCAGCACACCCACAAAACAAGAGATACCAAGAGCAATTAAACAATTAAAGAAAGGCAAGGCGGCAGGTCCAGACAGAATACCAGCAGAAGCCTTGACAGCAAACATTACAACCAGCACTGAGATGCTACACACTCTATTCAAGAAGATATGGGAGGAAGAAAAGATACCGATAGAATGGAAAGAAGGTCATCTCATTAAACTTCCAAAGAAAGGTGATCTTAGTGATTGCTCAAATTATAGAGGAATAACTCTGCTATCCATACCTAGTAAAGTATTTAGCCGAGTACTGCTAAATAGAGTGAGGGAGGCAATAGACACCCATCCTAGGGACCAACAAGCAGGTTTCAGAAAAGACAGATCTTGCACAGACCAGATTGCCACACTGCGACTTATAGTAGAACAATCCCTGGAGTGGAACTCGCCACTATATATTAACTTCATCGACTATGAGAAGGCTTTTGATAGTGTTGACAGATGTACTCTGTGGAAACTGCTGAGACACTACGGGGTACCACAAAAATTAACAGACATAATTAAAACTTCTTATGAAGGACTATCTTGCAGAATTGTTCATGACCACCAAACAACCGAAGCTTTTGGTGTACAGACTGGTGTCAGACAGGGATGTCTGCTCTCACCTTTTTTATTCCTGCTGTACATTGACTGGATAATGTAAATTTCTACAGAGCAGAAGAAAAATGGCATCCAGTGGACACTATGGAAGCAGCTTGATGACCTGGATTTTGCAGACGATCTGGCCCTATTGTCACACACACAGCAACAAATGCAAGAGAAAACTAACGACGTAGCACACTACTCTGCATGCATCGGCCTGAACATACATGGAAGAAAAAGCAAAGTCCTTAAGATTAACACGTCAAGTAACACACCTATAGCACTGGAAGGAACAGTCCTGGAGGAAGTGGAAAGCTTCACATATCTCGGAAGCATCATTGATATACAAGGAGGGACTGATGCTGACATAAAAGCGAGAATCGGCAAGGCGAGAGCTGCATTCAACCAATTGAAAAAGATCTGGACCTGTGGCAATTTGACCCTCAAGACTAAAGTCAGGATATTCAACACCACTGTGAAGCCTGTCTTGATGTATGGAGCAGAAACTTGGCGAACAACAGCAGCTGGTTCTAGAAAGCTACAGACATTTATCAACTCATGTCTCCGAAAGATCCTGAGAATATTCTGGCCCATCGTCATCACCAACGAAGAGCTCTTGCGACGTACTCAACAGGAACCGGTGGAAGAATTAATCCGGCAGCGCAGATGGAAGTGGATTGGACACACTCTTAGGAAGCCAGCAACCAGCACCACGAGACAAGCCCTTACCTGGAATCCACAGGGCAAGAGAAAGAGAGGTAGACCCAGAATGACATGGAGAAGGGAGCTGGAGGCAGACACCAAAAAGAGTGGTCGCAACTGGGGACAGCTAGAGAGATTGGCCCAAGACCGAGATGCCTGGAGAGCCTTTGTTCGTGGCCTATGTCCCAGACGAGACGAAAGGCGATGATGATGATGATGATATATATATATATATATATATATATATATATATATATATATATATATATATATATATATATATATATATATATATATATATATAATATATATATATAGATGTGTTTTGAGATATTTTAAACTTAGGAATATAATTTAAGGATAAGTTATTGCTAGATAAAATGCTAGTGGTATAAAAAAGTTTAAGTCCATGTCCGGGTTTTGAGTTTACCAGTGTTGATGCTGCTATTTGCCCCTTTCGTATTTTGCACCATTTGCCCTCTAGCCAGCAGATCTGGCCACACCACTGCACTTCTGGTACCCATGGGCCTCAAAGCTGGCGGAGCTAAACAACAGGTTGGCTCCCTTTAAGGGTACACTGGTAACTAACGCATGAGGTTAGAGAGAAACAACGTCCTCCGTTGTGCAACCGAGGCGAGGATGATTTCCCGGGTAAAAGCCCACGGAACCTCGGTGGTGAGCAAGGAATAGGCGCAACAATGCCCGCCTCGTCAAGCCCAGCGTCTTGATGACCAGGCCCAAAGTCTAGTACTTAAACTACTAGCCGAAATGGTCAGAGTACCAGGTAATGCTTCCTCGTTAATAATATAATACGGGGGGAATTCTGTAAGAAGAAGGGAGTTTGGAGTAGGGGCTTGGAACTAAGATGAATTGACCAACTCCTTTTCACGTTATTAGGCCCTTGTTTAAATCGCCGGAAGACTCGTTCCGTCTAAAAGAGAATTTTAATTCGACTGCTACACTGAATACCTTATATAATGGTATATCACTACCTGGTGTAAAACTAGCGTTCTTAAAAGGAGTACAAGTAAAATACCGCTGTATGATGGATTTGAGCTATAAGGCCAACGTTCACGACTTTCCAATGATACTTTTGCCGTAGTTAAAATACGTCTTTGTTAATATGGACTTACAACTAACATTGTTTTTGTATACTGTTATTATTTTCAGGGCAAATACAAGACAGACCAGTCTGAGTGTAGGGCGAAATTCAAGACAAAAGATGTCTCAGCACTCTTGGCTCTCTTCCCCCTTGATTAGTTGCACAGGAAACGCCCCTGTACAAAGCTTTTCATTCTGATTGTCTATGTTTTTAATTGATCAGGAACATTGTTTTAGCCATTGAATTTTTATTTAATGATATTTTTTTTTTAAATAAAAGCAATGTGTCACGTGGCATTTTAACCCACTTTATGTATATATGTATGCAATTTAGTTTCAACTGTATGTATGATATATCCACTGCTCATTGCCCCAAAATGTTGCGTATAACAGACATCGATTGATCCGAAAGGGTAAGATGTAAGAACCAAACTAATCATTTGCTAGGACTCACTGGGCTTGTTCGAAAATATTATGTTTTAAAGTTTAGGATCAGTTGTAATACAATAAGAGTTTCTTAAATTCTAATCAACTATTGGCATTTTTTTGTTTTAAGAACTACGAAAGATACTGATAATCTATGTCATTTCGTAAAAAAAATAATAATAATATGCCTTTACAATCAGCGAAATTTTTGTCTTCGAATTATCATAACAAACGAATTTGATAGATTATACCTAATAATATAAGCTACAACAGATCTGTGACGGGCACGTTGGTAGAGTAGCAGTGCGTTCGGCTGGCGTACCGAAGTTCCTAGATTCGAATACTTGTGAAGGCTTGGGATTTTTTTCCCGGGTCTGAAGGGTGAAGGGTACCTGACCTTAGTTGGGGTAAATTAAAGGCGGCTGGGCATTGGGCTGGTCACACTTCCCTCTTGTAGGCCCCTATGCCGTGGCCACAGAAACTGGTGAACGCAGCTTCACCAGCCCTATGATCAATTTAGTCCGAAAGGTAGTTTACTTTACTTTACTTTACTTATGGAGACCTATTCTAGTGTATCAGACTTTAAACCTCACTCACCGGAGTGATCGAATCGAGACTAATCTCTTAGGATTCGGAGGACAAACACACTTGTACTACGTAGCACAGCCAGGTTCCCATAAAGGGATGGTGCAAACTGTTGACCATTCCCATCCACTCTTTCCTCCTGCAAGGCAGGGCAGTCTAAAAGCAAATGCTCGACCGTCTCTTCTGCTTCAAAGCAGTGTCGGCACCGCGAATCGAAATTGGGCCTAAATCGTCCGAAATAGGCACCAATAGGGCAGTGCCCTGTGCGGAACTGGGCTATCGTAGCCTGTTCGCTCCTGCGGAGCTTCCACCACGGATCAGCTCGATTTGGCCGTTTTAGTTGCTGCCACACACCTCGACCCTTGTCAGACTCGTCCCAACTCTTATTCCATTGTCTTGTCTCCCACTCACGTATTGATCTGCGGGCACTCGCGAAGGTGGACGGACCCTCCGGAGTGGGTGTCAGGGATCCCTTCTTGGCCAAGGCATCCACTATCTCATTGCCAGGGACTCCTGCATGACCTGGAATCCACTGCAAGATGACCTTCACCTCGTACCTGAGGATCAGATCGGAAATAGCAGCTAATAGTCGGACAAGCAGTTCGGGCCAACTCCCCAAGCCGTCGATGGCTTGGAGAACTGAAAGTGCATCAGTGAAGATAACCACATCATCACGAGCAGATGGTGTTTCTTCGAACGTTTTCCCAATTGCCTCAACGGCAATTCTGATGGCTTCCATCTCCGCATCAAAGATGCAAATTGCTCCACACGGCCCACTTAGCTCAGCCCGTTTTTCTTCTGCCTTCGGGTACGACACAAGAGCACCTAACCCAGAACGCGCTTCGGTCCCACTGATCGCGCTCCCATCAGTGTATGCCTCAACGAATCCCGAGTATGCCCGTACCGTCCTTAGAGCAGCTGCGCGCCTCTCAGTCAGGCAAGCGCTGGGTCCGACTGCTTCCATCAGGTTCGTTCGTATCTCTGGTAGGTTGAAGGATAGGTGAGGAGGAGGTTCCACTCCCGTCCGCATGGGCATGCGGTCGACCGGGAGTCCAATCTCTGCGCTGAGCTTCAATGCGTGGTGCATGAAGGACTGCATTGAGATCCGGCCTCTTCCCACCCAGGAATCCACGAGCATCCTGAGGGGGGAACTTTCCTCCAACCGCTTATACCGCTCGTAAGCAGTAATAACGGCCCTTTTCCTTTTCCCATTCAGAGGCGGCACGTTTGCCATGATTTCAAACGCCGATGTCGGGGCGGTTCGGAACGTTCCACATATTAGTCTGAGGGCTTGATTTTGTACAGAGTCCAACGTCTTCAAAGCAGTATCAGACGCATAGATTTGCACCGGGAGGCTGTAATCGATCTGGGATCTTACCGCTCCTAGGTAAAGATTCCTCAACACACTCGCCTTCGCACCCCAGCCGGTACTGGCCAGTCTCTTGACAATGTTCAGCTTAGAAGAAGCTTTCTCTTGGACTAACCTCACATGGTCATACATCGTTAGCTTTCGGTCCAGTGTCACTCCGAGATAGACCGGCTTCTGGTCGCATGCCAGGGCGCGGCCGTCAATGTTCAGCTCGATCGGCTCTTTGAGGATATCGATTCCGAGGGTAAAGAGCGAGTAAACTGTTTTTAGGCAGTTTACTTCCATACCCCAAAGCTTGGCGTAACAGGCTACTGCGTTCAAATCCTGCTGGAGGGCCCGCTCGAGAGCACGCGCTTCCCTCCCGGTCGACCAGACCACAAGATCGTCTGCGAAAAGCAGTGACGAGCTTCCCAGATAGTTCGGCAGGTCATTGATAAAAGCCAGGAACAATGTACAGGACAGTGCTGAGCCCTGGGGTAATCCTTGCTCCAGGACGCGCTTCCGAGAAACCGCTTTCCCGTAACGAGTTGCAACTGTTCTTCGGGATAAGAACCCTTTGATCCAATTGTACATGTTAGAGGCTATGCCTAGCCTCTGTAGCTTCAACAACAACCCCGGCCGCCAGACCTTGTCATAGGCCTGTTTAAAATCCAGGAACACTGCTAGTGTAGACTCTTTCCGCTGAAACCCGTCAGCCATTTTCTGGACCAAGAGCGTCACCTGGTCCATCGAGCTTCTTCCACTACGGAAGCCTGCTTGAGTGGGGGTAACCAGTCCATTATCCTCTAGGAACCTCACAAGCCTCCTATTGATTAATCTCTCAGCTACCTTCCCTACACACGATGTTAGGGAAATCGGTCGGTAGCTTTCGGCCTGACCCGGGTCTTTACTCCTCTTCAAGATGGGTACCACCAAGGCCTCTCTCCACTGTTTCGGTAGGACACCTTCAGACCATGTTCGGTTTACGAGCTCCAAGAGTTTGCCCTTGCCAACAGCCCCAAGGTGAGTGATCAGCTCGTTGCTAATCCCATCCAGCCCTGGGGCCTTCTTCGCTTTGCACCGTCTCAAAACATACTCCAGTTCCTGCCGAGTAAAGGGCACCGTGAATGTGCTAGCCTCACCCTCTCCCGTCATGTGGCGTTCGTTTGCCTTCCGGACTTTATCAAGCCCAGCAGACACACTCGTTCTTCCACCCAGTTTTCCGACACTTACGAAGTGACGGTTGAGCATCTCAGCCCGCTTGGTATCCGATACCATGGGGCCTGCCCCTGCTCTTGCCAACGAAGCTGGTGCTCTGCTAGCTACCTCAGCTCGCTCAAGGTGGTTGATTAGGTTCCATGCCTGCCGGCTATCCGCAAGGTCCAATCCAGCACATGTATCAGTCCATTTCGACAACTTTGCCTCCGCGATAGCCCCTTTCACTTCCGCCGTTAAACGGTTGTACTCTCGACGGCTCTCGGCCGTCTTCCGCCTGCTCGCAAGCTTGCGAGCAGCCCTCCTTTTGCGGACCAACTCTCCTAGGGCTTTTGTCCAAAACGGTCTGAACTTGCGCTTCTCATGTGACCTTGGTATCGTCTTTCTGGCAACCCCTAGTATGGCTTTAACCATCGTACCATACACTGAGTCGATAGGCCCAGTCTCGATAAGCACTTCTTCAAGAGCGCGATCGGTGCGCACTCTGTACTCGTCCCATCGTGCCTTCGAGTAGATCCACTTCCTGGGCCCGGAAGGTTCGCTGCTTGCTTTTCCTATATTGATAGTGACCAACACGGGCAAATGATCACTCCCAACATCACCCAAGACTTCCATAGAGGTGCTAGCAGCCAGATCAGCACTCACGAGCGTGAGATCCAGCCTCGATTCACTGCCATTTCCCGTGTGGAAAAAGGTAGCTGGGGTATCGGTACCCTGTAATCGGATCAGCGTCGTGCTGTTGCATAGCTCCTCCACCAGTCGTCCTGAGTTGTTGGCGACAGCATAGCCCCAGGCCGGTGATGCCGCATTGAAATCACCGCCAATACAAGTGCGAGAAAGATGTGCCTCCACGGTGAGGTCCAAATCCTTCTTCGGAGGGTTGTAGACGTTGGTCAGGGTGTAAGCCTTTCCATTCTTCAACACCTCCAGGGTTAGGATATCGGTCTTGCAACTGCCCGTTCTGCGGTTCACCACTCGAGCTTGTAGTGAACTTCGGACAAGGGTTGCCAACCCTCCACTGCCTCCCAAGCAGCAGGTGCATCGGAAGATCGTATATCCCGAAAAGGATGCCACCCTCTTCTTACCAATTTTGCACTCCTGGAACATTGCCACGTCAATATCATACTCATGCAAGAGTTTTAGGATCTCTAGAGACTTGGGGATCAGGCCGAACACGTTCAGGTGCATCACCCGGAGCTGGGCGCTCTTTTGGTGCGAACCTTTGCCTAGGTCACGTCTACCGTCGGGCTTCCTCCGCTTTCGCTGGGAGCAGAGTCCTATCGTGTTACGCCTCTCAGCTCGGGATACCCGCGCACGAGCACCCCTAAACCGGGAACACGAAACCCCTAAGGGCTTATTGGATCTGTGCGCCGTATCACTAGTCGCAGGAGTCACCGTCGGGGATTGGCAGAACGCGGTCTTATTGTGACTGACCTGACCACCCAAGGTGGGATTCCCCGGATGTATGTCATGTACACCGGGACACAGGGTACCACCAGCCCTGGTTTTACTGCCAGTTCGTAGGACGCTTTGGCCTCCAGTCTTCCAGGAATGCTCCCGTCTAGAGGAGTGACATAGATTTTGAAATGTGTTTCCTCTTTTTTTGCGACAGGTTTTGCTGTGGTTGTTCAGTACCAGGTAGCGACCTGGCGTTAGGGAAGATTAGTTCAACATTATTTGTACATTTCTTTTTGTATATTTTTTTATTACTGTACTTGTATTATTGAATAGTTTTTACTAAGAGAAAAATTTCAAATTTCTAACAAAAAAATATATAAATGATTGTCTACTATATAAATCAAAACTGAGAATCTCATTGAAATATCCTCTTATAAATGTCCGACCTTCCTTCTTTACAGAAGGTAATTGCGTCCTACGCTTATGAAACAATAAAAAAACCCTCCAATATTTTGTACATACAATTTTGTTAAAGATATTGATTGTTTTAAATATATGTTTTTTTCAGAGTTCTCATTTTAATTAATGCTTTTTATCTTTGTATATTTTATATTTTATCCATGTTTTTTTATTTTTTTTTATTGATTTGTTTATAAAAAAAATAAAAACACCAGCAAAGTTTTGTCAAGATTTACTTAATTTGTAAGATGTGTTTGGCACATTTTTTTAGTACTGTGTTTTAGTATTGCATACAGAGGCGTATGCGGAAAGCGGACAAACATTTTTTGTTTTCTTACCTATGTAGTGTTTTTCAAAAGTTTTGCAGTCCCTTCCAAATACCTGGCCCTTCTTTTGAAAAAACAAACAAACATGTTATCATATATGCTATTGACAGTAATTCTACTCAGTAAATGATCAAGTCATACGCTTAGTCGTGGTCTTAGTCTAGATTTGCATTTTTCATTAGGGCTTTTACATGACTTTAAATCAATTGTTTTCGTGATTATTCAGGCAACCCATTATCTGCCGAGATGCCACTCGAGAAGAAAGACTTTATATTCATTAGTCCTTGTGTATGAAATAAGAAAATTGCAATTACCCCAATGTCTTTCTTAGATTTATACTAGTTTATTGTGTTGTATTTCTAGGGTAGAAATAATAATATGTAATGTTGCCATGAGGGACCCTTAGAAACTATTTGTTTAGAGGCCCATTACATTATGGGCTTACGTACTGATAAATTAGATCAATGAAAAAAAAACAATGTCAGGAATCTATAAATACAAATACAATTATTTAAACACTTTAAAAAAAGGCAAATATCAGCAAAATATATTTCATACGTTTGCTATTCTGACAATGACGGCCCAAAAATGACGTGTTAAGCAGCTTTCATCAGTTCTAGAGCAATAAAATACAAGAAGAATGTGGCGTTAGAACAATTCAAAACCAATTCTACTTCAACTAACGTGAGGTATCCATCAGAGCTGGGTAGACGCAGGATACCACATTTCCTGGCCTTTTCCTTTTTACGTTTTACAGACGTTCCTTCTAGATAGAAGATTGTTACGTCAAGTAGGCCCCAAACTCCTGCAGGGATTGGCCGGAGGCAGGGATAGAACCCGCGACGTGACGGTTGACAGTCCGGTGAACTAACCGCAAGACCAGCCGGCCTCTCTACCAGGATTTGAACCCGAGACCATCATAATGGAATCCCACGTGATCGACCACTGTGTCACATAAAGTAAACTTCGTAGTCACTAGAAAGTATCCCCTCGAACCAAATCGATCCATAGGGCCGGTGAAGCAGCGTTCACCAGTTTTATTGACCACGGCATACTATGGTATTATGCGGCCATCTCAAAGACCAGCCAACTTTACTTTACCCCATCTAAAGTCATGTACCCATCAGAGCTGGGTAAGACTCAGGGACACCCTCCATTCCCGTAAACAAATCCTAGCCTTCACCAGGATTTGACCCCTTAGGTACGCCAGCCGAACGCGCTGGCGCCCGACCACCGTGTCCCACTAGAAACGTGTGATGTCAAAGAATATACACCTGGACAAAATCATCAATTCACGTTGAACATTACATGACCTGGAAACAACATTTACATATTTATTCTGATTCATAGTTGGGAAACATGAGAACTCAAGCTTTAAACTTACTGAACATGTCACTGAATAAGTAAAAAATTCAGCTTAAAAGAAATCATTTCTAAACTTTAACTAAACAATATGAATATTTTTAATTAAATCTAAAAAGGGCACTTTTTATTCATTTCAGTTTGACTTTAATAATAAATCAAATAGACACACAAAACATATAGTGAGTATAGTATGTTACCATTTTTGTTTATTTGTATCATACAAAAGAATTCACTCAAACTTAATACATACACCTTTGGTTGCTTGCTGACTTACAGAGAATTGTGGGTAAAATATTCATATAAAGATACGATTAAAACACGTATAAAATAATAACTTGGTGAAACATGTTGATCAGATGATCAAATTACATCAAGTTTGTGTTAACCAATCGCTGACATTCACTGATAGATCTGTTTATATCATTTTTTTTATTGGTTACATAATGCGAAACATAGATTGGATTCAAACTTCCTCTTTGTTTTTAATCCATCTTTTCATGTTTCACAATAAAAAAAGTACGTATCCCATTCAGACCAATTATATCCATAGGATAAGTGAGGCAGAGTTAACGAGTTTGTGTGGCTACGACATACAAGGAGATGTGTGGCCAACACAATGCCCAACCGCTTTGATTATCCCAAAAATCTTAGCACTAATTAGGATTCGAACTTGGGCCCTTCGGTATGCTATAATAGCCCGCTACCGGAATGAGCTTCCAAACACAGTTGAACAAGTCGACAATATTTACATTTTTAAAACTAAATGAAAAACACTCTTTTTCGATTTATTTTAATAACATAAATATGGTAAATGAAAAGCGCATTCGAAGACTATGTTATATATAGAGCTATATAAGTATGTAATTTGTAATTAGTAAAAAGTACATATATCACTCTCAATGCCCAGGTTGATATTTTTCGGTATCACGATGCTGATGTTATCTTCCCTCCGAACGTGAAACTCTTCAAGGCAGGACACCGTGACCGTAGTCAATATTACGGTTTCACATTACAATATCAACCATTAAAATGTGAGACACCCAGGTACACAGTAACTAAGTAATTGGTCGTTTCTATCACTTCAGCACCTGCGTATAATACTGAGGCCCAACAGTTATGCGTAAACCAGAAAGTAATAATGGTTAAATACTTTTTTTAACTGTACTTTAAAATATTTAGCACAAGGAACACAGTGAACATAATACATTAGATATCTTAATGCACATAGTTGGACATACATTTACACAGCCAGGGAGAGACAGCCAACTCTGAAATTGACCTTTTACTACCTTTGACCCGTCTCCAAAACTCATATACATTGTTATATGCATACAGTGCAGTTAGCTCGGCACAAATATAAGCCCACAGTTTACTGTGTGAGTAATTTAGAAGAGTCGCCACTTCGCAGTAGTATCTTGTGGTTGCAAGCGATGACGCCATGAATAACCCCCTTGCTTACGAAATCCATTTCCAGATCCGGGTCGCCATCGCCATCTTTGATTGGTCGGCAGCATTTCACTACATCCGGGCTGAAAATGACCCGTATGTTTTTGATCTTGTAGCCGAAGACGTTGACCCCGTCCGCCTTACGCCGGATGAACACGGAGACGCCGTTCTCCGGAAGCGACATCCGCGTCACGGCCGTGAATTCCTGGTGGATGGGCTTCTCGTCCAGGAGGACGCTGACCGTGCACCGGCTGTGGGGACTGACCAGTATGTCGCTGGTTGCTTCCATCAGAGTGGACTCTTCGAAAGTTTCACCGTCAGTTTCTGTGACCTATTGAATAGAAAGTTCGTGGTTAATGCAATCTAGACAGACTGAATCTAATTCACTGTATAGTACTTCAACGCAATACAGTACATGTCATTTTCTTTAAAGGCCAACTGAAGAGATTATTCTCAAAATTGAGTTTATCGTTGATTGTTTGGTAGTAAATATTATTAAAGTTAGTTTTTCAAATGTATAGATATATAAAGTAATGTAAACGAGTCTGAAGTGAAAATAATTGGAATGTATAAGATATACCGAAGTGACATTTTGCAGGGGATCAAAAGAAACTTAGCACGACACACTAAACCCATATTTAAACCATTTAGGTAAAAAATAAGAACCGGATAAAGATTAAAAACTCGAGGTAATATGATTATTTCCCACACGAGTTTTTAATTAATGACGTCACGTTTCTTTGTTGCCGGAAATTATATATTGATATTGCATAGGACGCAATAATCTTTTTTAAAGGACGGAACGTCTGTAATGTATAAAGTAAGAAGATATCAAATGGCTACGAGATTTATTTTTCCCCCCAAAACACACGCATAAAGTGCTATAATTGAACTAATTACTTGAAGGTTATGTTCAATATTTTGTATCAATGACTTTATTAGCATTTTGATACAGAATACAGATATTAAAATAGTTTGTGTGTTTGAAATGAAAACGTATTTGGTTGGTTTTTAATGCAATCTTGTATAGTGTAATGTAGTGATACATTTTTGTAATTTTCCTTAGCCATGCCTCAGACAGAAGAATTTAGTCATACCATTACTATTTTTGTGTTTGAAGAAGTTCTAAGAGGTTTATCAGTTTACCTGGAAGTGCATATCACTCTCAATGCCCAGGTTGATATTTTTCGGTAGACCGATGCTGAAGTTGGCCTTCCCTCCGAACGTGAAACTCTCCTGGCAGGACACCGTGACCGTAGTCTTCCTGGTTTTCTCGAAGCGGAACTTGTACGTCTGCTTTTCGTCCGTGTCGTTGTCGAAGACTGTCTCCAAGGATACGCCGCTGCTGGAGGGGGGTGGTGAGAGATCAACATTTTAAATCGGTGTAGATTTTGAGTAAGGGTCAGGGGAGAAGCGAATATATACGTTTTCTAGAGGGCAAGAAATAAACAATAGGTTGGCGATAGTAAGAGTCAAAGACTATTATTTATATCATTGTCACTATTTTTTTCCTTCTATTTTCTTCCTTTCTTCTTATTGTTTTTCTTTTTACGCTTGTTTAATTTTCTTTCTTTTTTTTTTAATGAAAACTTTTCTTTTTTTATAGTTTTAATTAATTTTATCTTAGACTTTTATCTCCTACACTTTTACTATTCTAATTTCTTATTTTTCTTTCTTTTTCTTTAATTTATTTTTCTTTCGTTCATTGTTCTTTTTTCTGTTGCTCTTTTTATGTCTCTTCTTATCTCTTTTACACTTATGTC
Organism: Anisus vortex; assembly: GCA_949126835.1. Lineage (NCBI taxonomy): Eukaryota > Metazoa > Mollusca > Gastropoda > Planorbidae > Anisus > Anisus vortex. The sequence goes on from OX421508.1 coordinate 5,232,909, forward strand.
TTTTGACGTTTTTATTCCTCCTTTTTTTAAAATCCTTCTTTCCCAATTCTTTCTACATTTAAAAAAAAAATATTTATTTATTCTTTATTATATCGCTATTTAATCCACAATCATATAATGGTTGAGATTTTAGCCCCATGGTGGAGATCATTGGAGAAGTTAATCACACATATCTATTGAGCATGCTAATTTAATAGCATGGATAAAAGCGCTATGCGAAATGCCCATTATTATTATTATTGTGGTGGGATGAACTTCCGAACAAAATTAAACAAGCTGACAATATAGACATTTTTAAAACAAAATTAAAAACACACTTTTTATATTTTTTTGTAAAAACATATGGTGGAGCCACGGTAGAGGACTTTGTTATGAATAGCGCTATATAAATTTTATGTAATTTGTCATTTGTTTTTCACTTGTATTGAAATACTCTCAATTTTGTTTGGTGATTCTACCAGTCGATATTCAACAAAAAACATATTTGCTAAGTTGTGTACGGGAAATTGATTTAATTTTTGTCTGCACTTCTAGTTAAAATCTTAGAAACTAAAATTAACCCAATATTATGGTTCTCTTAACATATTCGATACTTTTATATATTTAGAAATTTTACGTATGTTGTATTTCTTGTGCTTCGTTTGAACTTCATTTGTTCCGGAGCAATATACCGGATACTGACGCCCCCCCCCCCCCCTCTTCTAGACCCTCTCCTAGGTCCTCTCCTAGGTCTTCTTCTAGAACCTCTCCTATACTATTTTCCTACTCCCTGCTTACCTGCTTCTCTCCCCTGCTTCATGCCCATCCCTGCGTGTCTCCGGAGCACCATCAGCTCCTCCAGAGTCTAGCCCTCCAATCCTGATGCTCTGTCCGAGCCGCTCGTGGGGCTTGAACTCCGTGGAGACGTTAGTGAAGACGAACGACTTCTCCGGGACGTACAGCTCAAACTTGTCCCTATTCAGGAACAGTCTCTGAGACGTGGTGAGAGATTTCCGGAACAGTTCCCAGACACTGAAAATAATACATTTGTATTTATTATAGAGTTTATATACAGCTATATATTTGTATTCATTATAGAGTTTATATACAGCTTTATATTTGTATTCATTATAGAGTTTATATACAGCTATATATTTAATATCATAAAACTAACTAATCCGTCAAGTAAATTTCCATTCGAACCAAACTGATCATAGGTCTGTTGAATCAGCGTTCACCAGTTTCTGTGGCCACGGCATGCTAGGGGATGTGTGGCCAGAACAATGCATAGCCATGCCCAGCCATGCCCAGCCGCCTTTACTTTACCCCAACTCATGTCAGGTACCCAACAGAGCTCACAATACTCAGGTACACTATCAAGTCCCGGGAAAAAATCTACCAGGTTTCGAACCCAGAACCATTCGGATCGCCAGTCAAACGCGCTGCCACTGCACCACCATTCTCCACTAATCCATCAAGATGTGTATTGACAAGCGTCATTCTCAGATTACTTACTTCGTTGATTTTGAACGCATATAATGTTTCTGTTATTATCTCAATTATAATTTTATAATGCGTCACTGAAATAATTAGGCTTTTATTTATTTGGTTGGCAAGGGTCCACCCATATCGCGTTATGCTTGAGTTTATTACAACAAAACAGCGATAGTATGCATTTCCATCGGTATGAATATTCTCAGCGACATTGTTTGAAGTTAGCATCTTAGCCGTATTAGAGATAATTCAGAAAATACAATTTTTTGGTTCATTTAATAAGATCATCGACGTAACCTTGATAGTAGGTTGTGAAAAATGTGTATTGGACCAAGGGCGTACAATAAATGTGTATTGGGCCAAGGGCGTACAATAAATGTGTATTGCGCCAAGGGCGTACAATAAATGTGTATTGGGCCAAGGGCGTACAATAAATGTGTATTGGACCAAGGGCGTACAATAAATGTGTATTGGACCAAGGGCGTACAATAAATGTGTATTAGGCCAAGGGCGTACAATATCTAATCGTCGTTCTAGACGGGGATGCCCATAAAATATTTTTGTGACATAACAGATACATATTTGAAAACGTATTGTTACTGTGAAAACGGGATTGGGGGATTGTTAATGAATACAACAACAAAAAATCTATAAGGTCAGCGATTCTGACCATAATGGTAGTAAGGAAAGTCAAGCAGCGATCACCAAGGGATTGTGTGGTCAGAACAATGTCCAGTGGACATTAATTGTACCCAACTAGTCTCAGGTATCCATAAAATCATCTGTAAACACCGTGGGAGGAAGCCCCCCCTGGTGCAAAAACTCCTGGTTTTAACATGGATTCGAACCCTACACCTTCACTAGACCGCCGTGTCTCAATGTGCGACTGTATGGTATGACATAGAATTGAAAGTAAGCCACATAGGAAGAAGACAACACCAAAAGTCTTACTTGTCATGCATGACGTCCTTCAGGTCCACTATGTCTTTTCTTTTGATCTTGGGGATCTGGAAGCAGGTCATGGTGACACTGTATCAATACACAATAGATCAGTAGATCAAACTAATCCGTTCAGTGCACTTAGATTTCCTTATGTGCACTGTGGCAGTGCAATCAACTACACTTTCATATGCGCACTATGTTAGATTTCATTTGCGCACTACACTGGATTTAATATCATATTATGCAGTTAATAAGATTTCATTTGCGCACTGTATTTGATTTCATTAAGTACAAATATACGATTTCATATTTGCGCTGGATTCGATTTCATATAAAAACATTTATTTTATATGAAAGCAATTTTTTTATATTATTATGTGTTCGACGGTTAAAGTCATGTGTAGAATGGAAGTGGTGTCATATCCAGGCCAACGCTGTTTCCAAAACGATGTGTTGTTTTGAATGGAAATTACAACAATGTAGCAGTTATAAAAAAAAAAACACACTAGAACTTCCAGTACAACAGAATTATTGATGATAGATTGTTTGTGAATGTACAACAGCTGTTCGTGATGTAGATCTAGCTGTCGAATCGTAACATATTATGTCATTTAAAACCTCAAATTTAAATAAATCGAAAATTATAGAAGTAGTTCTACAATAAGTTTCGAGAACGTTAAGATCAACACACTTTGGCGGCCATTATTCCTAGTGCTAGTGAGCACATAATCCATCATTTTGACTCAACACACAGCACACAGAGAGAGAGAGAGAGAGAGAGAGAGAGAGAGAGAGAGAGAGAGAGAGAGAGAGAGAGAGTGTGAGATGGCCGTGTGGAGTCAGCTTGCGTGCGATGCACCGGTTCTTCTGGTGAAGGAGGAAAAAACGCTTCCACAGTGAGGGTTTTTTTCCCCACCACGAAATCAATGATGTGGTTCGTGGTGAGTCATGGCGGTGAACAGTAAATTTTACACCAGAATATTTTCACGCAATCAATTTCCATAAAAAAAAAGTGTTCGTTTATTATGATTTAACAAACTAGCTTACATATTTTTAACGGCTTTGCTAGGGAAAGCATTAATATACTATACTTTATTAAATAAATATATATGTTAAAAGAATATTTTTAATAAAATGTATTGTTTTCGTCACTTATAATACATTTGGATATATTTGGAAACAAACCTACCCGTATACGTATTATTTCTGCCCGTTTCTTCTAACGTGCTTAAAAGAAAAAAAAATATGTTCCAAATTTGGCTTAAATGATATTTTTATCTGTTAAAACTTCACTCGTTGAAATTACATCGAAAAGAAATAAATAACACAAATGTTATTAAAACTTATAAATATTTTCTCTTAATAATTTGAAAACAATTTGTGCGCAGTAAAGATTCAAGATATGAAACCTACAGCCTACGTTGTATCTTGTTATGTAAATCTCGATTCCGCATGCGTACTTTTAAGTAATTCAAATTAATTATCAAACGATTTGCTGTAACTTTTTATTCTTTTTTTTTGCACGTAATTTCCCGCACTTAAGTTTGTTCCATTTAATAGTTTTGGATTCGTTCTCTATTCATTTATTTTATTCGGACCAAACTGATCATAGTGAAGCAGCGTTCATCAGTTTCTGTGGCTACGGCATGCTAGGGGATATGTGTGGCCAGCACAATGCCCAGCCGTCAACTAATGTCAGTTACCCCTTAAAGCTGAATTGACTCAAGTACACCCTGAAATCCCGGGTAAAAATCCTAGCCTCCACCAGGATTCGAACTCAGAACATTTGGATCGCCAGTCGAATGCGCTGCCGCCCCTCGACCGTGCCCCAAATGTTTAATGTACTAGCAATATATTGTTTTATGTTTTATTTATTAATGTTTTATTTTAAAATAATTCCTTAAATCAACAATGCTGGAACACATTTGTACAATTGTTAAATCTTAAAAGAGGACCAGTCGCAAATTTATTCATACATATTAATTAAATTCAAACACATTTTTATGCTTAAATTCTTTGATTAAGCTAATTTATAATTACTAATAAAACTTATTTGATTTATTATTTTGATAAATATAATTTGCTAATAATATTTATTAGTCTAGTTATATTTTTTTTAAAAATTATTCGGCATATATAAAATTAAATATGCAAAATTTACTTTAAATTTAATGAAAGGGAGATAATTAACCCGTTGTTGTCGTTGTTTTTTGCTTCATTATTTTTTACTTTGTTTTCTTTAAACCAAAATTAACATACAATGTATAATTTTATAAATGATAACATTAAAAGAAGATATTGAAAACTAGATCTAAGTAATTATTATATGACTAAGCATTTTATATGTAAAATTTTAAACATTAGATAAACTACCAAGTTTGTATGATAACATGCGAATTTATTTTTAATGAAATAATACAATATTCGAATTCCGCTGTGCCTACTTTAATTTAGGGATGTTAAAACCGTTTTTTTTCCAAAACCGGTTTTCGTTTCTATAAAACCGGTTTAAAACCGGATTTCGGTTCCCCCCTTCCCCCCGCCCATTGTCACAAGTCACAGGCTGGAAAAGCCAAATGTGCGTAGTTTTGAAGGTATATTTGAAAAATAAACTTACTTCAAACTTAATTAGTGTTTGCACGGCATTCAAGGGCTTGATTTGTGTGAATACAATATGATTTTGTACTCTTTACCATAAAATTCTTTAGAACTAAAAAAAAATCTGGGCTAATTGATTAAAACCGATATTAGCTTTCAATTTTTCAATAGTGATAATCAAATTACCAATTATCGTTGACCATAATAATAAGAAGCATTTGAAGAGGCATATATGGTAACTTGTTAAATAATGTATTGAAAGTTTTCACGTAGCACAAATCAAAAGAATGTGTATTTAATAGTGCCGTTAATAATAAAGCACAGACGCGGGGTCTAGCCAAATTGTTCAGGGTCACAGGGAAATGCTCCTTTGCGTACATCAAATAGCAGCGCACAGGGCACATCTAAAAGATGTAAATGTAACTTAACAATTTGTTTGATGTTGTTTTTATCCCAAGCCATAATTGGTAGCCTATTTGGAAACACAATATCTAAGACTAAATAGTGTTAATCTAAGACTAAATAGTGTTAGCAAGGCATTTCAGGAATTGTTTTGTGCGAATCCAACATTATTTATTAAAATATTTCCATTAGCACCAAAAAAAAAAACGGGTCTTCTACTTGAAGTAATTATTACCTTCCAACTTCCAACTGAATCCAACCAACAAACCGAAATCCGGTTTTGAAAATCAAAACCGGTTTTCAGTTTCAAAACCGGAATCCGGTATTCCGGTTTTCGTTTAACATCCCTACTTCAATTACAATGATTCAATGGTGGATTAAAATAACACTTAGAACTCAGAAGTTAATTAAATGTCTGTCCATTTTTGTTTGAGTGAATGGGCGGGACAGACAGACGACAGACACACCATAGTGGGATGTGTTCGAGCCTTCTGAGACTAGGAGCTTGCTCAGTTTGTCTCCCTGGTTATTTCTCTATGTTCGGCTGGACTCCGGCTCGTCGGCGCTCATGTTTCATCATGAGTGTGAATGTGTAGACCATGGAGATCGGCAACCTTTCGATAATAGTGTGCCAGAGTAGGATTGTTTCATTCAGCGCGCCAACAGGCTGAAAGTCATTCTGCTCTAGCACTAAATTTCTGGTAGTAAAGACTTGAATTGCCTTTTTTGCCATTGAAAATCGCTCCTAGTGCCAAGTCTCGCACGCGTGTCGTAGGTTGCCGACCCCTGGTGTAGAGGACGTAACTAGCTATTCCGCGACTGATGATCCGCCCTTTGGGGCGTGAGGTCAGCGATGTTGCGACCAAGGTCAAAAATAACAACGGCTGAATGGTTATACAAAAAAATAGTCCGAGCGAATCAGGTCGCCAGGAGGGGCAAGGCACTCAAAAGAGTTACTGCACGACTACCTTAAAAAAGAGATCATAATATTATTATATTAATAATGTTAAATTTAAATAATGATAAAATGCAAAAAAAAAATGAAATGATAATCACTAAAAATAGGTAAAGTATCCGTCGGACTGAATTTATTCCTAGGACCGGTGAACCAACGTTCACCAGTTTCTGTGGTAACGGCATATTACTTGGGGATTGTGTGGCCAGAACAATGCCCAGCCGCCTTTACTTTACTCCAACTAAAGTCAGGTACCCATCAGAGCTGGGTGGACTCATGGACACCCTTCAGACCAGGGAACAAATCCTAGCCTCCACCAGGACAATCACTAACAAGTGAATTTTTTTTTAATTTGTGTATGGACGCATTAACAATTTGTACGTTTCTTTGTTCACTGAGCATAGAAAAAAAATCTAGATCTAGGTTTTTCGCAACGCCAAATATATCATTCAGGATTGCCTAATGGAATTTGAAATAAGCTTAAAAGCGATTTCAATTAAACCATTTAAACCATTTAAATGTATAGGTTGATCATTATTAGGCCAGTGATTTTTTTTGTTATGTTGAACAAGGGGGTTAAAAATCGTGGATATTACAAACGGAAATGGGTTTATAGGAGCTTATCAGAATCGGGTTCCGGATTCTTGACAAATCCAGGTCAGGCCAACACGCTAATCCGATTGCACGGTACCCGGCTCTGTAAGCATTAAGGAGAAAGTAATTTTTTTACTATCGTAATATCTAACAGTTTCGTGTTGCCGTCTGCTTTGTTTCGCTGTAAAGCTCCTTCACAATTAACCTTGGTCCTGCTATTGCGCCATATAAATTGTCTTATATAAAATATTTTTGTAAAAATATGGTAAAGCAGGTTTGACTTTCAAGCTTTGTGGCACGCGAAATGAACTAAATACCCTACTTTAAAACTCCAAGAATCTGAATACTAACTAGGAAAATGTATTAAAGAAAATACAATTTAATACAATTTTGTATATTTTTTTCATGCTAAGGGAGATAACAAGAATATATTTTTTTTTTAAAAGTTTATTTCTCAGTTATTTCCCCTATAAAATAATCTTCAATTATTAGATAAGTGAACATTGTTTTTTCTTCACAAAAGTGAATAGAGGGCGAATATTCATTAAAAGTTTTATTATATTTTTTAAATAAATATTTTGATATGTTAAATAGTTTGACATGTATTCGTTTTTTCTCAGGTAAATCTTTTTACTGTAATAAATATATTGAGATATGTGTTTGTATTTTTTAATGTTTACATGTAGCTATTGGCAGTATTTGAAATAATATAATCTGGTTCTTCTTCATGGGTACAGAGTAAAGTAGTAATAATTCATAAGGCATTAAACTCTAAATTAGAAATTCAACACAATAACAGACTGTTGCGATGCTCAGATAAACATAAAGACAAAGGCACTTTCATTATCCCTTATGCGAGAACAAACGCATATAAGTACTCTTTCTTCTCGAGTGGCATCCGGAATGGGTTGCCTGAACAAACCAGGAAAACCAGTAACTTAACATCATTTCAAACGCTAATAAAAAATGCAAGACTTGACTTAGTCCACGGCTGAGCGTAGGACGCAATAATCTTCTTTATAGAAGGAGCGTCTGTAATATATAAGAAAGGATTAGCTGTGACCAATATGAGACATGAGTCGGGGAGATACGAAGGTCTTACAGGTTCAATATATTAAAGCGCTAGATAGAGAACAGACGTTGGAGATGGTTGGTGCCACGTACTTCTTGGCATGGATAGAAATAACCTTCCAAGAATTGCTTGAGATGGACCCTATCAGGAAAAAGAAGGAGGGGAAGTCCAACGGGAGCTTGGAGGAGAACGATGGACGAGGAAGCAAAGGCCACTAATGAAATATGGCATGAGATCAGATGGCTCGCCCAGGATAGTGAGGCATGGTAGAATTTTGTTGCTACTTTATGGTCCACGAGGAGCGATTAATTTATACGAGAGACAGATACAGATTTAGCATAATCTCAAAAATTCTCTATAAATAAATGAAATTGTTCTGCCTTAGCCAATCGTCTGTCGTACCGACGATACTCGGTTCGAATCCTGGATGAAGGCTATGACTTGTTCCCGGGGTTGAGTGATTGGGGGAAAAGCAAACGCGGCTGTGCGTTGTGCTGGCTACACAATCCCCTACTGTGCCGCGGCCACAGAAACTGGTGAACGCTGATTCACCGGCCCTAGGGATAAATTTAATTTTTTTTCCTACGGTATTACTTACTTCTTCAGTATGCATCAGTAAATAAAATGTTCACGCTTGTAGGTAACTTAACAACATGTAAATAGTAGGTTTATTGTAAATAAGAAATTAAAACATAGTATAGTTGTATTGGTATAAATAGTATTTTATTAATTAATTGCACACAAATTATGACTTACATAACAATGATTATTCATTACAAAAAATATCTGGCATCGTTTAATAATAACATAACAACAGTTGCATACGCTTTAGTCTAGTAATGAAGTACTAGAATTACGAAAATCTGGCACTTAATTTTCGTATCATAAATAATTATCTTTAATAAATATGAGAGGGGGAGATTAAGAGGAAGACAAAAGAAACGATGTGAAGGACAACATCAGGGAGTGGACGGGAGTAAAGCTGTGTGACGCAATGAGAAGGGTTGAGAGATGGGAGGAATACAGGAGGCTGGTGTACATGTCATCTGTGGCGCCCAACGGTCCGAACAGACTACGGGATATGTAGGATGTTGGATGAAGATAGAAATGCCATTAACAAAACGCAGAAGTTGAATGCCGAATTGAATGAAATGCTAAAGGACCGTTGTGGGGTAAAAAGTACATATACGTTCAAGTTTTGAACCCACGCCTTTGTTTCGTATTAAGTTTTATGTTGAGGTCATATTTAAATGTGGCTTTTTATTACCTCACGGGTGAAATGTGTTCTTAAAATGGTGAACTGACAATGTTAATAAGAATATTGAATTTCGGAAAAGAAAATTCAAACATAACATCTTAAGTCAAAATTATTATTTTGTAAACATTTCTTAAGTTAAATCTTCTTGCAAACCTACATTTACACGTTTTCAGTTTTGTTCATAAATAATTCTAATATTTTATCATATTATATACATCAATGAAAAGCATTTTATACAGAATATTGCATTCGTTTTGTATGATGCTAAATGAAAATAAATAATTTTTATATACACGGAAATTCAAATTCATTTAAATCGTATATTGTGCCTAATGAATTAGACATAAAAATGTGTAAGTTTTAAAATATAATTTTTGAAATCACTTTCACAAACTTCCACATGAACTCTAGAAGAACAAACATTTAAAAAAAATATCCACCGTCAATCCACGATGCAAATATTATTATTCAATTATAATGGAAATGAAAAGACGACTATACACTGGCTATTATGCATCAATACATTGGCTATTATGCATCAATATACTGGCTATTATGCATCAAACGATATCACAGGTAGCTCACTTGTGTGCAGCTGTAAGGGAATTCTGGAAATTAACACCAGCATTAGATGATTGACATATAAAAAAATAAAACAGGTTTAAACGATTCATTAATCATCACACAATAATCCATGACAATCTTACCAGCGGTACAATTGCATAATCACATCCGTAGCTAAAGATAGGATAACCACGGTCTATATTAACAACATGCCTACACACACTCGCCCCACACAGTAACACTGGCAAACAATTTTATATATATGTATAAGATAAATATAATAATATATACATGTTAAATTTCAGTTATAAAATTATATTTTTCTATAGCGAACATTAAAAATATTCATTGAATAGAATTGTTTTATATTTATCAACGTGACATTACTTGTATTACGTCATTATCATTAGTTTTGATAAACACACGATTTATTTCCGTTTCCGGTTTGCTATCATTGGATCGTTACCCTCGCCCGCCTCTCGTTTTTTTTTTTGGGAGGGGGGGTGGGTGCCAAAGATCTAATTGTACAGACCTACTAGTTCTGAGTTATAATATAACATAATTGTGTTTTAAACTCCTACGCACTGAGCGCCAGACCTAGCGCTAACGACACCACTGAAGACAGCAGTAGTAACGCTGGGTCGATTGTGCTGGCTTTTGACATGCAGTAGACCTCAACCTTCGGCACGGCGACGTTGACGGTGATGTTCTTGTTCTGGTCGCTGGCTCCCGCCTCCTCTGTCTTTGCATCCTCCTCCTCGTAGCCTTCGAACTTCCATGAGCCGCACTTGGGGAAGTTCTTGGGCCTCCTGGGGAGCTGGGCCTTGGTGCCGACCTGGAAGACAAGCGCCATCCCGGTCTCCGCGTGGAACTCGACGTGGCAGTGCATGAGCCAAATGCCTGGAGGAAAATGCAGAAATCAAACAAAAGTGGAATTTGGGCATGGAATGGGTTGCCTGAACAAACCAGTAAACCCAGTAACTTAACATCCTTTAAAACACTAATAAAGATGCAAGACTAGACTCGGACCACGGATGAGCGTAAGACGCAATAATCTTCATCATAGAAGGAGCGTCTGTAATATATACGCTAAGATAAATAATACAACTTCAACGCTATACGTGTCTACATTGCCGTGGCATAGTGCAATCGTTAAAGAGACGAATAAAAAACAACTTAACATTGTGCATTGATGTTATGGATACACGAATCAAAGCATGGCATGGGCGTGAGATAATTAGGGCACACGGTAAATTGGTCGTGGGATAAATAAGATATGGGATAAATAAGATATGGGATAAATAAGATATGGGATAAATAAGATATGGGATAAACAGGCCATGGGATTAACAGTATACAAGATGAATCGGACATGTGAATAAAAGTTATAGTGTTTTAATCTACAGCTACAAAAGATATGACTATTGTTTTAACATGTTGAACTGTTAAACGCCAACTTTCTAACACTCTACTAATCAATTATATACGTAAAATGTTGAGTCAAACAATTCCTTTACAATTTATCAAGAATCTTGTTTTACAACTGAACCAACTGGAATTATGGACTGTTGCAATGGTAAGGAATAGAATCCTATCATTTGGTTTCACTGTAAAATACATATCCTGGACACATTGATATTTAATCTAAAGAAAATTGGAAATTGAAAAGGATCGTTCTACAACAACATACATGAGCCATAACATGCAATATATAAAATTACGTGTGTGTAATAATGTGTATATGAATAGGCGTGTCCGTATTTCTGCAATGTATAAGTCGAACGTGAGATAGGACATGGTATATATAGATCAAAAAGTTGAACGCTGTAGTGGTCTAAACGAAAACATAATTTATGTCATTAATTAAACTTAAACACAAAGTTTCGTAAAACCTTTTTTTTGATCCACCTTACCTGGATTATCTGCCCTGAAACGCAGCACTGTGTAGCCACCATCAGGGATGATCACCGTGTCTTTGATTGGTGCCCTTGAAGTCGTGCGATTTATCTTTCCTTGTCTGTCCAGCTCTTTCACTTCCGCCAGCGAAGTGGAATCTCCCAGCTGCAAGAAATAAGTCGCACAATGACCAAAACATGTCTAGTTAATAATTATACATGATTATAACTAAATAACTGAAGTTTGCTTTTCGACATCCGGTTAATTTTATACATTAACACATTATTATCGCATTATTTAGTCTAGGGGTCGGCAACCTTTTGATAAAAGTATGCCGTAATTGGATTCGTAATTCATTCAGAGTGCCAGCATCCTTAAGTCATCCTGTTTTAGAACATGATTTTGTGTAGGAGAGATTTGAACTGCCTTTTTTTTTTTAATTAAAAAATTTGGGAGTAGGGATCTTTTGCGTGAAAATCGCCCTGCTTGCCAAGTGTGGAGCGCGTTTCGTTCGTTGCCGATCCCTGATCTAGTTACTCATTTATTACTCCATATATTATCACATATTGAAGTATATGCCCGAAACCTGTAACTAAAAATCGAGTTGAACTGTCTGAAAACGTCTGCTTTATGTCCAGATTATGTTTAGATTATGTCCATGTGTTTAGTTGCATGTTAAATGCGCTCTCAGCTTACATCATGTTTGTTGGCAGCGCTATACGAATATTATTATATAATATATATATATAATTTATATATATTATATTATTATATTGTTTTATTGAGAGTACATCGAGATAAGCTAATCTAGAATTCTTTGTTTTCTTTCTATAACTCGATTTCAAGTCCCAGGTTTTCTGACGACATTTGAAAGACCCATAATTTAATGTCATGCAAATTTCAATAGTATTAAAAGTAAGTTTTTTTTCAAAACCTGTCACTCATTTGGTGACATCTTTCTTTCAAAAAAGACTTACCCTGTCCATCGCCAGGACTCTAAACCGGTGACCGTGCAGGTGTATCGGGTGGTAGGCGTGGGACGGCTTGCCCTCGTCCAGGATGACGAGCTCCACAAGCTCGCCCAGGGCCAGGTCGTACTTGTGCACGCATGCACACCACTCCTTGGTGCACTGCTTGTGTACCGTCTCGGCGTTGCAGTACAAGTCCTGTGTCAATGACGCACATGTTTTAAATTTTATTGAAAGTTTCCTTAGCAGATTGTATTTGTGTGTTTGTTTGTGGGTATTTGTGTGTGTAACTGTGTGTGTAGACAGCTCACTGGAAGTAACAAGTAGAAAGTAAAATATTGCGTCAGACCAAATTCATCCATAGGGCCGGTGAAGCAGGGTTCATCGGTTTCTGTGACCACGGCTTACTAAGGGGTTGTGTGGTCAGTACCATGCCCAGCCGCCTTTACTTTACCCCAACTAATGTCAGGTACCCATCTAAGCTGGGTAGATTCAGGCACACCCTCCAGACCCTCCAGACCCAGAAAAGAATCCTAGGCATCACCAGGATTCGACCCCAGGACCTTCGTTAAGCCAGCCAAATGCGCTGTCGTTCGGCCACGTGCCGAAACGTAGTGGAAGTGCTGGAAAATAAGTCCAAATAAGCTAAGGCGTAAAAATATTATTGGTGACGCATTAGGGATATACAATACAGGGAAAAGTTAAGCTTTTAAGCCTTTATTAAACTATAACCCTAACGAATCATTATCTTGGCACACTATTGGCCAAACAGTATTCCAATATGTGAATCTTGGCCAAACGATGGGCTAGAATCCGGTCAATATAGTACTAACATAGAGTGTTTGTTATCGTATGTTATACATTATGAAGCTGCTTCTATAAAGAAGTTTATTGCGTCCTGCGCTCAGCAGTGATCTGAGTCTAGTTTTACATTTGATTAGTGTTTTAAATGAGGTTAAGTTTCTGGTTTTATTGCTAAGTACAGGCAACCCATTCCATGCCCGGATGCCACTCTTTAAGAAAGAGTAATTATATATCTTTATTCTCGCATAAGGGACAAGAAAAGTGTTTTTGACCTAATTAGATTAGAGCGTTGTAGCAACTTTATTGGGCTGTATGTATGTATTATTACTACTTGTTGCTAGTGGACTAACGTAGGATCTAGTCTACTGGTCAGTGGTAACGTTGAGTAACTGGACACCATTTTAAATCATCCCTTACCACAGGGACATCGTCGTACTGGGTCAGAGGCGGCGACGGGGGCATCTGTGAGGAGATCCAGTTAATCATAGGGGAGTAGAACTTAAGGCTGGAGTTGAACGGGTAGTAAGGGATGTTGTGTGACCGCAGGTTGTCTATGGGCACAAAGTCGATGGCCAGGTAAATCTGCTTGTCCGGTTTTGCGGTCAGAATGCTGTCGTCCGTGTCCACCGTTTGCAGGTCGGCGACCTCCTTGGTGTTATTTGGCGGAACCGGAAATGCCGGATTCAGATGCTGAAAGCAAACCAAAACGGAAGTGAACATTACAGCTCGTATTACATTCAGAATTGTATATATGTGTTCTTTTTAATTTGAACAACTAATTTAATCTTATTTACTAAGAAAATCAACCATTAACTCAATTGTGAGCAAAAAAAAAAAATGTTTTAGTTTGATTTCAATTTCGATAAAATATGGCGTTTTTACTCCCTTTCTATTAACTCGTACTGTTTGTCTGCTTGCTTGCTTGTAAAACTTTGTCGTCCAATCGAGCTGAAATTTGGGCAGTAGACTTATGGCGACTAACAATACATTCTATCAAATTTTCAGCATCATAGACTTTTGAATAGTCACTAATACCTTTGACCAATTTGCGAATCGAAGAAAATTTTTACGTAAAACATGGCTGCCTTTCTCTTCCAGAAGAGACGGAAGTAAATAAACTTTTCAGCTTTGGCCCGAAAGAAAAAAAAAGGATACGCAAAATTTTTGTTTGGAAATTCATAAGGTGCAATATCACTTATATTTATTTTAATCTATCAAAATATAAATTAAATATAAACATAGTTTACAAAGAAAGGGAGTATAAAAAAAACTTTGTTTTTATGGGTTGGTTTTTTATATTTATTTTTCTACTATTGACCAGACTACAGAGCTGTAAGCTCTCTCTCAAGTGAATGCCAGACAACAACAAATTTATTTATATTATGGTCTTCACAGTATGATGACTGCATTTGAATACGAGGCACCAATCACTTACCATGCCTGCCCGGATGCCATCCTCCCACGTGGTGTTTCCCAACGGCAGGTCGCTGGTGGCGTTCGTGTACCTCAAGATGGCCGTCTGAGACGCCTTCCTGTTGGCGCAGTTGTTGTAACCTCTGGCACGTATCCAAAAATTTCTGTGGGAAATGAAGAAAACCCATACCAATATTAGTGTTGTATTCAACATTCAAACATTCAATTATATTCTTTAAATTTTTTAAGGTTTGTGAACTAATGAATATTAAAATAGTTAGTATAATAGCAAGGGGCACAATGGTTGAAAGGCATCGCGTTCGACTGGTATGAATGATTTTTTACAAATTTAATATAATATATTTATTCAGCTTGTTCTGGCCACATAATCCCCAATCAATATTTGCACCGTCGCTACTGGAACTAGTAACTTATGTATAGCTTGTCTCATAGCTTACGATGGTTCAACAGGAAAGCTTTTTATTGTGTATGGATTTGAGCTTTGTGTTTACCACATAATCCCATTAAACTTTTAAAAACCTGTCCTTGGAGTTTTTAAAATGTTTGTTCTAAAGCTATTAACACTACAAAGCAAATAGATGAATATTTTGAACATCGCATGAGTGATACAAATAAGTGCTAGTGGAAACATCTTGCCCTAGCCTAGACGCTTGAGGAATTTTGAGAGAAAATATGCATTTTAGAAGAATTTGAAGACCTTTCTAGACTATTTGGCTTGTGATTTTGTGAAAGCCCCATCATAACATCGGCAACTGAATTATGGAATGAAACCGCACAAAGATTGCTAAATTTAATGACATTGAAAGATGCGCTATATACGTGTTCATTATTATTATTGTTATTATTATTATTATACCTTTGGGTGTGCCCCTTGTCTGCGTACAGTATGAAGTCGTATCTCTCTCCGCTGTAGATGGTCACAGAGTCTGTGACGAATGGTTCGATATAGTTGCCGTCAGATGCGATCATCATCATTGTATGGTCGTCTATAGAAAACTGTTGGATCGGGGAGACATACAATTTAACTAAAATCTTAAGTCTTACTGATGGCATAGTAAAGTCTGGCTTATCAAGCCTAAGTTAGTGTAACTTACATAATAAATAAAACTAATGTCCATAGGCCTACTATCTGAAGGTAATAGACCAAATTTCTGTTCCAAAAAAAACAACAATATTTATAGGGAACTAAATAAAGGTTGCAATGGGTTAACCGTCGATTTCTTTTCCTGCAGTCGACTGTTCAGAATAATGGGAAATTAATAAGCACTGTTATAGTGGTTAATATTATAAATGCATTCCTTAATCGGACAGTGGTACATGTAACAATGTTATTAATGTGCTTTGCATGCCATAAAATTCAATTACCTGAATTGGGCAGTTCATAATGCCGTTACTTATAAGACGAAACCTGTACTTTTTCTCAGGTTCCACTGTAAAACTAGCTCTAGGTGTGTAGTAAGTCTGGTTGGTGGTTTCATTAACGTAAGCCTGATACTGGCCTTTACCTGTTCAGAGAAATATGAACAATATGCTTAAGACACTGGTCAATTCCGTTTAGTATATTTAACTTAACGGAGAAACGTTGTATATAGCTCCACAGGGAAATCAATAGCAAATTTTCTACAATGTAGGATGTATAAAATGATTTCTTTGGTGCAGACTAGAGCAGGCATCGGCAACCTACGGCACGCGTGCCTGACTTACCAAGCAGAGTAATTTTCAATGTCACGCGACGACCACCAAAATAAGGAAATTTACTTCTCTTTTACAAGAAAAGAGCAATAGGACTTAACTCTGTTGGCGCTTTGAATGATTTAAAATAATTATTTGGCACAATATTATCAAAAGGTTGCCGACCCCTTGACTAGAGTGTAGATGTAACTTTTTTTCTGCGCCACTGTTCAGCAAAATTATATAAGTAATGATGTAGACGACATAGAGCGTGCCGTGACTTCCACGTGTAACTTAAAAATCACTGGTATAGAGTATATTACATTTTTCTTTAAGTTTTAACTTCAGATTGTGTATAACCAAGGCTACTGCTAATATTCGACTTTTTTTTTTTCAAACTGGTTAATGTAGATCGCAATAGTACACTATATTGGCTAAATACTTGTGGCAAAATATTAGTCCAATATAGGACAATTACAGTATACAAGCATTGATATCTATTTATATAAATTAGGATGTGTGTGTGGATACCGATTCCAATTGGTTAATTGGAAGACACGTGACCTTATTGCCTGATATTCTTTTACTTTTGCGCCCTAGCTTTCCCCATGTGTCCTCCCTAGCTGAGTGGTGAACGTCCCGAACTGCCATACGGTTGACATGTGTTCTGTTCAACACTGAAAACATTTTTTGTTATTTTTTTTTTCAGGCTACGTTTTTTAGATTAGGGTTGAGTATGTTTTTTCCCCGGGCAACGCCGGGCAATTTAGCTTGTATTAACATATAACATTTCATAACATAACTGATCTCATACGATGACGTAATACGCTTATAGTACCAGGTGGCTTGGCGAGGCGTCAAAAAACTTTAAAAAAAATTTACTGGACGACATTGCGCATCACATGCAAAGTGTCCAAGTACCACCAATTGTATGCATACCACCGATTGTCATCCCTTTTAATAGAGAGACGGTGTGAGTGAACAAAAAAGACTACAGAGGTATATAATATATATTTATTATGTTTAAATTGAATTTTTATTTCAAGTATTGACTTGTTGTAGGGCATGTAGTATTTGTTAATCAAAATGCAACTATTAACGAGCTATCTACCCGCATTTCTTGGGTGATAGCCAATATACTTAATAGCTATACATAGATAAGATACATTGAGTTTGAAAAAAAATAGAAAAGAGAGCACCCTTTTAAAAACATTTTGATTGTATGGTATAATAATATAAGCTCTGTAGTAGTATGCGAATTTCTATTTATAAAATGTATTGACTTCCTAGTAGAAAGACAATGACTATAGAGAGGATTATATCAGCTAGGGCGCGGATCGATATATATATATGCCAGTGCAAGCATTTAGAATTTTTAATATAGTTATTATTAATGTTATAGATTTATAAATTTTTGACCATTGACGTCACGGTTTAAACCTGGGAAAATATGTGTGTATGTGTGTGTGTGAACGTGTGTCAGTGTACTTTAAAATAACAACTCATTATTAAATCAAATTAACTCAGCGTGCCATTGAAAATTATTTCCGCGTGGCATAATAATGTTATGCGTGTCTGTTGTTGCCGATAACTGCCATAAAAAAAATAATTAAAAGTCTGACTTGGTTGTTAAAATGTGTTAACTTTTGGTGGCCTTTAGTAAATGTTTATAAAAAAAATGGTGGTTAGAGTAGTACAAAAAAGTATCTCGTCGGACCAAATTGATCCATAGGGCCGGTGAAGAAGCGTTCACCAGTTTCTGTGGCCACGGCATACTAGGGGATTGCGTGACCAGCAAAATGCCCAGCCGACTTTTTTTTTTTTCAATCTCTTAACCTTGACGGTCTTTGGGAGCAAGATAATGGGCACTGAGTGACATCCTTCAGACCCGAGAAGAAACAATAGTCTTTTAACAGGATTTGAACTTAAGACCTTCGGTACGCCAGCCGAAAGCGCCATTGCGACCCTTTGTTATAATTTTAGTTGGGAAGAAAAACATCTTTGATAGAGTGATTGATAATCAAAATTAACTTTTTGTCAGAAGAGTTTCACAGGTTTCCATGCCAACGATGATTACTGGCAATGACAACTTTAAGGTGAAACATTTTGAAGAAACTTTACCGTTAATGAGCATCAGCCTCGGTTTGTTGTCGTAATCGAAGTGGACGTACTTGGCCAGTCTGTTGGTCATCATATCGATGGTCCAGTCGGTGACCATGATCACGTGCTCGGGCAGGTCGTGGTCGTAGACGGTGGAGTACAGTTCCTGGTTCGGCGGCGGCCGGACGATGAGCGGGCCGTACAGGCCGTCGGCTCTCTGGGTCCCGGCGTGACCGTGCCAGTAGTGCGTGCCATAGCTAGAAGCGTTGAACCTGCAATGGGTGTATATATCATGGAGGATTTTGATGACGGAGCGATATTAATACCTTTGTTCAAAGACAAGACATTCTAGCTCATTATAGTATAGTGGGTTTCTGGCCAAGATCATTCCACATGAAGTATTACGAACTGTTTTAGTCTTTAGTGAGATGTTCCATGTAAAGCCTCATATAATGTTTGGGTGTAAGATAAGTTTTTCATTTAGGAAGAACACAACTATTTTGAGCGCGAATAAACATTTTATTTACAAGTAAACAATGACGCCACCAGCGCTCTCACGTGGGAAGGGGGGGCAGAGGGGGTATATGCCCGCGGGCGACACTTCTAAAGGGGGGCAAATATAGTATAAATATAGCACTAAACAAAACAGTTACTGTACGTTAGGGGGGCGTCACTGAAACTTTTGCCATGGGGCGCTACATAGGCGTGTGTGGGCTCTGGAAGTTACTACCTGGCGACCTCCCTCGTGAGGTATAGATTTCCTAACCAATGGGTTAGTAGTTCGCTGCATTTTTAAACTAACCATAGGCAAACTAGTCGTTTTGTTTACCCTCTAACCTCTTAGCCAGAAGTATTGGTGGGAGAAGGGAGTTTTTCGCATTGTCCAGGGATACTCAAACTTATGACAATAGTGAGCCAAATAGGGATTTCTAATACATTAAACGCCCCAACAGCTTAAAAGTTCTCCTACTCGAGCACTCGATTTTGTGTTGAAATTAAATAAACTTGAATTTTCCTTTTTGAAAGATCTATTGCGTGTCTTTGAAAATCGCTATGCGTGCCAGGTCGGGTACGCAACCCCTAGATTGCCGACCCCTGGCATAGGCAACCTCTTCCATTTCCCGAGATCGAAGAAAGGGAAAGAACTTTTGTTAGCTCACTGGGTGCAGCTGGCAGCATAGCACCAACGGTGGTCACTTGCTTCGTAAGGGCACCTGAACTTGATTAGTATAAGGCAAGGATTGGCACGTAAGGAGTAGCGTTGATATGACCGCAAAAAAAAAAAAAGTACTGAAAATGTAAGGGCGTATTTAGGTATGTTCCACATGTTTCACGGAACAGGGGCCCTCACACAAAAGGACCCCCACATATCCCAAAACACGGGCTAACACAGCAATGTTGGAATGCAGGGGCGAGGCCACGAAGGACCCCACATAAATATGGCACTTGGGAACAGGGCCCCAACAATCCTGAATCCGGCCCTGATTACAGGTATAGAATCACTGCCTTATGATGGGGGACAAACTTTACCTGTATGTGAACTTGGTGCCAAACACAATGGGGCACTGAGTGACCATGGACACGCCGTCCATGTATGGCGTGCCAGGCTGCAGGATGCCGTGCCAGTGGATGCTGGTGCCCTCTGAGGACTCCAGGCGGTTGTCAACGGTTACCTCAATGGTGTCTCCAAGGCACACCTGTATAATGAGAAGCACGAGAGTTTAATACTTAAATCCTTCACCTTAGGCCGCATTATGAAGTGCAAGATTTTTATGACATCGGGTTTGAACTTCACCTGAATAGCTGGACCGGGCATCATCCTGTTGACCACTTTGATTCCTTTGGCGTACCCGTCGGCGGCGATGCAGTGGGGCGCGGAGCAGTGATCCAGGTTGAAGGGGCACTGGTGGCACGCCTTCGACATCACGTAGTAGTTCTCTATGAACCAGTCGTACTTGCACACGCGTGGGAGACCGTTGTCCTCGCAGGGGCGCAGACACGGGTGGTCTTTGTAATCTGTTGGGGGCAAGAAAAAATGAAAAGACTATAGGCCTATTATACAAATGATATACTAAGGTGTGCTTATTATATCTATGTAGTTATTTCTATAATTATATATCTGTACATCTAACTATCTATTAAAGTAATATATTGCATATATACTAGTACTTATGCCCGTCAAAACGACGGAGAAACCATAGACTATAATATACATGGACCGCTCGCTTTAGTATTTCTGCTATATGATGACTCGAAACACTGATTTTCGGAATTTCCTATTTGTTGTTTCCTTTGCACTTCCGTTTTATTGAATCGCTTCGATTTTCTCAATGAAAAATTAAAATTAAAATCGAAAGTTGTATAAAGCGGGAACATTTAAAACAACGAGGAGCGTTGAAGTAATTTAAGACAGCCTTATTGGTTGCGCAGGGAAAAAAAGTTGATAAAAGCTCTAAAAAAAGAGGAAGCGGTCCATCTTATTATAGTCTATGGAGAAACGAATGACTACAGTATGTTTTGTTAAAAGTATAAAAACAAACATAAGAAACAAAAAACTACTACACAAAATAAAAGGCTTTCGCAGCAAGGGAGAACACTGGAAAGTCAAAACAACATACAATTTGAAAGTATTTTCAAAGGGATATCACTCTGAATAATTTTTTTTTAATGGTACACCAGTCTATAACTTTAACATAGGCCTAATTAATAATGCGTTAGTTAAAATTAATATAATTTGACGAATTTAGCAATATAGTTGATAGGATAAAAACATTCGTTTCGAGGTCTTTTCAAGTTTATGTTTTTAACTTTTGTGCCGCTCTGTCAAACGGCTTAGGAGTTAACAGAGAAGAAACATTATATATAAACAAACTCGCGGTAATTTTATGTATATTGATATTTGTTTAGAGTGCAATGTGGCCGAGCGGCAGCGCGTTCGGCTGGCGTACCGAAGGACCTGGGTTATGACAAAAAGCCGGGGCTGATGCTAATTAACGGTAAAATTGTTTGTCAAATTCTTGACCTTACAGTTTTCTTTGTGAGTAAACATGGTTTGCATAGACGAAAGTGATTTAAGTCTCCCTAGCTATGATGGGTATTTTACATTAGTTGGGGGGGGGGTGTAAAGTAGAGGCGTCTGGGCATAGTGTTGGTCATACAGTTCTCTAGTATGCAGTGGCCTTAGAAACGCTGCTTCACCGGCCCTATGGGTCAATTCGGTCTGACATGATATTTAACTTTTATTATTATGTTTTAATTATTGTATTACCCTCTACGTGCCTATAAGTAAAGTTCCCCTTCGGACCAAACTGATCATAGCGCTGGTGAAGCAGCGTTCACCAGTTTCTGTGACCACGGCCTACGTGAGGATGTGTGGCCAGGACAATGCCCATACGCCTTTCCTTTACCCCAACTACTGTCAGGTACCCATCAGAGCTGGGTAGACTCAAGGACACCCTCAAGTCCCGGAAAAAAAATCCTAGCATTCACCAGGATTCGAAAGCAGAACCTTCGCCAGTCGAACGCGCTACCGCTTATCAACCATGCGCAATATTTGTTATATATTATTTACAGAACCTTTTAAACAGACATCATTTATCTATGTATCACCACCGCTATCACATTGTACACTTAATCACGCGTATACATTTCAAGGAACATGTGTGGCATTTAAACATTGTTTAATATATTTTAAACCAAAATGATATTTTTTTTTAAGACTGTTTATTATAGATGTAATAAAAAAAAACTTTTTTTTTTGTATTTTAGAAATTTGTAAAAAGAATGAAGAAAACAAATCAAACAGGACAGTTCAATATTTGTATACATTTTATTATTCTGTTCCTTATTAAAAAAAAAATTTAACAAGTGTAGGTAACACTAAAGTGCGCATGTTTGTTGCGCATGTCTTACCTTCCATCTTATAATTCCATTCATCCGGTTGGCTAAACGCATCGCGAGACATGAGAACCAAGGTTACCAGCATCAACAACGCCATCTTGTCTGCTTCTTGTGGCCAATGAAAACTCTCTAGGATTTGAAAATTTGAAAAACACCAACTGTTAGAAGAAGAAAAAAAAATATCTAGCCATAGACTCAATATATGTTTAAATAATCACAAGCAAAACCAAGATTTATTTTTTAGGGGCTGAGAGGGGGGAGGGGGAGCTGGCGTACCGAAGGTCCTGGGTTTGGATCCTGTTGAAGGCTAGGATTTTTTCCCGCAACTCGAGGGTGTCCCTGGGTCTACCCTGCTCGCTCTGACTTTAGGGACACCAACAACTTAAATGTTTGTTTTTTTTATTTTATAACGTATCAAAATGTCAAAATACAAGACTTAACTTAAAACCAACGGATACACGACACACGCAATAGTCTTACATAAAGAGCTTCTGTTACATGTAATAATAATTGGATAAGATCTTTTCGTGCGGCTAAAATTGTAAAAAAAAAATGGTTCTATAAATCATACTGTGCTACAGTTATTATTCTAGATACAACGCTGCTGGCTTTTAAAAAACAACACACACACATTGAAGAGTTGTCAACATTTTTAAAGCACAAGTTTTGCTGCAACACTAGACGATCTTCCACTAAAAAAAAAACTACATGTTATATTTTAAAAAAAAAAAGCCATTTACATTAGTTCTAAGTATATCTATATCTAAATACACTTAGTTGAATTATTACTTTTTTTTTCTTGTGTGTGAAAGAAACGTTGATCTGAGCCGAGAAGCGATCTTGAATGGTGGATGGGTTTATTTAAAGTAGGTCAACAGAGCTTCTTAGCGCGAGCGTTTAGTTTGAGTTATGGGACACTGAGAGGCGTGTCACACAGGCAGACATTTAGACAGACTGACTATAATTTATTTATAGCTGATTTTCGCACTCCAAAAATGCCATGTTATACTTTGTCTTTTTTTCTTTAAGTTTCTAACTGTCATTTCTTTTGTATTGACTAAAATCACGGACAGGCCATGGGCGCTATAATCTGCACCACAACCGGGGCGTCAGTAACTTGCATATCAATTAATAAACAACCGTACCACTAGTTACCATGCGATATGTATCCGTATAACCGTATACACAGTCTGATCATTGACATATTTGTATGGAGAGACTCTTAGGGCAGACAAATGTATTGTTAAACTAAAGTGGAAATTATGTGTAGTATTCACACAGAAAATGATTGGGGTAAAGTGGCCGAGCGCGAATGACCAGCCTACTGAAAGTCCCGGGTTCGAACCCGAGTCTAAAAGGTCTCTGAGTCTAACACAGCTCTGATGGATACCTGACATTGGCTGGGTCACATTTAAGCCGGCTAAGCAATCTGCTGGCCACACAATCCTCTAGTATGCCGTGGACATCAAAACTGGTTCAAGTTGCCTACCGGCCTGAATCGATTCGGTCCGATGTGATTTTATTACTTTAGATTTAGACATAGGAGGATTAAACAAAATATAAAAAAAACTATAGCGATTTCTACATTAAAGCGCGCCATACCGGTGAAACACAGGTTAGACTCTAATGGTTTATTTTAAAACATACTAGTGGATAGTGTGGTCAGTAGCAGGGCCACGGTTAACCACATTGAATTATAAATATATACATAACAATTGAGTTCAGGTATCATCCATCAGAGCTGACAAGATTTCGGACACAATCAGGATTGAAGTACTAAATAATGCCGATTTTAGTCTTCAAAATGTTCTTACTAAACCTTTACGAACGCAATTCGAATGTCGGCTATATTCTTGAAAAATCACGCCAAATAATTATTACTTTAGAAACTTTATTGTTAAATAAATTTCATATAAGATAAATGAGATATAAATATGTCTTTACGTCTTTTTGTTGTTGTTAATTGCAACAGTTTATGACAAAAAAATTGCGTTGATATTAAAATCTAATAAAGCAAAAAAAAAAATACTCAAGAAACAAAATTACTTGATCACAATCACAATCACAATCACAATCTTACTTAATGATCAAAACTAGCTTGATAGAAAACAACACAATGTTGCAGTTCAACTAGGCTGCTCAAGCAAACTACTAAATGGACTCACCACCACAATTCTGAACTTGTCAAAAAAGAATTGGCATTTCTTTGTTTTATACATATTTTGAAGACCCTGCAGTGCAACCAATCATAGACTAGCCTGTTGCTCCGCCCCCATTTTGTCACGTACGCCGGTTTCTATTTTTAACTACTACCTATCGGGGAATTCCCCCATTTATGTGGGTGATACGTCAATGTTATTTCACACAGATTGAGTAAGCACTGAATCTACGAATCACGTTTGCTGGTAACTATGTGGTATTTAGATTGGGGGGCGGCAGGGTGGTACATTGAAAAGCGGGGGGGGAGGGGGGGGATGGAACATAACATGTGGGGACGGATATTCTTTTTAAAAGGGGGGGGTGGGACTCATCGTCATCCAAACCATGGTCCTCTTTTTAATTTTTCGTTTGTCCTTACTTTGAAAAAAAAAAACGTACACCCCCAATTTCATTTTCAATGTCTCAAAACAAAAGTTAAATACCTACCTGGCTGAATTTTTTTTTAAACGTATTGTTTAACTTATAAAACGTTTTGTTTTGAAAGTAAATAAAACAAACTATGATTAAAAGAGCAAGAACCAGAATTGCAACACTTTGATTAAAATGTGTTAAAATCTATAAATGTGTTATAAACCTATAAATGTGTTAAAATCTATAAATGTGTTAAAATCTATAAATGTGTTATAAACCTATAAATGTGTTAAAATCTATAAATGTGTTAAAATTTATAAATGTGTTAAAAACTATAAATGTGTTAAAATCTATAAATGTGTTAAAATCTATAAATGTGTTAAAATCTATAAATGTGTTAAAATCTATAAATGTGTTAAAATCTATAAATGTGTTAAAATCTATAATGTGTTAAAATCTATAAATGTGTTAAAATCTATAAATGTGTTAAAATCTATAAATGTGTTAAAATCTATAAATGTGTTAAAATCTATAAATGTGTTAAAATATATAAATGTGTTAAAATCTATAAATGTGTTAAAATCTATAAATGTGTTAAAATCTATAAATGTGTTAAAATCTATAAATGTGTTAAAATCTATAAATGTGTTAAAATCTATAAATGTGTTCAAATCAATAAATGTGTTAAAATCTATAAAAGTAAAGATTAAGTATTCCCTTCAGACCCAATTGATCCACTGGGGCCGGTGTAGCAGCGTTCACCAGTTTCTGTGGGCCACGGCATACTAGGTGATCGTGTGGCCAGCACAATGCCCAGCCGTCTTTTCTTAACCCCTTACTAATGTCATGTATCCATCAGAGCTGGGTAGGCTCAGGGACACCCTCCAGACCCGGTAACAAATTCTAGCCTTCACCAGGATTCGAAACCCAGGATCTTTGGTTCGTTAGCCGAACGCACTGACGCTCGAACACTGTAATTCCGTCGGATCAATATAATCTATAGGGCAGCTGAAGCAGCGTTCACCAGTTTCTGTGGGCCACGGCATACTAGTTAATTGTGTGACCAGCACAATGCCTAGCCTCTTTTTTTTAAAAATCTTAACTAATGTCGGGTACCCATTAGAGCTGGGTAGACTCAGGGACACCCTTCAGACTCAAGAACAAATTCTAGCCTTCACCAGGATTCGAAACCCAGGACCGTCGGTACGCCCGTCTGTACGAGCTGGACACCGCGTCCCTTGAACTAGTAAGGAACACCAAAAAAAAAACTTTACATCATTTTAAGATACTTATGCTGAAAATACAAGACATGAAACCACTGGTAAGTGTAAGATACAATATAGACCTGTATAGATAGTAAGTAAGTAAAGTACACTTCGGAAAAAAATGATCATATGGCCGGTGAAGCAGCGTTCCCCAGTTTCTTTGGCCACGGTATACGAGATGATTGTGTGACCAGCACAATGCACAACTGCCTTTACTTTACACCAACTAAGGTCAGGTACCCATCAGAGCTGGGTAGACTCACGGATAAGATAAGCGTCTGTATATATAAGAGTCTGTAAAATGTTTGTAACAAATAAACGTCTTTAAATTATATGCTTCTGTAACCTATACCTAATATAAGCATTCCAGTGTGAGGTGACGGCCATGGAGACATTTTGTTTTTCATTTGTTAAAACTTTTAAATTACCCAGAATCCCCCCTCATTTTTTAAGTAATGATAAACTTACGAACCATGACCCTATAATTTTTTTCCATAGTTTTAATATATAAATCTTTTTTATTATCCCTTTATATCCTGGTTCGTTATATTGAATAACATCACAATATCATACTGGAGAAAATAAAACAATGAATCTCCCATTCCGAGTATTACCGCATTCCATTACAGGAGACCGTTTCCAGAGCGTGACGTTATATATATATATATATATATATATATATATATATATATATATATATATATATATATATATATATATATATATAAAAGATGGCGGGTAACTAGGACAGACGGCATTCGACTATGATAAACCAAGCATGGACGATAAAGAGAGAGAAAGAGAGAGAAAGAATAATATATTATAAAAGGGCTTCCTAGTTAGGCAGGTTTTTCCACAACCTAGGTAAGGACTGATCTATTTATAGAACTATGGAAGGAGGGTATCACGCTTAGGTATGTTGTTTGTAGATATATAACTTTTGATGACTGTATGCAGGGCCGTCTCTAGGGTTTTTGACGCCCGAGGAGAAAAAAAATTCTGCGCCCTCATTAAAGTGCCTTAGGCGGAGTCTGCCGGGTATGGTCGGAAAATTGTGTTTGTTAATAATCGTTACAATTATAACACATAATTTTTTTTTATAACCCATGATTAATAACTGGGATATGTAAATAAAACAGTCGAATGAAAAGTAACAATGGCTTTATTTATACAACTTTTAGATTAATAAGTAGAAAAATCTAAATTATCATTAGAAAAGTAACAAACCCACAGTTTCATACTAGGTCTATTGGTTTATAGGTTTAAATAATTCCATTATGTACAGTTCTCTTAATAACAAACAGAAACTCACAGTTAGATTACAGATAGTTTTTTATTTTTTTTTTAACACTTAAAAAACTACCCAAAGACTTCTTGATATTGTTTTATAATGGCTTATTGTTTTCTTAACTACAGTCCAAAAGTAACTTTTAAATACTGATTAAGTGTATTAATGCTCCTAAAGACTAAAAATCTCATGGTACTTTTCTTGCTTTCTGCTTAGTAAATTCTTATATGAGGGCTTTTAAGTACAATGTTTTGATATCTCATTTTCAATGGAAATTGTCGCCAGACTCGCAAGTCTCTCCTGACACATTGTACTACGCAGATAGGTTTTAATTAGCTTAAGTTTTGAAAAACTTCGTTCAGCACTAGCTTCGGAAAGTGGCAGAGTACGCAAAATACGAAGGGCTACACAAATGTTAGGAAATCCATTTTCAAGATTCTGTTGGTAAATGTAGGTGAGGACTTCTTCAGGGTTTGACACTGAGTCATGGAGATGATATGAAATTGCTCTAAGTTCAGCACAGTCCTACAGCAGCAATGTCAGATTCATTCAAGCCTTCATCTTTTTCGATTGCTAATGCCTTTTCCAAGTTATTGAACATCGACTTAAACCTCTGATGAAGTCTTATTTTTAAGGTCAGGAATGTTGTACGAAATCCCAAAGACACCTGATACTTTATTTAACTGGGAAAATCTTTCTTTTACCGCATAGCAGCTGTGTCTAAAGCAGCAACATAAAAGTGGATCTTGAAACTTTCTGAGGGGTCACCTGCAATATTTACAGATTCATTTGTTGATTCGTAATGAATCATGTTATTCTTTTTTTGAATTCGGACCTTCTCTTTCTCAAATACTGGTTCGATTCCAACTTCTCCTGCTACTTCATTAGCATCAACCAGAATTCTCTTGAACTCTAAATCACTTCTAGCTGTAACCAAAAACTCTTCGTTTTTTAGGAGACTAACTGCTCTCTTGAGACTCAAGTCCCTTTCTCGCAGTATCTTTCATGTCTAGTAATTCTTCTGCCTATATATATATATATATATATATATATATATATATATATATATAAGAATAGATAAATAGGTAGGTAGATTGATAAATAGGCAAATAGATAAATAAATTATTGATGATAGTTAGAGAGAGAGAGAAAGATATATACATAGATAGGTAGATTGACTGATAGGAAGATAGAAATTAAATAGGTAATGGATAGATAGATAGATCAAGAATTCCACGCTTCACGAAACACCATGCACCAGACCGTGCCGTTTTGTAGATCCGTTAACTCAGTTAAATTTCCCAGTTGTATTAACTCGCCCTGTCTTCTGTTTCTTTATTTTAATCCTTAAGATTTATATACCAGGTAGATCTACGCAGTAATTAAAAGGTGTGCCTTGAAGTTTGCTTCCTTATATGACTGTAAGTTGACTTGGGGGTGCCGGATGGTCTAGCTGTACTTAATACTTATCTCAACCTATAATACTAAGACTATCAAGCAGCCTTAACTTATATGTAGGGTAATATAATATAACATCAGAGCTTCTACACAACACGATCTGGACGAAAAGCCTATAAATAGTTCTCGTCTGGCTTAATGATATATCAATTTACTTATAGCCAGTCGGATTATTTCGTTACTGTCTTCTTCGTCTCTCTAGTAAAAGTAAGCACGTCGGACCAAATCGATCCCTGGGGCCGGTGAAGCAGCGTCGACCGGTTTCTGTGGCCGTGGCCAGGTCTTTCGGTATGACAGCCAATCGCGCTGCCGCTCAACCACCCTGCTCCACCAAACGGTTGGTTGTTACATAATAACATTATATTTGTTTTACAAACTACTCCAACATAATCAGACCACCATAAGACCACTATAAGTCCACCATAAGACCACGATAAGATCGCCAGAAGACCACCATACGACCACCATAAGACCATCACCAAGACCACCAAAAGATCACCAAAATACCACCAAAAGACCACGATGAGACCACTAAAAAAACGTTTAGTAAGTCATCCACCTAGTTATCGGACTACTTCCTGGAACTATTAGTGAATACGGTGTACTTGGCTAGGCTATATTTAGCCGACCCCCGACATGTAGACCACAATAGTAGGCCTATCTGGGAAAAGTTAACTTACGGGTTAAAGTCTGAAGCTTACGTCACCAGGCTTGCACAGCAGTTTTATGGCCCTTGAACTGGACGTGTTGTCAAAAGTATGTTTTAAGAAATATAAGGGTTGTGTAGAATTGGTAGCATGGGTTGGATGGGGGCGGGGTGGTATTTAGATGTTTAAAATGAAGTGGGGGAAAATGAATATCAAATAGAATCGAAATTCATCAACACGTTTTCAAGTGCCTTCTCGAAAAATACGAATTACATTCTATTTTTCGTTTTGATTCCAATTATTTAAAACTAAAATATTTATACCAAGAATGTATAATTTGCCTGGCCACTCTTTTGGATTTTTTCCAACTCTAAATCTCAGCTTCTTACATCCTAGCAGGCCTTTATTTTCCAGTGCATTTAGTAAATATTTGTATGTATCAAATATATTTCGAATGTGAGTTAACATGTAAGCCCGTTAAATGTTACCTATTAACCAAATCCTAATGTTAACGGGAACCCCCTCCCCCCCCATCCCAAATAAAAAACCCACAAAAAAATAACACAACAACAACAAACAAAAAAAATAACAACAAACAAACTTTGAAGGTTCAATTCTTTAATAGACAATGTTCCTGAGAATGTAACAGAACTCGTCGGCCACCTGACTAATACTGACAATACAAGTAAGACCAAAAATAAAAGTGCAAACTGGAATTAAATATGCGAGAACAAATGCAATTAAGTACTCTTTTTCTTCCAGAGAGGCATCCGGGCATGGAATAGGTTGCCTGAACAAACTAGGAAAACCAAGTAACGTATCATCATTTCAAACATTAATTTAAAAAATGAAAGACAAGACGCAGACAACGGATGAGCTTAGGACTCAATAATCATCTTTATACAAGGATCGTCTATAATATATATACGAAGGTATGGTCGTCTTCAGGGCAGACGTAATACCCTTATATGCCCTAAACAGTGAAAAAGATTTTGGTGCCACCCTCCCTTATATAAATATCTCTCTCTCTCTCTCAGCGGCGTAGCCAGGGGAAGGGGAAGGGGGGTCCAAATTCGAAAGTCCCCCCGAGCCCCTACTTGAGGGGGGCCCCCAAAGGAGTTTCCGAATTGTTTTTTTTTCTCATGTCATAATGTCGAATGTCAAAATGCAGGGGCCCCTAAAGAGGCCAAGCCCCCCGGGACCCCAAATCCCTAGCAACGGCTCTCTCTCTCTCTCTCTCTCTCTCTCTCTCTCTCTCTCTCTCTTATACTTTGACGTTCCCTGTGGAACATAACTCGACAACTAAAAGCATTCTTACCTCCTTGTTATGGGGCGAGCCAATTGAATCCATGACAGCTTTTATTTTAATGGCCCAAACATCTTTCGTGGTTTTTCTTATATGTTCCCAGTAGTAGTAGCCAATTAAAATACCCTTCGGACCAAATTGATCAAAAGGCCGGTGAAGCGGCGTTCACCAGTTTCTGTGGCTGTCCTGTTGTATATTTTTAATTAAATTATTGCTTACTGTAAGATGTTAGACGCCATAAGGTAAGATGGAGATAATGTGGACTTTTCGGGTGTAATGGTTTTACAAAAAGTCGTAAGTCAGCCCTTATGCCCACATTAACAGATAAGGAACATTTAGCTTCTCAGCATGATAATGATAAAAGCTAAAATATAAAGTTCCTGACTTCCAACTATTATATATAGAACTATAGTCAATTTGAAATCTATTAAACAAGTTAAAAAATATATAAGCTATTAAAACTGATGTACTAAATTCCAGATCGATAAGATGAAAGAAAGTGATTCCAATGTTGAATTAGCCCTCCGAGGACTGCAGTAATTTAAGCTTACATTTTGTAGTACAGATATCAAACGCTTATTGACTTTTAAATAATATTTACTTTGTAAAAGACTGGCTTGAAGGAACAACATCGGACGACATAATAATATGCGATGGGGACGCTTTTTTGTTTGGCGCCATTCAAACATCTACTATATAGAAATATTACTAAGGTATTTAAATATAATATATTATGCTTAAATTTAACTTAAACGCAATAAACTTTATATATAATATAGAACTATATGGGGGGGGGGGACGGTGAGAGAACTAAAAAGTCGCAGACCAGGTGCAAGATAAAAAATGGCGAATGTATTTTTCAGCTACGCCAAAGAGCTTTATTATTATGCTTTATTAAGACTACGGCAATGTCCGTTTTACTACCCTTTTGCAGCACTTCATTTAAAAAACAACAGCTCTTTTTAATTATTGGTGGCATAGGGAAAGATCAAGATAATTTAGCGATTAACGCGTGGTGCTATAAATAATTAAGTAACTCCATATTTGTTAAAATACTCACTAGATCTATAAAAAATATTGTTATATGCATCGGTTTCTGGTCATTTTATGGAAAATTAAGGATCGTTAGGCATCTTTAGCAGGTCTGAAAGCCATAAGCAGTCTAACCCAGTCTGTACACTCGTTTATAATAATCAGAACTGGATAAATATTCTGTGTGATTCAGATAGATCGTATATATATATATACGCCCACGGCGAATACTTTATTAAAAAACAATACGCCAGTGTCAACATTAAACCCGTATTAATGCTTAACCAGCATGCTAAAGGTGGATAATTTACTGAGGAATAGGCAAATAAATGGCAGTACACGGAATAACTCAGAATAAACTTTCTTTCAGACACCCTCGTGGGAGAGAATTTCGGTACAAACAACGCAGTTCCCTTTGGTGCATGCATTCGTTATGACGGTCCAATCGTTAGACTTTACATTTTGTCGTCTGTTGGTTTTTTTATGTGCAGAATGCGTTTTCTAGAGTGAAAGATCATTGAAGTTTTAAATGTTTATCTCCGTCCAGACAGATTATGTTAATCACATCTAAAATGTTGCTTGGGAGAAGTCTTTGAATCAGGGTATATAATGAAAGTGTCATTGGGTTGGAAAAGGGGGAATACAATAATTAATATAACATGTAGGCGTACAGTGGACGGTGGGCGTAGGAGAGGCCGTCAGCGGAGATGCTGGTTCGACAATGTCAAGGATTGGACAGGGCTGCAGTTGACCCAAATATAATTGACAACCGTGCAAGATAGGCAAAAGTGGAGAAAGTTGACTGCCCGAAGTGTCCATTCGCTCCCCCCAACGACCTCAACGGTCATGGGATTGATGATGATGATAGGCGTACAGGTCTAATGAGTACAATAAACTATAAATAGGCCTACGCTAAAACTCTTGTATATGTAAATTTGTGAAGACTCAAAAAAAAAAGACAATAAACAGGCTTTTTTTTTTTTTTTTGGGGGGGGGGGGTCTGGTAATGCTGTAATTTTTATTTACAAATGTATGCAACGTTGTTTTACATAGGCCTACGTATTGTGTTAAAGTATAAGTGCCTGCTCCTTGTTACCGAGCGAAGATCGGTCCCACTGATACTAAACCATAAAGTACAATTACAAAACTTAAATAAGATTGAAACATTTTTTTAATACTTTATCTTTTTTTAATCCCTTTATTTTAAGTTGCATTTTCTGTCTGTCTTTCTGTCTGTCTGTCTGCAATGGTGCAAAAATTGGCTTCGATTTTTCGACCACTTCACGTGGTCCGATCGAGCTGAAATTTGGACAGCAGATTTGCCCCGAATAACAATACATCCTATAAAATTTTCAGTTAAAACGACTTAATAATACTACACTTATGACAATATTCATTTCTTAAAAGGAAAGTATAAGAAATATTTTGGTTTCACTTAAAAAATGCCTGTGCAACTTTTTATAGTTTTTCGGCGCAAAGCTAGAAAAAAAATTATGCGCTAAGATTATTTTTAGAACAATTCATACGGAGTAAGGAGATATTTTTGAGATTTGCGACACAGATATTTTTTCTGTACGTTTCATTTGCAGTAGTCCATCAATTATTTAATTACATGATGGTAAACTTAGTTTGCAAATAAATGGTTTTCTTGTTTGTATCTTTGATTTAAAAAAACAACTGTTGGGCACTTTTCTAAGGAGGACCTGGTTGATTCACCACTTGCAATATTGAGCCAAAGGAAAATTATTCCCGTTATTGAAAATGTATTTGGTGCTCTAATTTTTCTTGACGCCCTACGTAAAGTGTTTACTTTGCTTAATGGGTTAATCCAGCTCTGGGGAGGCTTACTTGAACGTGAGAGTTGACAAAAGACCACACTTCAAGGTGGGGCAAGTGAACGGAAGACAAAATAAGCAGACAGAGATAAGATAATGCACGAAAGGCAGATAATTGCGAGGATTCGAGGAATGTCGGTTGGTAGGAATATAGTCTGTATGTCATCTGTAGCATCACCGACAGTCCAAAAGACAAAGGGACATTCTCCTGTACATAAATACATTTTCGTCTGTTCTTCGTTGTTTGTACTCTGTAACTGTTGTCAGCGCATAAAACTGTCCTCAACGGCATATGCGCTATATAAGAATTAGTATTATTATTTAGTATATAGTACTGACAAAAACGTACTATTAGGATCTTTAGAAATATTATTACTAAACACATACATTTAAAAAAAGGCCACAGTAATGTGGAGGTGAAAGGGGCGGGGGCTCCCCCGGTCGCCACCCCGAGCGCCTCAAGAATAGGGGCTCCTAAGTCGCCCGGTATCTTAGACAATAATAGGAAGGGAGGCACAAATTATTGTTTTTTAACAGTGGCCCTGATTAGCCACGATATTCTCTCTCCTACCTCGGCAGCAACATCTCAAGCACACTATCCTTGGAAAAAGAAATACAAACTAGCATTGGTAAGGCAGTATCCTTAATGGCAAGACTCAAGCAAAGAGTATGGGACAATGCCCAACTCACTGACAGGACGAAAATCTGTCTACCAGGTCTGTGTGCTCAGTACACTCCTCTATAGACGCTAGACCTGGGCTACATACTACGCTAAGCAAATATGCTTGCGTACTATCATCCACATCAAATGGCAAGATAGAGTGACAAATATGGAGGTGCTCAGGAGAAGCCATATGCTGAGTATGAACTGAGAAGTATATATCAATATATAATAATAACTTTTTTTTAGAGCAAAACTGCTCAGTTTGATATTGAGTAATATAATGATATATCAGATATATATTGAATATATATATATTGAATATCTGATATTGAGCAATTAGGCTACACTGTTAACACTGGTATATATCTGTAACATGTTCACATTGTTTTTATATTACATATTTAAAATTGTATCTATAGTTCATTTAGAGTTATTTACTTGTAGGTCTATGTAATAATGGATTAAAGCAGGGGTCGGCAACCTTTTGCTGTGTGACATACTAGGATTTTTAAGTCATTCAGCGTACCAGCAGCCTGCAAGTCAACCTGCTCTATTATACTTTTTTGGAATTATTTTTATATGAAAATTAATTTCCCTTTGTAACAAGACCAAGGCCAAAAGCAAAGGTGATTATTTATAGAGAAAATCGTTAAAGCGTTTTATATTTAATACAAAATAAACGTGTTTATGCTTATCATCTTTTTTATTTGCTTTAATATGAAATAGAATATTTTATTACTAAACTTTTACATTTATGGGAATTATTATCTAATCATTATCATTTGTTAGCCAAGGTGAGAATCTAACTCTTGCAAATTTTCATTACATTTTGATCTCAGTTAAACTGAGAACTTTAATGTGTTTCAGATAATTGCTATACTAATAACACTATCATCTACGGAATA
This sequence comes from Anisus vortex, assembly GCA_949126835.1. NCBI lineage: Eukaryota > Metazoa > Mollusca > Gastropoda > Planorbidae > Anisus > Anisus vortex. The sequence goes on from OX421508.1 coordinate 5,268,511, forward strand.
GATACATTGTAATCATACAAACCGGGTAGTTAAGGTATTGTTTATAAATGTACATATACATTCTTTAGTTTTATAACATGAATATAATTAATTTTCAAATACTTTTACATTTTGATCATAGCAAACTTACAAATTGTAAACCATTAATTCTTTATATAAAAAAAAAGACACATATTTAGCAATATTAGTTCAAATAAAACGGGCTAATTATCTCCCTTTAATTAAAATAGTTTCTACATTTGATTCAATAGTGATGCCAACAAAAGTTATGTTCTGTAATATAACAAATATAGAGTGTATATTTATTTTTATAAATCCACCATTACGGTACATATAATATTTAATTATTAAAGGATTAAAATAATTTACGTTAAACATTTGTAAAAAAAATAATTCCTGCATTAATTGTTTGTCCAATTCATGAGTTTATATTTTAAACATTAATAGGCCTAATTACAGTTATTACATAATACAATGCTATTTACAATGTCTCTTGTGTTTATTGAATTAATAATAATAATAAATTTGTTTTAGAATTACTTATATTTATATTTAATTAAATAAAATGGACATAAAAACTCATTTAAAAATAATTCTAACTTCTGCGTCTTCTTCATCTTCATCGTGCCGTGGGGACCCCGTTAGACCCGAGAAAATCATGACTCTTACATGAGGATGGTCCTCATCGAAAACGATGGACACGCATCACCAGACCCGAGGAAAAGTCCACAATATAAGGGGTAATTTGATTGCGAATGCTCTGGGATGAAAGTGTCCATTACTTATAATATTTTGTATGAATAAACGAGCAGTCAGGTGTAGGTGACCTCTTTATATGCTTAAAACTGCTTTCATGTGCGATAAAATATGTTCACAAGTGTAAGTTGAACCAAAAGCTGAAAGTAAAATGAGCGAATGCCTGGCAGTTGAGAATTGCAAATGGCTTTCCTAAGCAGCTTACTTCCACATAACACTTCTTTATGCCCGGGACGTTCCTATAAAAATCTACATTTTTTTCTCCAGCTATTCAGCGTTTAAGCTAGGACCATACTTTTTTAAAAAACTTTAATTGGTGTCAATAAAACTATAGTAAATATATTTGGACGTCATTTGTTTTGAAATGTGTGATTTCTATACAAGGAACAAAAAAGGGTTATTTAACTGGTCTCATTTGTGAACTTGACCCCTATAAACAAGCAGACGTGAGGACAAGAGAAACATTTGAAGGGCGATCGAAAGCATTCTCTTCGTCTAAACAAATAAATCAGACCAACAGACCCACAAACACACAGATACACACACAGAGATAGAGAAACGATAAAACCGAAATTGAGGTTTTGTTTAACAGGTAAACTGCGTTACGTACCTGTTGACAGTTGACAGTAAGTTGAGATTACAACAAATGGCTTAAGGCCAACATTCTGAAATTTTACATTTAAAGATACAAACTTTTATTAAAAATCTAGTCATGCATAATATTTTTTTTAAAGTTTTTTTTCATTTAACTAATCTAATAAAATCTAAATGCATAACACATTTTTTAAAAATTATTTTTACGGTGTTTAAGTTATAATTCTCCTACTTCTGAACGACATTCGGTCATGGAATGGGTTGTCTGAACCAATTACCAACGAGCGTGATATTATTAATTTAACACTTTTATCAAATTGCAAGACTAGACTCAAACCACGGCTAAGCGTTAAAAACAACAATCTTCTGTAAAAAAAAAAGAACATAAGTAACATAGTAACATTTGAAGTGGTGGATACTGCAGTACATTTTAGGGGTTTTCTAATAAAGGTACTGATTTTTAGGTTTTACCAAAGAATATAATAAGATCGACCAATTGCTTTGATATTTCTGCTACTTGATAACTTGAAAGACTTAGTTTCGGAATTTCCGATCGCACTACGACCTCTAGACTTCCGGTTTAGAAATTTGCTATTATTTTCTCAATGGAAAATTAAGATAAAAATCGAACTATCTATCTTTATCTTTCTCTCTCTCTCTCTCCCTCTGACTATATACGCAATAATCTTCTTTATAGAGGGAGCGTCTGTAATGTATAAGATATATATCTATATTTTTCTATCTATAACTTTCAATTTATATCTATCCATATCTACCTGTCTATTTATCTTTCATTCTATACATATCTATCTATTATTGGTTTATCTGTCTGCCTATCAGTCTTCACTATGTTGCTTGTATCTATCGATCTATCTGTCTGTTTGTCTGTCTAAATCTATCTATTATTTGTTTGTTTATCTATCAGTCAATCAATCACTATGTCTTAGTCCGCCTACTTATCCGCCTTTCTGTCTGACTATATATATATATATAAATAATATAATAATGTATAAGTGTTAGTCGAAAAGAATAACGAATACCTTACAACTCTTTTTATTAAAACAATTCTCGATATTTTGTGATTACGTTGCAATATTGTCTTCCGTCAGAAATGTTTAGCTTTTGTAGGCCGTATATATGTGTCATTATATGTCATTCCTCATGGTGTGTTTTGTGGGATTCTGTATTTCAATAAAAGAGGGTTGGAAATAAGCGAAAAAAAAAAGAAAGCAAACAGAATCATCTTGAAGTAACGATGTGCCAATAGATCAGTGGTTCCCAAAAATTTTTAGACCGCGACCCCTTTATACAGTTTTTCATGCTTTGGCACCGCCCCCCCCAAATAATAATAATAATTTCGTCCCTACTTTATTACTGCATTGTGCGACTGTTATGAATTGTAATGTAAATATCTGATGAGCAGGATGTATTTTATTGTTACAAATTGAACCTAATTAAAGCATAGCGATTAAACATTAAAAAAAAAAGAAGACATAAAAACAAATGTAATTAAATATTGCAAGATACATGTATAGGTCTAAGCTTAGGCCTATATTTCTAATTACAACACGAACGTCAGCTAGTGGGATGGTTGACATTGCGTATTTCTCATCGGTTCAGAAATTCTCGGGACAGTCTTTGCAAGAGCACAACTAAGAAGTTCATCTCCAACAATAAGTCTACTGTGTTTAGACTTGATAACCAACAAGGTAGAAAAGCATGTTTACTAAGATATTTTGTTGGAAATGGAAGAAAATGGCGCAACACAATCTCAATCAAAATAGTTTATGACTGCAAACATTTGATTCATAATTTTGTACCTGGCATTATAGAGAAACCAGTTCTATCTACATCGTTGTTAATACGCTCAATGAACTCCTTTGTGCTTTCTCAGGAATATCTTCAACTTTGAATGTGAATTGGCTTGTGGCAAGTACATAGATATGTGGTGTCAGTTACATTTGGAAAGTACCATGAAATTTCGGCTTCAAGCATGTAAACGTGTTATTTCACAGAATTTATCATCGTAATTATTTTGTCTGCTTCAAATTCATGTTTTTCAAAGAAAGCAGATGTGGATATTGCCTTTACAAAAATAATTATTATATTAATCATTTAGTTAATTTGATATGTATTTTAAAACGTTTGCATTTTATTGCACTAATTATTTAGTATCCCTTGTTAAAGTTTGTATATGTCAGTGCACCAAAGCTATTGTAGAAAATCTTTGGTAAGAAAAGTTAAGAAGAACAGAAAGTCTCCTAGAGAGACTTCCGGTCCAAGGGTAGCTGAAGTTTAAGATGGACTTAATTGATATATAGGCCTATATATATTGTAAAACATTGAGTATTGTATAATTAACAATTCCTAAAAGCATTTAAATAATAACACAGATTGTATGTGCTAATGTTCTTTATTCATCAATTTTTTTGTGTTAACAAATACAATTTTGAAGTAAATGAAAAAATATATTGTCACTTGATTATTTCTCAAGTTTGCATAAGCTGAATGGATCTGAATTGTAGTCTAGGCTAATGAAAATAAAATGTTTAGTTGCCCTTAAAACGCTACCATAATAATAATGATATGGGCACTAATAGCAGATAAAGTAGACCAGGAGCCGCATGAGAAAAAAAATAGTACTGGTTTGATCCTTCTTTCCAACACTAGATGATGTATTTGCATTTCATACATTTACAGAAATCAAGAATCTTTCAAAAGGTCTGTAGACCATTTTATCAAATTGTCATAAAATTTACCATTAGAATGTAATCATATCATTCACAACCTTACAGGCCTATTCACACAAATTTAATCAAGTACAGTTTTTAATTTAAATTAATGTAACTTTTCCTAAACTTCAGTATTGATCTTACAAATAATATTACAAAGATAAACTCCTATGAGCCCCGGCGCAGCGCAATAACTGCACACACACACCCTCTTCGTGGGGCCTGAAGTAGACAACATATACATTTCTTTTTCATCAAAATTGTTTTATGCAAAGGCTAAAGTTTCATTTGGAATGATCGGATCTTTTTATATAAATTAAGGCATGTTACATTTTCCTCCTTGCAGTGATAAATTTAACTCATTGCAGACGACACTGGTGTCAGCGAAGTAAGTTATCGTCTGCAGTTCACTTTTATCACCGCTTTTTATTACTTCTTTTAATTAACTGTTGTGGCAATGTCTTCGTTGCTAATATTTGCCCATATATCATACAGTGAGCCCCGATTATCTTTCATCTACAATAGAATCTACACTATATTCCAAAATATTCACGAAGTGTCGGTCGTTTTATCGCCAATACTACAGCTTTTAACACAATGGCTGCTTTTAACAGAAAAGAGGCTTTTTAACACAGCTCACTCATACGTGTTACTGGTCCGCATACGGGCATTATGGTGCCGACCTTGTCACATACACCTGAATTGATGTCATTACGCCAAGTAGCCTACATGTGGTATCTGCATGTCGGTGGACTCTAGACGGTGGAGACGGAAAGATGATCTGTGTTTCGGCTCCTAAGACCATCGAAAACATACGTTTTCCGAAGGTCTTTGCGACCCCCGCGAAATGGTCATTCGACTCCCAAGGGGGTCGCGACGCACAGTTTGGAAACCACTGCAATAGATAGTTAAATAATGTCTATATATAGTATGTATGTCTTTGATTCGTTTACATACGATCTACGCAGACATGATATGTCCGTATCAACTAAAGAAAGAGCGGGGGAGCTTCTGATCATTGAATTAAAAATAGAAACTTATATCACTGGTTTTTTGGTGGGACGGTACGAAGTGGCTGAAGTCAAAACACACCGACACATTCATACACACAAGGACACGCATTACATGTAAAGACTTACACATATGCGCGCAGGCAACAAAGAAGACACACTTAAACAAAGCAACGGCAAACATTGACAAACACAGGCAGACACATACGCGCGCATTCACACATTCAAACTGACACACATTTAAGCACAGACTCATGGAAATGCAAAAAAAGACGGACACACGTATACACACACAAGTAAATACATTCACAGCGACACCCGGATTTAAGTACACATTGACGAGTTCTTGTTTACATATTCAAACACACCCAAACTTACAAATGCACTCATAGAGACACACTGAAACAAATTCAGACACACATAGACCCACAGACCCACACATATACACACATAGAGGCACAAAAACACACAGAGACACAGAAAGACACACAGAGACACAAGGACACAGAGACATACATTTGAACATTGTGACTACCAGAATTGTTTTCACTTCTCAGGGCATACTCTAAACATTTCGTGAATATTTTGTTTCACGGCGCCATTAAAATTTCTCTCTCTGTATTTATAAAGTACGATGTTTGTGTCTAATCCCACTCCCATTTGCTTAATTTAAGGACACGTGAGTTTATTGTCTGTTCTTTTTAGTTTTGTTATCTATCTTCCTACATGTGTCCTCCCTAGCTGAGTGGTCAGCGTCTCCGACTGCCATACAGGCGACCTGGGTTCTTTTCTTTACGGATAACATTTAAAACAAAAAAAATTCTATAATAGCAATAGGCAGGCTACTTTTAAAAATGTCCATTAACATTACTTTTTTTTTTAAAGATTGTAAAGAATTTCAGGACTTAAATCTTTCCTAAAATGTTTTCAGTAACTTTCAGTAAGTAAACTCTAATAATTATAGGCATATTTTTTTACATGCTTCAGACGGGTGTTAGATTCTCAGCCTGAGATAGTCAAAACTTTTTGTTAAATAAGAAAACATGCATTTTTTTTTTAAAACTCGATGGCAGTATTTGAAAAAAAAATTTTTTTTTCTAAATCTTTCCAGTGGCCTATATTTTACCCACTTAAAAAAAAAAAAATGTGTCGAAACTGTTTCAAAGCTGCAAAGGTTATTACCTACACCTCACTGAGCGCTTTATGGAGGAGGGGCACGTCTTAAGTGTTATATGAAGTAATCAAAGAGGCGAATCTTAAACTTCTTTGTTTGTGTATGTGTCCTTGTGTGTCCTCATGTGTCCTTGTGTGTCCTTTCAAGCATAAGTGTGCATGTGTGTGTGTGTGTGTGTTTGTGTGTTGTTACATCTCGCTGGTTAAGGTAGGTTCCTTTACTTGAATGACTTTGTTTCACCCTTGTCGAATCCTGAATTCTCACGCCCCAACTTCCATCCAAGCAATTGATATAAAGACATCTGGTACAATTACTAACAACTCTAATGGGAATATGAAAAAGACATAGACTATAACACAAGTACACAATATGTAATTTAAGGAAACACAAGTAGTATTGAAACACAGCCTCTCCTTAACACTGCACTAAACTATACACTACATTTATGTCCACACATTGCGTCCTTGCCCCCGCGATCGCTCAGGCCGAAAACGGACAAGGGTCACGCAGGGTCACCAAAAAATGTGACCACCAGTTACAAGGGGAGGGAGATCACAAAGAAAGGGAGTTAATTAATTCTAACCTCATCCAACACAGTGTGTGAGTGTCTTTGTGTGTTTGTAGACCAGGGCGCGCGTCTACGCCACGAACAGCCCTGAGTTAAAGTACGTCTAATCAGATCAAAATACGGATTCAACATCATTGAAAACTAAAATATTTAACAGGAAACAAAAGAAGACACATAGATCTAACAGGTTTTCAGTAAGCGCTAGGGCTGACGACAATAATCTGTCATTAAATCGTTAGTTGTTTATGAAAATATTGTTTGTTTTTTTAATCGGAATGTCAAAAGCCGTCTAAAGTCGGTTGGTCGGCTGGTCCTGCGATTAGTTCACTGGGTTGACAACAAAACTGCCCTGGGTTCCTGCCCTGCCGCCGCCCTGTATGAGTTTTTGGTCCTAGTGGACGTAATAATCTTCTATCTCTGTATTAGTCAAAGAAATTTATCCTAAGTCCAAAAAGGCGCAGTTTTATAATGTATAGGTGGTATGAAATAACTATAAAAAAAATCTCTGAAATAATCTAAACTGAGATTGTCCTTACATAGAGGATTGTGTTGACAGAGCAGAGCATAAAATACATTAAACTCTAATTTAGAAATACAACCCATTAACAGACTGTTGCAGTGCTTAGATAAAAATAAAGACAATAACACTTTCCTTATCCCTTAAGCGAGTACAACTGCATATAAGTACTCTTTCTTCCCGAGTGGCATTCGGGCATTGTACGGGTTGCCCGAACAAACCAGGAAAACCAGTAACTTAACATCGTTTTAAAAATTAATAAAGATGCAAGACAAGAGTCGGACCAAGGACTAGCGTAGGACGCAATAATCTTCTTTATAGAAGGAGCGCCTATAATATATAAGATAAGAGCCGAGCAAGGATGCCGTTTAATAAACCCCAACTGAATTCAATAACGTACCTTTTCACCAAAATTGGCAGTGACAATCTAGCCCCAAAACCGACCGGCACTTCTAAGGGATAAGTTTATCACATAACCATAAATGCAAAGCTTTTGTATTATCTTCTTGTATCATCTTCTTGTATCATCTTTTGTATCATCTTTTTGTATCATCTTTTGTATCATCTTTTGTATCATCTTTTGTATCATCTTTTGTACCCTCTTTTGTATCATCTTTTTTGTATCATCTTTTGTATCATCTTTGTATCATCTTTTGTAGCATCTTTTGTACCATCGTTTGTACCATCGTTTGTATCATCTTTTGTATCATCTTATGTATCATCTTATGTATCATCTTTTGTACCATCTTTTGTATCATCTTTGTTTCATCTTTTGTATCTTTTTTTGTATCATCTTTGTATCATCTTTTGTATCATCTCTGGAATCATCTCTTGAATCCTCTCTTGTACCTTCTTTTGTATCATCTTTTGTATCATTTTTTGTATCATCTTTTGTATCATCTTTTATATCATCTTTTGTATCATTTTTTGTATCATCTTTTGTATCATATTTTGTATCATTTTTTGTATCATCTTTTGTATCATCTTTTGTATCATCTTTTGTATCATCTTTTGTATCATCTTTTCGTATCATCTTTTGTATCGTCTTTAGTATCTTCTTTTGTATTACGTTTGTATCATTTGTATCTAGTGCCCTCACATGGGGGGGGGTACAGAGGGGGCGACACTTCTAGGGGCGGTAAATATAGACTAAATATAGCACTAAACAAAGCAGTTACAGCATGCAAGGGGCGTCGCTGAAACTTTTGCCCTGGGGCGCTACATAGGCGTGTGTGGTCTCTGTATCGCGTAAGCTGATCCAAAGCACTCGTATGAAAAACTTTAGTCCGCATCAACCCGAAATACAGGATACTATTTTAAAACTTTTAGCGCTGTTTTTGCTTTAGGCGATAAACTCTGCAATGCCGTATCCGCCAATGTTGTGAAAATCGGTCAGCTGTGACATTTTACTAGTACTTTAAACTTTAAACCCCTATACGGATTCTGTATTTTATTTCAAAGTTACACAATTTAAATCCAAAGTTATCGTGACAAAACTTTTTGTTTTTACTCCAATTACGGACACAAAATAGCGCAAGTTAGTTTGTCGTATCCTGTAAAGGTTTAAGGAGGGTCTAGAATATTTTTTTTCAAAGCTGAGAATTAAACTACCGCGCAAATATCCTCAGTTTTTTGGGGGCATCCTGGTCTCAAAAAAACATAATCGATGTTCTAAATATTGGTCAACTTCAGGATAAAGCGATGTTCTAAATATGGGCCAACTTCGGGATAAAGCGATGTTCTAAATATTGACCAACTTCGGGATAAAGCGATGTTCTAAATATTGACCAACTTCGGGATAAAGCGATGTTCTAAATATTGACCAACTTCGGGATAAAGCGATGTTCTAAATATTGACCAACTTCGGGATAAAGCGATGTTCTAAATATTGACCAACTTGGGGATAAAGCGATGTTCTAAATATTGACCAACTTCGGGATAAAGCGATGTTCTAAATATTGACCAACTTCGGTATAAAGCGATGTTTTTAAAATATTGACCAACTTCGGTATAAAGCGATGTTCTAAATATTGACCAACTTCGGTATAAAGCGATGTTCTAAATATTGACCAACTTCGGGATAAAGCGATGTTCTAAATATTGACCAACTTCGGGATAAAGCGATGTTCTAAATATTGACCAACTTGGGGATAAAGCGATGTTCTAAATATTGACCAACTTCGGGATAAAGCGATGTTCTAAATATTGACCAACTTCGGTATAAAGCGATGTTCTAAATATTGACCAACTTCGGTATAAAGCGATGTTCTAAATATTGACCAACTTCGGTATAAAGCGATGTTCTAAATATAGACCATCATTGTTTTTGTTTCAAGTCCGACCAATCTATGTTTGGCTTTTCTATTACTCCTTAATCGCTTTTGCTCCTACTGGTAGATCCTTAAGATCTCGCTTGCAGACATGAGGAGAAGTCTGTTAGGCATTGTGCTGGCCACATAATACCTTCGCATGAAACGTCTGAAAGCGTAACTTGTTCCTATCGACTAATACTTTGTTTTCGTCAATCGGTTATATGTTCGGGATTATTTATTAATGGGCTAAGGCTTAAACCTTCTACGTATAATACAGTGTCAATTACTAGGATGCGGTATGAGTCCGCTAAAGCAAAATTACTCACGCGTAATAACGTAGTAGTAATAATACATAAAGCATTAAATTTCAGTTCAGAAACACAACGCAATAACAACCTGTTGCAATGATCAGATAAACATAAGGACAAAAACAATGTGATTATCTTTCTTCCCGAGTGGCATCCGTGCATGGGATGGGTTGCCTGAGCAAACCAGGAAAACCAGTAACTTAACATCATTTAAAGAAAACACTAATAGAAATGCAGGACCAGACTCAAACCAGGGATGAGCGTAGGACGCAATCATCTTCTTTATAGAAGGAGCGTCTGTAATGTATCTGCTAAGATAAGACAACAATTAATATCGGTTAGACGCGCTAGACCTAAAACAGTATATTCCGTCTGAAGCCGAAATTTAGTGTTGCTTGGAACTCGACTGTAGCTGCAGCCCTTGTTGTGTAGAGAGAGATCTTACACGAGTCTTCTTTTTCTTCATATTACTGTGGAGAAGCGAGGAAAGAGTCCACAATTTAACTACACATTTAAATAAAAAACATCACAAACAACAATTATAAACAGATGAAAAAGTGTCACTTTAGGTTTTTAGTCCAGCCCTTAAGTGAAGATTTGAAAGAATGGGACAGTAGGGGTATTTATGGAGGCCTGGTCGAGGGTTTTCCACAGCCTAATGGCTGACGGAAAAAAATATTCGTAGACGTCGGTGCGTGCGTGTGGTCATGTGGAAGTTCGGATAGTTTATGTTATGTTATGTCTATTACGCTAGTAATTATCGAAGGGTTACGAAATAGAAGTTGCAAAATGACAGGTTAACGAGAAAAAAGTTTTTGGGAAAAGCTGTTGCACTACATTTCTATGTATCTATAGATTTATCTTTTGTTTTTATCTATCTTTATATCTATTTATATCTAAATATCTATCCTTCTTTCTATCTTTCAATCTATATTTATCTATGTATCTATTATTTATTTATACGTCTGTCTGTCACTCTATCTCTGTTGTTTGCATATCTATCTATTAATCTATCCGTCTGTTTTTCTGCCTGTATCTATTATTTGTTTGTCTGTCTGTCACTGTATCCCTGTGTGTTCCTCTATCTACTTATCTACCTATCAGTCTGTCTATCTATCTATTTCTATCTATTTATCTTTCTATTTATAATTACCTATCTATTATCTGTTTGTCTGTTTGCATGTCATTTTGTGTCTATCTATATATCGATATGTTTGTTTATCTGTCTATATATATATATATGTATCCATCTATTTTTGGTTTTTCTGTCAGTCACTTTATCTCTTTGTGTGTTTGTAAATCTATTCATTGATCTATCTCTCTATATTGTTTTGCCTATCTATCTACCTAGCTTCTATCTATTATTTGTTTGTTTGTCCGTATGTCTGTCAATCTGAATGTCGTATCTATCCATCGGTATGTATTTCTTTCTCTTTATCTGTCTTTCTATCTGTCTTCGAGTCTAAGTTTCTATCAATTTAATTACTTCTATCTGTTTATCTTCCTATCTCTCCATCTATCTTTTAATCTCTCCCTCTCTCAATCTATCTATCTCTATCTCTATTTTGGTTATAGCTGAGACTAAGTAGGCCTAAAGATCTACCAAGCATCGAAAGGTAATAGCACAAGCGAGAGACATAAACGAACTATATCATTTGAGATACGTAAAACAAGGAAATGGTTAAGAGATAATATTACAGCGCCGAAATGTGTGGTATCCAAGGATACTGAGTAAATTATCTTCCGACACAAAATACAATTCCTGGAAATTAAAATTGGGTAAATCCTACACTAAACCGCGAAGTGCTATGGGGAGTTCCCGATTTTCCACTAATAATACATTTATATTTAGAGATTATGAAATGTAGACTTTGTTCAAGCTCTAGTGACGCATATAAGATATAAAAATAATACTAGATACCATAAGTTTGTACCTTTTATTCGTGGTTATTGCACCATTAATGTGGCCAAACTTTTATATAGGCCCTAGGCTACATTTACTTTATATAAATGTATGCGGATACATTTCGTCAGTAACCAGAACATGCCAACACGCTTCGTTTGTTTCAAAAGGGAAATAATAGTAATAAAAGGTAATAAACTGGGATAAAGAAAAACATAACAACCGCTTGTTTGCTGGAAATAGTGAAGTCTGCGAGTGTTTATTTGTAGAAAGTAAAGCACATCTTTTATTAGTCGTCCATTTTATAAAGATATCTTAACCCTTACAATCCCGGGCGCGTATATAGCGGAACTGAAGGCAGCAAAGATAGAAGTAGGTCGGTACGGGAAGGGTTAATTGCCGTTTTTATATATTACTATATATTCAGAGCCCATTTTGTCTAATGAGCGAGGGGTAAGCTAAGTATGCCTACAGACATACACACACATTGTCCGTAAGACAGCTGGTCGTGCGGTTAGTTCACCGGACTGTCAACCGACACGTCGCGTGTTTCTATGACTGCCGCCGACCGATCCCTGTCACCCTGCAGGAGTTTTGGGCGTAGTGGACGTAATAATTTTCTATTCTATGCGTCTCTGATACTGCGTGGAAAGACGTTGGACAATGTACAAAACCAAACCCTCAGATTAATATGTGGAACGTTCCGAACCGCCCCGACGGCGGCTGTGGAAATCATGGCAAATGTGCCGTCTCTGAATGGGAGAAGGAAAAGGACTGTTATTACCGCAAACGAGCGGTATAAAAGGTTGGAGGAAAGTTCGCCTCTCAGAAAGCTTGTGGACTCCTGGGAGGGCAGGAAACGGATCTCAATGCAGTCTTTCATGCATCACGCATTGAAGCTCAGCGAAGAGATCGGACTCCCGGTCGACCGCACGCCCCTGCGGACGGGAGTGGAACCTCCTCTTCACCTATCTTTCAACCTGCCAGAGACACGGGCGAACCTGATTGAACCAGTCGGACACGGCGCTTGCCTGGCTGAGAGGCGCGCAGCTGCTCTAATGACGGTACGGGCATACTCGGGATTCGTCGAGGCATACACTGAAGGGAGCGCGATCAGTGGGACCGAAGCGCGTTCTGGGTATGGTGCTCTTGTGTCGTACCGTCGTGCCAGAAGGCAGTAGAGAAACGGGTAGAGCTAAGTGGGCCTTGCAGGCAAATCTGCATCTTCGATGCGGAGATGGAAGCCATCAGAATTGCCGTTGGGGCAATTGGGAAAACGTTTGAAGAAACCCCAGCTGCTCGTGCTGATGTGGTAATCTTCAGTGATGCGCTTTCAGTACTCCATGCCATCGACGGCTTGGGGTCATGGCCCGATCTGCTTGTCCGGCTGTTGGCTGCTATTTCTGACCTGATCCTCAGGTACGAGGTGAAGGTCATTTTGCAGTGGATTCCAGGTCATGCAGGAATCACAATGAGATAGTGGATGCCTTTGCCAAGAAGGGATCCCTGGCACCCACTCCAAAGGGTCCGTCTTCCTTTGAGAGTACTTGCAGAACGGTTCGTGCGTGGGAGTCAAGACAATGGTTTATGAACTGGGACGAGTCTGACAAGGGTCGAGGTGTGTAGCATCAACTAAAACGACCAAATCGAGCTGATCCGTGGTGGAAACTCCGCAGGAGAGAACATGTAACGATTGCCCAGTTGCGTACAGGTCACTGCCCCATTGGCGCCTATTTCGGACGATTTAGGCCCAATTTCGATTCGCGGTGTCGACACTGCTTTGAAGCAGAAGAGACGGTCGAGCATTTGCCTTTAGACTGCCCTGCCTTGCAGGGGGAAAGATTGGATGGTAACGGTCAACTGTTTGCACCGAACCTTTATGGTGATTTAGTTGTGCTACGTAGTACAAGTGTGTTTGTCCTCCGAATCCTAAGAGATTAGTCTCGATTCGATCACTCCGGTGAAGTGAGGTTTAAAGTGTGTATCACTCCGGTGAAGTGAGGTTTAAAGGCTATCTAGAAGGAACGTCTGTAAACTTATTTGATATGAGACGTAACACATTGGCGTAACAAGAGAGGCGGGGTGCAGTCCACCGCTAGGGCGTTACGCCCCAAGAAGGTAAAATTTTAAGGTGCACTTAAAAAAAGAAAGAAAAAAAAGAGAGAAAAATAATAAAAGAAAAGAATAAAATAAACATAAAAGGCCAACAACAAATAGTCATAAAAGTGTAAATTAAAAGATAATATCTTATCTTATACATTGCATACGTTCATTCTATAAAGAAGATTATTGCGTCCTACGCTCGTCCGTGGTCCTAGTCTAGCCTTGCATCTTTATTAATGTTTTTTGTGATTTTAAGTTACTGGTTTTCCTGGTTTGTTCAGGCAACCCATACCATGCCACTTGCGAAGAAAGAGTACTTATATGCATTTGTTCTCGCATTAGGGGTAAGAAAAGTGTTATTGTCTTTATGTTTATCTGAGCATTGCTACAGATTGTTATAGGGTTGAGATAATTTCAATATATCTGATACTGTTTTTTTTTTCAAACGGACTTTCTACCGTAGCATTAGGTCCGTATTTAAATTATTTGCTACTACTGAATGCGCTTCCCCCCTTCCACATATTTACCCAAAACGACAGAGCAGGTGAAAAAAAGACATTCATGGATTAGGAAAGCTTGTAATTTTGCACAATTTTCTATTACACCCATGAATCAGCTTACATAGACCCAAAGAGCGAGATATTGAACTACGTAAAAATGGACACCAAAAATAAAAATTGAATATGCAAGCCTTTTTTCGCTTTTTAAAAATAAGACAGAGGTTAAATGCTTAGAAGAAAATTTCGAAGATCTAGATCAGGGGTCGGCAACCTAAGGCACGTATCTGACATTATACAATTAGCGAATACCATTCAAGGACAAGGCGCTCATTAATTGATACAGACTAATTACATTTAAAAGAGTAAATTAATGGTTTGTGGAGAAATTGAATACATACGTTGGTAGAACTTCTCCAATTGTTATTTCAAATTCTATCTAGATTCTAGATATGATTCAATGCAGACACAATGTGTTTTTGGTTAAACAAAGTTCTTTAAGTTGAATTTTATAATTTTTATTTCTGGCTTCTTCTTTTTCTTCTATTAACCAGTCTGCTCTCTTGCAGTCAAACCATGAATTTATTTATACGGATATTCCTTATCGAGAGGTTAACATGTGTCGTGACAATCCCATACCCTAGAATCTGGTCGAGCCTCCACAGCTTGCGGTAGGCCTATATTTCTGAATGTGGCCTTATGTACCGGTGCACAATGTGGTCTATTTCCTACCACACCATGTGTTATATGACTCACCACACCATGTGGTCTATTTTTTACCACACCATGTGTTATATGACTCCCCACACCATGTGGTCTATTTTTACCACACCATGTGTTACATGACTACCCACACCATGTGGTCTATTTTTATCACACCATGTGTTATATGACTCACCACACCTTGTGGTCTATTTTCCCCCGAAAACGAAACAACGTTCCTTCGACATTTGCAAAAAACGTTCATGCAAATGTGAACTTAAGATGTTTTAATATAGTTGTAAATAACAATAACACATAAGCACAATGTTGTATGTAGTTTTAGTTCTGTAATGATGCACATATAGAACATTATGTACAGTGGTTTTAATAAAATGGCTACTTCTCCCCTCCATTCCTTTTTATTTCTCTCCAACCCTCCTGTCATTGACATTACATGTATGTAGAACCATATATCTAGTTTGGAATACAATACAACGTTACTGACTGAGAAGAGAGAACTGTCTAGTGAAAGCAATCTTTCAGTTAACATTTCAATATGCCATATATGGTGTCATGTACATTTTATTTACAATATAAACTATTGTCATGGCAACAAAACATGGCAACGAAACATGGCAACAAAACATGGCAACGAAACATCGCTACACAGATATTAAGGTACAGCAATAATGTATTAAGACCAATCAAATACAAAAACGAAATGTGTTTTGCTCAAGTTGAACATTTAGAGATGAAAATCATAACAATATTCTCAATAAGCAAAATATAAAGGACTTTAAAGTCCATCGTTAAAACTATTTATCAAAACAAATATAAACGGCTATAGATTTTGTAATTAATTGACTTCATATTGACTTCTTATAAGAGATACGCTTTGTAATAAAAATTGAAATACAATTATATTCATTTTAAACCTTATACATATATATATATATAGATCTAACAGGCTTGCCAAAACTTTTATGCAGGGCACCACCAGAGGGAGGAGAAAAAGAGGAAGACAAAAGAAACGATGAGAGGATAACATCAGGGAGTGGACAGAAATAAAACTGTGCCAAGCAATGAAAAAGGCTGAAATACGGGAGGAAGGGAGGAGGCTGGTGTGCATGTCATCTGTGGCACCCCAACGGTCCAACAGACTACGGGATATCTAGGGATGTAGGTAGGATACTTATATATTATCTTACAGCAATAAAGTTGTGTGTGATATAAAATGACATAAAAATAAGCATACATTAGTTTAACATATTGATATATACTTACATAGATTTTATCACATTTTGACATGATTATGTCACAACATTTGTTATCAGAATATGACAAGTGAAAAAAATGTTCATGTGTAAAGAATAAGGTTAGTCAATTTAAAAACTGTAGTTATAAATAGATTTATACGATTTTACATCTTAATGCTCTGTTGTTGTTTTTTAACAAAATGTCTTCTAGAAAAAATCTATATATGAGAAACGACAAAACTCACGTGTACAACTTTTCAAAGTTTTACAGTAAAACTCTACATTATACAAATCTAGAGAACCATGAACATAGTTCAAGATGAAACATTGTACATTAATACCATAAACTATAATATACATGGACCGCTTGCTTTAGTATTTCTGCTATATGATGACTCGAAACACTGATATTCGGAATTTCCGACTCGTTGCTTCCTTTGCACATCCGTTTTATTGAATCGCTTCGATATTCACAATGAAAAATTAAAATTAAAATCAAAAGTTGTATAAAGCGGAAACATTTAAGAAACAATGAGGAACGTAGAAGTAATATAAGACAGCCTTATTGGTTGCGCACGGGAAAAAAGTTGATATAAGCTCTAAAAATAGAGCAAGCGGTCCATCTTATTATAGTCTATTATTAATACAAAGTCTTCAGAATTCATCTGAGATACAATTAGCACACAGTACTGGCATTCACCGGTTTTAAAAGCCAACAATAGCATACAATTCTAGTCCCTATTCTAGACTTTCAAAGTTTTAATGCAAAGAAAATGAGGATTGGTGTTTAAATACATTTAATAGCTTTTAAATTACCCGGCGTTGCCCGGGGTAACAATTAGCCTATACAATTACACATAATGTATTCTTATAATATACAAGCGAAATCGCCCGGCCTTGCCCGGGGAAAAATACATTGGCGTATACCTATAGCTACAGATACGAATTGTATGAAATAAAATGAACAAAAAGCTATAGGCCTAATAATAATAATAAAAAAAAATTAATAAAAATATATAGACAAATAATTTAAAATAAATATTGTAATCGTCTTAAATAAAGGCATGTCTTTTTATTTAAAAAAAAGTTAAGGACCATCCATGGCTGAGAATCGAACACCCGTCGCCCACATGTCTAAAATATTATTATTTGAGTCCTGAAATTCTTTACAAACTTTAAAAGAAAAAAATTATTACTAGAAAATGTAAAAAGTTACCTGCCTAATGCTTTAACAGAAAAAACAAAGTTTCACTGGGAATTAGAACCCAAGTCACCTGCATGACAGTTCATGATGATAACCACTCAGCTAGGGATGACACACGGAGAAAGCGAGATTGAAAATATAAAATAATATGAGGCAATAAGGTCACGTGACTTCCAATTAACCAATGGGAATAGGAATTCACACATACAGTCTAGGCTACTTTATATATATATATATATATATATATATATATATATATATATATATAGAGAGAGAGAGAGAGAGAGAGAGAGAGAGAGAGAGAGAGAGAGAGATAGATAGATATATAGATGATTACAATGAACTTATCTATAATTCAGCCAGCTAACATAGGTTCATAAATTTCGATAAATTTGTAATGTGCTTTTGCTATATTGAGTCAAACCTAAAAAAATTTAATTAGGCCTATTATGCCAAATTCAAGCCTTACTGTACATACTAAACCATAAACTTTAATGAAAAAAAATCTGAATTAAAATTGAAATTAGGAAAAATAATGATACAAAAGCGAAAATTTATGACAAAAAAATATACGTTTTACATAGGCTATTGTTTTTACAGAAAATAAAAAAATAAAGTACCGTAATGGGAAGCTAACCCAGGTCATCGGACTGACAGCTGGGGATGCAGCCCTCTATACTACGGAGGACAAATGTAGGAAAAATAAGCGCAACATTCTAATTAGGTCACGTGTCTTTATATTAATTAAGGGTCATCAAATATATAATATATATATATATATATATACTATTTCAAACAAAATGACACGTATGAAACAAGGAATATATCTAGTTCTTTGTGATAAATCAACAAGCTGTCAAACGTTTTCCAATGTTATTTAAACATAAGAAGGCTTTATCTATGTGATATAGCTTTATACTCAACAAACACTTCCTTAATATCAGCATTACCCACAGAAAACTTATCTTTACCTAATATTATCAACATTATCACTTGTTTGACTGGGTCAACGAAACTTCCTTTTGCAAGTATAAATCGGGGGCATTAAAAAAAAAAATTCCTTATACCCAATCTGTAGGCAGTGATTTGTCTGGTATAATATATAATCATGATTTTCTTTTTTGTCAAAGGCTTGGATAATAAATTAACACCCATTCATAGAATTACACTAGCTGTTGGTAAATATCTCATTGTTGCCAAGCTTTCGTGGCAGCCACTGTGACAAATAGAAAAATGCCAAAACCTTTTAACTACAAAACACACACGCACTAAAAAAACAACAACAACCCCACTAATCAGTGCCAAGTAAAATTGATGTGGATACTGACCTCCCCCCTCTCCTTCCCCACCCCTTTCAAATGGCGCCCTTGATACGTGTATTGTAATGTATGGCAAGGGAATGTTACAGCGTCACGATATCCGAGGATCTAGTAAGGCCAAGGAATAGCTGGGAACCCACTTTACGTTAATCTTCATGGGGGACCTAGCCGTAGGATCAAAGTTATTATTATACAGGGCTCTAAGGGTCTCTCAGAAATCAGTACAATTTAATTTTTAGTAAGTCAGAAACCAGTTGACAAGAACACGGATGTAAGTAGTAAGTAGGCCGCAGTAATCTACTTTATAAGAAGGAGCTTCTGTAATGTATAAGATGAGATAAATTTAATTATAGAGTAGACAGACTTTGTTGTTGGGGTTGAACCATTGACTTCCTGATTGATTTTTTAAAATGTCATTTTTACAACTGACAAGAGTAACACCAATAGTCAAATCACTAAACCAAGAAACAGTAGAGAACAGAATGGCAAAGAGTAAAGTAGTAATAATACATAAGGCATTAAACTCCAATTTAGACAAACAACCCAAGAACAATCTGTGACAGTGCTCAAATAAACATAAGGACAAAAATAATTCCCTTATCCCTTATGCAAGAGCTAATGCATATAAGTACTCTTTCTTCCCGAGTGGCAACCGGGCATGGAATGGGTTACCTGAACAAATCAGGAAAATCAGTAACTTAACATCATTTAAAACATTAATAAAGATGCAAACTAGACTCGGACCACGGCTAAGCGTAGGGCGCAAAAATCTTCTTTATAGAAGGAGTGTCTGTAATATATAAGATAAGATCTGAAAGCTCGAATGTCTACCTTATAGTAGTTCGGGGATAAATAAGAGCAGATTGGCATAGGTAGCCTACTGACCACAGAACGCCCGCCCCCCCCCCCCCCAAATCCCCAGGTGGCCACAGAAACATATAAACGTTGCTTCACTTGCTATAGATCGAATAGGTCTGACATGGATATTTGAATATTTTTGTCTTTATATAGCAATGTTGTTATTCATACAAGATATTGTTTCACCCACTTAAAAAAACCAAACAGAAATAAAGTTTGTTTTCCGTGTCTTACAGAACATAGGACCATGGTTTGTGTCGGGAGACATAGATTGAGCTGGGGGCTGGTTCTGCGGTTAGTTGACGGGACTATCAACCAGAAACCAACCGACACGTCGCGGGTTGTATCCCTGCCGCCGACCGATCCCTGCCGCCGACCGATCCCTGCCGCCGACCGATCCCTGCCGCCGACCGATCCCTGCCGCCGACCGATCCCTGCCGCCGACCGATCCCTGCCGCCAACCGATCCCTGCCGCCGACCGATCCCTGCCGCCTCGCAAGAGTTTTGGGCCTAGAGTGCGTGTAATCTTCTAGAGCACACTGAGCATGGTAAAATAGCATGGAAAGAAGCGCTATAAAGATACACATTATTATTATTATTATTATCAAATGAATATAATCTCATATGTAAATACAATCACATTTTTGTCTTTCAATGTCGAACAATGGGTGCAAGACAAGATTGACGATTACAGAAATCCTCATATCTGATTCTTTGACAACGGCCAAAATATCCTCAGTTTAGCAGACCATTCCAGAATCTGGCGAGATCTAACTTTCTGGGGGGGGGGGGGGGGGGGGGCTGTTGTTGTTTTGTTTTTTTACTACCAAACAAAAAAAAAACAAATTTTATCAGTATAGTATTCTGCTTTGCACAACAAAATGTCCATAGTTTGTAAGTTGGAAACAGCTTGCTGGAATAGCTCTCCGAGTTTGTACTGGAAAGAAGGAGCTTTGGAAAGTTCTACCTGCCTTCCCAGTAGTTTTCGCTTGCTCAAAATAACCTCAGTATTCTTTGTGCATTAATGGTCCATTCTTTGTGCATTAATAGTCCATTCTTTGTACATTAATAGTACATTTTTTGTACATTAAACGTCTATTCTTTGACATTAATAGTCCATTTTTTCTGCATTAATAGTCCATTATTTGTACATTAATAGTCCATTATTTCTACATTAATAGTCCATTCTTTGTACATTAATAGTCCATTCTTTGTTCATTAATAATCCATTCTTTGTACATTAATAGTCAATGCTTTGTACATTAAACGTCTATTATTTGTACATTAATAGTCCATTATTTCTGCATTAATAGTCTATTCTTTGTACATTAATAGTCCATTCTTTGTGCATTAATGGTTCATTCTTTGTGCATTAATGACCTGACGTTTGGTCTGTCCAACAACAATCAGAATCTATTATAGATGTAACAGAAAGACTGCCTGACGTCTGTTGTGCACGTTCCGTTGGCTGAGTACATCTCAGACGGCGGACAGTGCCGCACCGTCTCGTTTCCGTGGACACACTCTATGAACTTGTCACATAAAGATCCGTGGGGGAGATAATCCAAGTTTTTAGTAGGAGAGCACGAGTTGTCGTTTATAGCTGAAAAAAGAACAACACTTAAACTGTCATAAATACACAATAAAGTGATTCTGGTGACGCTTTTAAAAGACGATCTGTTTACATAAAATAATAAAATGATAATAATTATAAATTAATGAACCGATCTTTTTTTAACACATCAATGAAAATAAATTAATGCACCAATAAAAGAATGGGTTAAAAATATAAATAATTTTTTTTTATGGTTTTCATAAGTATAATTTAAAGGTATAAGGTCAAATGATTTATTATCTGTAGGCCCTACAGATAAAAAAAAGAAAGAAAACAATTTTAACCTTAACGTTTTAATTTAAAAAAATAATTAAAGCAACAGGTCTGATAATAAAAATAAAAAGTAACAATAATACATTAATTTCTAAAATAGTCACAAAGACAAACTAGTACAATGCTCAGTTAAACATTAGGATAAAAACAATTTCCGTATCCCCCAAAATGCATATAAGTACTCTTTCTTCCCGTTTGGCATCCGGGCATGGAATGGGTTACCTGAACAAATCAGGAAAACCAGTACGGTAAACAAACATCATATAAAACACCAACAGAAATTCAGGACTACATTCAAAACAACGGATGTACGGATGTACGTAGTACGTAACAATCTTCTATATAGAAGGAGCGTCTGTGTATAAGATTAGCAGAAGAACACAGCTCAATGCAAAAGACTTAGCATTTAATACACTTTTGGACTCAGCTGTGATGTTTACAAAATAAAAAAACAAGTGGGTCACAGTTTTGAGTATTTGGTCACAATCGAGGCTTACGGGTTTTCAACTGACCAATCACGTGATATTGCTTTTAAGACTAGGACAAACCTGGGGTAGTATCCGGTGCCAGAATGTCACACTGCTGTGACGTCACGTTGAAGCAGTGGCCGGGGCCGCAGGAGAGCACGGACGCCTTGGACTGGACGCACAGGACGAAGAGCCGACAGTCATGTGGGTGTGGCAGCAGTGAGGAGGATACGCCATCACAAGTACTGTCTGGAAAAATTTAGATAAATTACAGTTTTGAGTTTAGGGACATTTGATTGCTAGTGGTAGCTACCACTTAATGTATGTGTAGAATAGAGTTTTCCTTTTTCTGATTTCCATTTAAAGCATATGCCATTAGTACATGGCACTCCTAGTGTTCTAGTTATGATCATGAGACATATGTAAAAAGAGTGATGCTCATAAGAGAAACATTTTAACTCACTTGGTATGACAAAATATTCCTTCTCTTCACTCAACAGCGTCTCCGATCTCAGATGACCCACACCTGGAGGCGGGTCGACCTCACACCTAAACGTACTCCCATTAAGACTCTCCCCCGGCCGGATGACGTACTCGCCACGCCTCTTTCCCAGGCAGCTTCCGTTGGTCACGTTGACCACCTTGCTGAACTCTACAGGGGTGTACAGGAGCTTTCCCCGGGGCCTCACTTTCAGCGTCAGTGTCTCCGCGGGCCTCCCCAGGTCAGCCTCACAGCTGACCACAGCTGGCTCCACGGCACCCTGGACAACGGTTTCAGGAACAACAAGTGTGGGTGCCTCAGACTTTCCTAGATAAGAAAAGTAACACAAGAATCAGTTAGGACTCAAAGCTTATCTTTAAAGAAAATGTGTGTGTAAAGTAACAATTTGTAAGAGTTGGGAGTGTATCTTGCCAGCGTTTACGATAGTTTAAGAAAAGTCTACTGCTCGGGCGACAGCATAAGTCCAACCTCGACCTGCATTGTGATGTTTATTCCGAAATCTATAGCTATGAAGCTGGTAGAAATTCAATAGAGAACCATTCTTTTGTACAGCCATCCATAGAAGAAAGGTCTACAGAAGGCTCTATTGAGACCCTGAACTGGTAGTAGAGACAAGCTCCGAAAGCGGCAGTGAGAAACCTAAGTAAAGGAAACTAGTCTTGAGAAATCCCAGAAAGGCAGCCTCTCTTAGTTAGGCGGAAAACCCTGAACGAAAATCTTAACTACAGAAATATGTAAACAGTAGTTGAATAGCCGTCGAGAGGAAATCGGATCTATATATTCAACGACATGGCTAAAATAACTTACTTTTCTGGCAATATTGTATAGATATTGTGCAAATGCTTATCATATGATGCCGGTACAAAATTGCAATTTCTTCGTTCGCACAAGAGGAGAACATTAACTTAAAGTTGAACTAACCATACACTAGAAATTCCACAGATTCTGTCAGCACCATGTCATCACTCTTGGCAACACATGTATACGTCCCTTCATCAGAACACTTCAGCACAAATATCCAAAGCTCCAGGACGATCTGCCTGCCCGTGGAATAAACATTCGTCACAGATCTCATTCTCAGGCCGGAGTCCTGCCAAGTGACCTGTCCACTACCGTCAGCGCTGAACAGGTCATAGTGCTGCTCCCCGGAGGGGGATTTCCGGCCGATGCCAATCTGAGACCAACGTGTGGTGTTGTCCACGGAACACGTCATTGACGCCAAACCATGATTGATGACTCCATGAGTCGTGTGAAACATCAATGGTTTACCTAGACACAAACATTGCATTTAGACAAAATATTTAAAAAATATTTTAACAAAGAGCACAGTGTTCTTTCTTATCTTTTATCAATAAAACTTTCATAAAACATCGTTTTTTTTTTAATACTGATTTTTATTTTCTGAAAAAAAAATGATAACCTTTTTTTTTATCATCTCTTAAATATTTTTGGGATACTTTTAAGTAAATACAAGTCGAGTAAAGTATCTTGTTGGGCCGATGAAGCATCTTTCACTAATTTCTGTGGCCGCGGCATACTAGGGAATTGAGTAGCCAGCACAATGCCCAGCTGCCTTTTTCTCTACCCTAACTAAAGTCAGGTAGAGCTAGGTAGACTTAAGGACACCGTCCAGACCTGAGAACAAATCCGCCAGGAATCGAACCTAGGACCTTCGGTACGCTAGTCGAACGCGATGCCCGCCCGACCACCGTGCCCAAAGTAAATACAAGAATTTGAACTCTTTCTGTCAGCCAGACCGGAGACAGGTTTTTTTCTATCTTGCAGTCAACGCTCGAAACAAACAAGAAAAAAAATCCAGATATTTAGAGATTTCATTTTTTGCCGTTCTGTGATCTCCAGGAATGTCATGGCTAACGAAGGTTGAGGGAGCATTAGTGCATGTTCTATACTGGCTATTTCAAATGCCAAAACTTCAGAAAATATTCTAAAACTACGCTCATCAATACTTCAATTCAAATGTTATTTTGGCGTGTAGTAAGATTTAAATAACAAAGTCACACTCACTGTCCACTGCGCATTTGTGAAGGAACTGATTAAAACATTGACCAAGAGGACACAGCTTCACACTGGGCACTTCATTGACACACTCTATGTAGGTGGAACAGTTGTATGGATGCGGGAGATAACTCATACTGGACTTACCAAAACAAGCATTTGCTGCAAACATAAATAAGTAACAAAAACATTTTTCAAACCAAAATTTGATACGTTTTTTTTTTTACATTTGCTACTATATTTATGTTTTGCTAATGTAAATTGGGAGCTAAGTTTAAATGATTTTAATGGTCATTTGTAGGGACCTTTAGCGCGACTCTCCAAGTTATAAAACTCAGCATGCGAAGTGGGCTCTTGTCAACCATTGTAGGTTTCATCAAAGACTATAATAAGATGGACCGCTTGCTCTATTTTTAGAGCTTGAGTGTTGTTTTTCTTTACGCAGCCAATAACGCTGTCCGAAATGACTTTTAAACATGCCTAAAGACTTCCGCTGTATACAATTTTCGATTTTAATCTTAATTTTTGCATTGAGAAAATCAAAGCGAATTTCTAAACCGGAAGTCTACGGGACCGGGGGCGATCGGAAATTCCGAAACAGTGTGTATTTCAAGTTATGAAATAGCAGAAATATCAAAGCAAGCTGTCCGTCTTATTATTGTCTTTGGTTGGATCCAAATGTTAAACGGAATTCAACTCTTGCGCCATTTTCCAAATGTGGCTCAACTCGTCACCATCTTGCTTTTTGGACTATCATATCACGCCAATAGAAACTCATATGGTTTATTAAGTAATGGTTTGGTTTTCTTTTTAAAAAAAAGTTTAGAACAGAAAATGTGAATATTTAAAACTATTAGAAAAAGGAATCTCTTTAAAGAGTCTTTAGATGTTACCCTTAAACCAACACTCGTAGGACAGCAGGTTTTATATGCCGGTGTGCAATTTAATGTCCAAAGAGCTTACTATGATTTCCATCAATGGGCATTTAGCTAATTTAATACTATAAATTCAGTACATGTAGCCTTCAAAAGGTGTCAATGAGAATAAAATCAGCACACCCACCTAGCTGCAGATATTGCCCATATTGAACATAAAAGGCATAGGGCAGTGGTCGGCAACCTATGGAGCGCTAACCACCTGTGGCACACAGAGCGATTTTCTACGGCACGCGGAAGACTCCCCCCAAAAAATCTCTTCTGCACGAACGTGTGCTAGAGCAGTATGACGTTTAGGCATGAAGAAAATTCCACTTTGGCACACTCTAGTCTAAAAGTTGTCAATCCCAGGCTTACGGCACTTCTTGCTTCCATGTTCCATAATAACAATGATCAGATATGTATTTCTGTCCCCTCCAATCAACCTTAGCGTACAAAATAGAAAGTAAGTAAAGTATCCCGCCGGATCAATTTAAACCTGAAAAGACAACTACCCAGAGGGCACACCTCGTCGTATCAACGGGGAAAAAACGTGGTCTCCACGTGTTTTTCGTGGTTTTCACGTTTTTTCCTCGTCGATACGACGTGGTGTGCCCGCTGAATGTTTCAACATCTAGAGTGTACAAATATTTCCTGAAAAACATTTACAGACAGATTATGTGTATTCGAGTTGTAACCCAATAAATATATTAATTATAGAGCGCTAAAACTGTTACTAAACCTTGAGTAACGAACAAAGCTCTACTGTCCGACAGAACATCTCTCGGATCACTTGGATTTTCGATGCGACACTCGACCACAGTCTCGTTGAGAGACATCGAAGGTGTAAGCCCAGTCAGATTTCTTACCTGTGACGAGACAAACAGTAATAGAAAAAATAGTATGAATTCATTGGTATAAAACATAATACTATACACAAAAAGTAAGTAAAGTATACGTTTAAGACTATGTTCCCTAACTGCGCACTATATTGGCGCAATATTGGCCCAACATATGGCCAACATTTAACTAATTGTCAGAAATTTAAAAATAAGGAGATGTAAGTAATCTTGTCAGTTAATATGCTTTGGGGATTATAAAAGTATCCCGTCAGACCAAATCGATCCATAGGGCCACGGCGAAGCAGTGTTCACCAGTTTCCTTAACATTGGAATACTAGGGGATTGTGTGGCCAGTACATTGCCCAGCCGCCTTTCTTCTCCCCCCCCCCCCACCCCTAAACTAATGCCAGGTATCTGTCGGAGCAAGAGAAAAAAAGAAATAAAAGTGATTGTACTTGGATTCAAACCCAGAACGAGTGTTAGTAGACCAGGGATCGGCAACCTACGGTACACGTGCCAGACTTGACACGCAGCGCTATTTTAAATGCGGAAGACCCTTCAAAAAGGCAATTCACAAACCTACTTCTATAAGAAAAGAACACGATGACCTTTTATACTGTTGGCCCACTAAATAAATTAGAAATCCTACTTTGGCACACTATTAGTAAAAGGTTGCCTACCCCTGTATAACGCCACCCTTATCTTATATATTACAGACACTCCTTCTATAAAAAAGATTATTGCATCCTACGTTCATCCGTGGTCTTAGTCTAGTCAAGCATTTTTATTTATGTTTTAAATGATGTTAAGTTACTGGTTTTCCTGGTTTTTTCAGGCAACCCATTTCCATGCCCGAATGCCCCCTTATTAAATAAGTTATTACAAATTGCACTTCACAACTACAAGCCCACTACCAGTAGTATAGCCAGCGGGGAGCAGGGGGAGCAGGCGCTCCCCCTAAGACCATTTTCGAAACAAAAAAAGGGCCTTTTCGGGAAAAAAATTATTTAACTAATAATTTTAACAAGCCACGCAGCACAATTTATGCTGTTGTTTTTTTTTCTTTAAATTGCATTTCAACAATTTAATTTATAACAATCCTTTTGAATCATTCAGCGAGCCAACAGCGTGAAAGTCAAACTGATCAACTATATTATTTTTATAAGACAATTTATTTAGTGCCGTAGCAAGAACAAGACCAAAAGAAAAGGAACGTATTAGAATTAATCATTAAAGCGTTTTATATTTAATAAAAAAATTAACCTGTTTGTTATTATCAGCTTTTTAAAAAGAAATCCATTCATAGCTGATACCCAATTTCATTACTCAACTTAAATTTGAATTTAGTTGTCAAGAAATTATTTTAGTAATAGATTTTGTCTTTAATGTTTGATCTGAGAATAACTGAGAATTACTTTAACATATTATTATTATTTTTTTTACATTAGGAGGCGCGTCGGATTTTTACATCCTTGCCCCTCCTTTGGGTAAGTTTAGATGAGAGCCATAGCTCGGGGGGTGGGGGTGACTAAGACTTCCTACACCTGTGTGAAAAATCTAATTGCTCAAGGCGGAGGAGATGCGTGCAAGATCTAATCGCACGAGGCGGAGAAGATCTACACATTGTGTGGGGAAGCCAGAGTCATAACATATTATTATTATTTTTTTTTATTTCCTTTAGGAGGCGCGGCGGAGTTTGATCTCCTTGCCCCTCCTTTGGGCCTAATAGGCATCGTATAGTTTTTGAGAGCCGTAGCTCGGGGGGTGGGGTAACTCAGACCTCCTACACAGTTGTGAAAAATCTAATCGCACAAGGCGGAGAAGATCTACACATTGTGTGAGGAAGCCAGAGTGATCGAACTTAGCCAAATTATTATTTTAACCCGAAAAGCATCAAATCAAAATTGCAATTATGAGGAAGAGATACATAATAGACATACAAATTGGGTAGTTATTTTAATGTTTTATAGTGTACTTATACATTCTTATACATAAAATATTTATATATTTGTCAACTATCTTGTGTAATTTGATCATTTTAGAGTTATAAATTGTAAGCCATCAATTTTTTTTAAAGTAAACAACAAAAGAAACATATTATAAATATTAATGTAAAGATAACGGGTTAATTATCTCCCTTCAATTAAATTCTCTTAATTTGATGCTAGTGATACCAAAACGAGTTTATTGTTTTAATATAACTAGAGTACTTCTAAAAATGCTCTTCTACCTTAATTTGCCTTAAATTAGAGTTAAATGTTTTGAAATTGATTTCACGGAAAGATATGCCCAGTTGCAATGCAAATCCATTCCAGTGGCCCAACACTTCAAGTGCTTTTGGACCAAGTCTTGTAAATGGAAGTTTAACTCACTGAAACGTGTCGCCAAGTCATACAGAAACATTGGCTTCAACAGTTATTTTTCCTCATTCAATAACGGAGTATTTTTTCCATTAATATACATCTTAATTGCTTCCAGACAAGAACAGAATATATCCAGGACTTTACCTAAACTCCGTATGACTTTCTTCTAGAAGAGACTTGAAAAACTATACAATTGACTATTTTAACAATGGATTCACTCACAGATTGCTAGTCCAATGATGAGAGCTTTGCATACAAATATTCCTGAACTAAAACAGTCGACGTCTAGTGTGATTCCCATTTAGTTCGCCATGCAGCACCCACTAATTATGCTGAAACACGTTGTATTCACTCGTATTGAAGAATATTCTTGGAGGTCTTTCGAGTGTCACTGAAAATCGTTCTGCGAGCCAAGTCTGGTACGCGTGCCTTAGGTTGCCGACCCTTACTATAGAACAATCGCATTGATTATATAAATACTTTTCGATATTAGATGTTCATCCCGAAAATGAGAAGTAGATGCAATCAATTTTGCAGAAATTCCCATCACTATTAGCTGCTAGAAAGAGAATTGTGAATGGTTGAATAAAAACTGCACTATTATACAGTGTGTGTATCCTGAGACACAGGGATTTCTTATAACACTTAATACGTACGACTTCTTAGTTATTCTATTAATCTGGAAAAAAATTCTAAAAGTGGGGCCTTTTTCCTAAAATTTCACTCCCCTTAGCGTCAAAACCTGGCTACGCCACTGACCATTACCATCAGTGTAGTGCAGCTATCCACAGTGACTACTTCGTCTGAAGGCAGGGTGAAAGCTGACCCGTTGAGCAGGCGAGCGGACAGCGTCATGGTCCAAGGCGGGTGTCCGGTTTCCGCCTCACACGTGACTTCACCGGTCATCCTACGGTTCTCTATCACCTCAAAAGGCACGGTCAGTTTTGGCTTCGAGGCAGGAACTGTTCCAGAAATAAGGCATAATCATATACAACACTTGAGGATAATGACTGTGTCCATAATTTATATAATAAAAACAGTCAAATTTGAAATCTTTGGCCAGTTACACAATAAATATAGGCGGATATATTATAAAATTTTAAAAAATGACTTTTAGTAAGGTGCAAGTAAAAACGCCACATTGGCACAAAAGCTTAAGAACATGTTAAATGTAATTATCTATTATATTATAACGTTATAATTTACTTGACCAATACATCATTCTTATTAGACTTATTTATGAAACATCCGGCTGTCATATTTTACGAATGAATCTGGACACTTTTAACATATTACTGCCTAGAATTCCGTAAAAAGTGTGTGTGTTTATTTCAATTTATTTCTTTGTTTATCTGTGTGTTGGTCAGCTATAGGCTAATAGACCGCTTGACAAGAACGGACCAAACGTTAAGTGCAACTCCTGAAAATGATGTCCCTCGGGATGCCCTGTGCACACACCACGCCGTATCGACGAGGCAAAAACGTGGAAACCACAAAAACACGTGGCAATCACGTTTTTTCCCCCCGTTGATACGACATGTTGCGCCCGTTGGATATATGCTGCTGATTTTGTTGATTTAAAAAATAACCCATAAAAGTATGCCAAATTGTTCACATATATAGGTTACATACATAAACAAAATGTAGGAAAATATATGCTATATTTATTATATATGTAAGTTTTGGTCTTTTACAAATAATTTTATAATCATAACAAATATAAAAAAAATGAAAGGAACTCTTCACTACAATATACTCCCAGATATCCCCGAGATATACCCACTAGAAATCCTAGATCTCCACAAAAAAATCCCCCAGATATCGAAGTAGAAATAAAATTACCCTCGACATCCACTTTGGCGAAGCGCGAAAATGTCCGGCCCGTTCTATCTGTCAGCAAGCTCCGTATGCTGCCAATGTCCTTACAGGTGACATAATACAACTGGACAGTGAGCAGGATCTGCGTGCCATTGACATCATACTTGGCTCTTACACGGTCTGAGTATTCTGGTCCGTAAGTTGTTAATCCTAAAATTGGTAAGAGAATATAATACTTAAAACATATGTTTATGTTGTCTTTTCTTTTATCTGTCATCAATAGAAAATACAATTCGAGTTTCATATGAAAAAAATTGCATTTACCAATAAACATAAGACAATGTACATACAACGGTGAACAATTAAAAAATGTGTAAGGCAACACTACTGATTTTTAGTTAAGCCACTCGAGTTTAATCATCTAACATATAAGTTTCGTTTGGTTGCATGCCTTACATCGATGAAATAATGTTACAATCTGAATGAGTTCATTTCCAAATTTATCAACAGCCTCTGGAATTGTGTTTTAAAAAAGCTGTTCTTTGACAGTATCCGATTCTCTGGAGCACCACCTCCCTAATTACCAAATAACTGGTTGAGAGCCAAAAGTATTCTTGACCCGTGCTAAACAAACGCTTCCGAGGTACACATTAAGAGCATGTGGTATGTTGGGCGTCACAGACGGCTGATATGCCCCGCACCCCCTCCCCTCACATACTTACCGGATCCCTTAGCAGTGTAAGTAACGTACCCTTCGCACCAAACTGATCATAGGTGTAGCAGTGCTTCCCTATAATATATGACCTACCCTTGCAGTTCGTCAAAACAAGTGGATAAGTCCACCCCCCAAAACGTCCAGGTGAAAAATCCGTTTACCTGTAGGATCCAAAGTCATGATCATGGCGCCTGGAGAAAATGGTCGACTGGCCAGTGGGGCGTGGGGCAGGTGCCATATACTGATGTTGGCCCAGCCGTTGATGTTCTTCACCAGGCACATGATAAGAACATCCCCATCGTCTAGACTAGATGTACTGGATTTTTCTACTGTAGTGACTGGCATTGGGAAGAATAGAAAGTAAAGAAAATATAAGATATTCTTCTTATATTAAACAGTCTGCAGAGCTGCTTGCCGTCTTATCTTATTATCTTATACATTACAGACGATCCTTCTATAAAGAAGATTATTGCGTCCTACGCACATCCTTGGTTTGAGTCTAGTTGTGCATTTCTATTAGTGTTTTAAATGATGTTAAGTTACTGATCTTCCCTGGTTGGATCAGGCAACCCATTCCATGCCAGGGTGCCACTCGGGAAGAAAGAGTGCGTATAAGGGATAAGGAAATTGTTTTTGTCCATATCTTTATCTGACCAGTGTGACAGATTGTTTTTGTGTTATATTTTAAAATTAGCATATAATGCATTATGTATTGTAACTACTTTATTCTCTGCAATATAGAATATACAAAACAGACATAACAACTTAACAATACAATAAATATGGATAAATACAACTGACAATCTAGTCCCGTTTAATTGAGTAAAACTCAACGATGAATTTACTGTACTTTGACTATACAAGAATATTGTGTTGACAATTTCTGTGTGTAAAGTAAAAAAGAAAGTGAACTACCCTTCGAACCAAATTGATCATAGGGCTGTAGAAGCAGCGTTCAACAATTTCTGTGGCCACGGCATACTAGGTGATTTTGTGGCCAGCACAATGCACAGCCGCCTTTAATTTACCCCAACTAAAGTCAGGTACCCATCAAAGCTGGGTATTCTCAGGGACACCATCCACACCCGGGAAAAACATCACAACCTTCAACAGGATTCGAATCCAGGACCTTCGGTACTCGAGTCTAAAGCGCTTCCGCTGGCCCACTGTGCCTCCATGTTTGTGCAAAATAAAATTAAATTTCTATCGTTTCATTCTTCTATTTAAAATAGCTGTATTGAGTTGTTAAAATCAGATTATTACATACACAACAATTTTATAGCGGATATATCGAGTTCATTCGATGTTTAAGAAATCGCTTGTTAAAAAGAAATATAACTTTGAACCTAAAATGGAGATTGGCCTTTTCTATTTTCCCATTGAACGAATATAGTAAAACAAACTTCAAGATTTCAATGACAAACAGGAAATCTAACTTTGTATAATAATAAATATAAAAACACAAAATAACAATAACATTCTGGGGTCGGCAACCTTTTGATAATATTCTGACAAAGTAGGATTTCTAATTCATTCCCCTTGCCAACCGCATGAAAGCCATCCTTCTATTTACTAGAATAGCATTTTGAGTAGTCTTCCGCGAGCCACCTGAGAATCGCCCTGCGTGCCATGTCAAGAACGCGCTCTGTCGATTGTCGACCTCTGCTCTATATTAAGGTGATGTAATTATTATGTACATGTCGACATCAAATCATTAATAGAGTTAAAGTTTTCTTACTCATAGTCATGAGGCCAGTATCTGAAGACTCGTCCCCTAACACCAAGGCTGTGGTCGACCACTGCTGTAGGGTTTCATCAAAGGTCTCGTCAGGCTGTTGGACTGTGGTCAAATGGTCCGGTCCGTCCAGCTCAGTCTTGTAGCTCTGGTTTTTAGTTTCCCGTTGAGTGTCGCTGTCACTCTGCATTGTTGCTGCTGTGGTTGACGATGTGGTCTCTAGTGATGTTGCAGGAGCAATCAGTAAAGTCGGATCTGTGATGTTGAGGGACACGCCTATTTGTGCTATAAAAGAAAAACAATATATAAACAGTTTATATGTTGTTAATATATAATACATATCATGTCACATACATTTTGGGGAAACATAAGGTATATAATACATATCATGTCACCCAGCGGGCACACCACGTCGTATCGACGGGGAAAAAACGTGGAAACCACGAAAACACGTCCACACCACGGTTTTTTCCCGTCAATACGACGTGGTGTACCCACTGGGACATTCATGTGGGGAAACATTAGGTTTGATCCATATCTTTTCACATTAGGAAACATTAGATTCAACGTAGGATACTCTTGCAGGGTACATAGTAAGAGATATGGGCATAACTACTCTAAATGGACATGTATAGCCTATTGAATGGAAAATACATGTATGTCAGTCATGAGCGTTCAATAAGGATTTTATAATGCGCATCAGCGTGTAATTAATTAATATTTTTTTTTAAAGTCACAACATTTTTTGTGTAGGTTGGGTGTGGGAGATCGGCAGGTTTGGCTGAAAAATTTATAGAGTGTGTTGTCAGTTTTAACACCTCTATGTGCCAAGTTCCAGCTTGATAGCATGATGGGAAGTGGGTCAATGAGCCTTCCAATGATCGAATCGCCCGGCACAAACATAAAATAGTTTAAAGTTTTGCGAAGTGAATACAAAATGATATAGAGCAACTGACAGACACTGCGCAGTTCATTACAATTATCGGACTTGTCTGAATCCTTCAAATCATAACTTTTGAGAACGAAGAAGAAGAAAGGAATGATTGTGTTATAAGTTCTACCTGAGATAAGAAGAAAGGAATGATTGTGTTATAAGTTCTACCTGAGATAAGAAGAAAGGAATGATTGTGTAATAACTTTAGTAATAAGTTCTACCTGAGTTAACAGACATGAGTTTGGGTTTCTCATTCACAGTCAGGTACTCCAGATTCGCCTCAGCACAAGAACGGCACACGAAGAATTCCCCGAGCTTCAGAAGGTCGTCTTCTTGCTTCCAGTCCGGTGACTTAACCTCTGCTGTAGATATGACGTTCTCAACATCTTGTGATGATTTCACTAGACCTTCATCAATAAATGTTATCGAAGATGTTGCATAGATACTTCCATTTCTAAGGATTAAAAAACATTCTATTGAAGATGTAGCATAGATACGATATGGCATAGATACTTCCATTTCTAAAGATTAATAAACATTAAATAGAAGATGTTGCATATTGTAACCTAGTTCCAATTCTATAAAATCACAAAACACAATCTATTTAATAGTAAGAAGTCTAATTGTAGGACAATATGCTAATTGATATTTTTCTAACAACATTAACAACATTATTTTTTTTAAATCTATTGTAATAAAATGGGGTTAAAGCTGAGCATATTCGAATGAATAGCGCTAGATAAAATATGTAATTTGCAATTTGTAATTATAATAAACATAAATAATTTTATTTTACACCTTTAGCCTTTAATCTCTTTATGTTTTATTCAGGCTGATACTTTGAAACTAAGATGCATACTCCAAATACGTATAATCAAATGGATCTTTAAAGCTCGTAAATGAACAATTTAGTCACAAGCCTGTAAGACTGTTGTCAACAACCTTTGCATAATAGTGTGTTAAAATACAGTCGGATTTCTCATGTATTCAGCGTGCCTACAGCCTAAAAATACTACTACTCTTTTCTTAAAGAAAAACGACCTAAAATGATCTCTTATAGTGTCTTCTGCGTGCCATAAAAAATCATTCGGCGTGCCAAGTATGGCAAGCGTGGCGTAGTTTGCCGATCCCTAAAAGTAATCTATTACGCGTAATGAAATATTGATTTTTAGTTAAATGAATCTACCTAAAGTACAAGATCTCATGTTCACTGTAAACAGCTGCAAGTTTGGATTTGAGAAACAGACGATCAACCTCTGTTGAATAGGACAATGATAGATTCTTGAACTCTTCTGAACCCGTATCTAATAACTCCACTTGAAAACTCCGATTCAGAATTTTCAGAGTTAAATTTGCCACAACAATTGCTGTTTATATTTTTTGAAAATAAACAAAAGAAGTTAAAATTAATAGCTTGAAAATTTAAAGTTCATCTTTTTAGCGTCACCAAATACTATAATAAGATGGACCGCTTGCTCTATTTTTAGAGCTTATATGTTCTTTTTTCCGTGCGCATCCAATAACGATGTCTTAAATGACTTCTACGCGCCTACGTCTGCCTAAAGGTTTCCGCTTTATTCAACTTTTCGATTTTAATTACAAAATTTTCATAGAGAAAATTGTAGCAATGAAATAAAACGGAAGTTTACAATACAAAAGGGAATCGGGAATTCCGAAAAGAAGTCATTTGAGTCATCAAATAGCAGAAAGATTAATATACAAGCAGTCCATCTTATAATAGTCTTTGGTTGCACTTATTTCTTTAATGTTTTGATTCTTAAGTATGCTTAATCAAATTGCAGATAAGTTATATACAAGTTGGAGTTTGTTTAAATTATAGAGAGCTAGTGAAGTGAATATAAAGATATTTATTATGACTCTGAGAATATAGAGTCGAAACATGTCACAGTAGCTTAAAGTAAAGTTAAGTACCTTTCGGACCAAACTGGTCATACGGCCAGTGAAGCAGCGTTCACCAGTTTATGTGGTCCACGGCATACTAGGGATTTTGTGGCAAGTAGATTCCACAGCCGACTTTACTTTAACCCAACAAAAGTCAGGTACCAATCATAGCTGGGCAGACTCAGTGACACCCTCCAGTTCATGGGAACATATCCTAGCCTCCTCCAGGATTCGAACCCAGGACGTACGATCGGCCCCCGTGACCCCATTATAGTAGACTTAAAAAAGGACCCGCAATATTGTCATTATGCAGGTCATCACTAAATGATACTTGTATAGATGAAGTCTAAATATATTCTACTTATCAAGTTCAATAGTATAACAAAAGCAAACTTATAGTATATTACTAAAATTAAAATAATGTCATAGTATGTTCAACTGACTTAGATATACTTACAATAATTTTGACCGGTGTCTTTAAGTTTACCTAGAAAGAAAAACGCATAAAGGCAAGTCAATTTAGTAATTGTAAGAAACCTTTTGTTGCAAGTATCGTCAAATACATAGTTAAATCACTAAACATAGAAACACTAGAGGACAGAAGGGCAAAGAGTAAAGTAGTAATAATAGATAAGGTATTAAACTCTAATTTAGAAATACAACCCAATAACAACCTGTTGCAATGCTCAGATAAACATAAAAATAAAAATACTTTTTTTTATCCCCTATGCGAGAACAAATGCATATAGGCTAAGTACTCTTTCTTCCCGAGTGGCATTCGGGCATGGAATGGGTTACCTGAACAAACCAAGAAAACCAGTAACTTAACATCATTTAAAACATTAATAAAAATGCAAGACTAGACTCGGACCACGGATTGAGCGTAGGACGCAATAATCTTCTTTCTAGAATGAGCGTCTGCAAAGTATAATGTGATATAAGAACATAAAGTAAATCAGCTTTAAGTCTCAGTCAAGCTGGATATTTACAATTAATAGATCAGTGTGTTGCATTATGGGTAAAATCTCTGAAGTTTTAATCACTATAAATATAATCAGGGATGCAATTGTCTGTTTTAGACGATTAAAAAGCCAATTGGTAATACTTTTTAGAGTATTGAATTCATACTCACATAATACATCACCCCAATCCAATAGAATACACACAAAAAGAGTTCATGTTAAAAAAAAAAGCATTCTTCTGATTCAATAAGCAAGGACAAAGACGAATAGATTATCTTTTATCGTGTGTGTATTTAAAATGTATGTTTAGTTGTGTTCATAAAAATTTCTCTTGACAGTTATTGTCTACTTAACTGTATGTGTTATGCCAATCCATTACTAGGCCTTATTATTATCTTGACAGTTATTGTCTACTTAACTGTATGTGTTATGCCAATCCATTACTAGGCCTTATTATTATCTTGACAGTTATTGTCTACTTAACTGTATGTGTTATGCCAATCCATTACTAGGCCTTATTATTATCTTGACAGTTATTGTCCAGACCACAAAAAGTGTTGCACATAGAAACAAATCCCTATATGTCCTGTGATAAATAGCTGCCGCAATTAACTATATAACCATACAACACAAAGAATGACATGGACACACATATTTCCGTATTCATTCATCAAGAGGCCAGCTGCGCCTGAGCTCCACACACAGCTGCTTTTTGTGAATGAGATACCAAAATAAGAATAAAGTAAAGTACCCTTCGGACCAAACGGATCATAGGGCTGTAGATGCAGCGTTCACTAATTTCTGTGGCCACGGCATATTAGGGGATTGAGTGGCCAGAATAATGCCCAGCCGCCTTTACTATACCCCCAACTAACAAAGTACCCATCAGAGCTAGGTGGACTCAGGGACACCCTCAAGACATGGGGGAAAAAATCATAGCCTCCACCAGGATTCGAACCCAGGACCTTCGTATCGCCAGTCGGCTACGTGCCCAATAAAATAAGAATACATGTTCATAAAAAAGTGTATTATTTTTTAAGTGGCATGTTTTTGGGCATGGAATGGGCTGCTTGAACCAGCAAGGGAACAAACAAGGACTCGACACTGTGTTAAATTAAACACGTATGCTAACTTGTTAGGCTTATGCTTAAATTAAAACATATTTTTTGTTAATGTAGGTCGACACGTGGTTGCGAAACCAGGATGTGTTACAGGGGGAGGGGGGAGCTTTGCGTGACATTTAAAAAATGTTTTGCAAATTTAGTACAGATCCAAAATGTTAAGATGGTGGGGGAGAGGGCTCCCTCCGGGCCTCCCCTCATCCCAATGGCGTCTCTGGACACGACGGTAGACGTTTCTACATTATTTTTTACTGCTGAATTATTACCTAAGCTTTTTTTTTTTTTTTTTAAATAATGAGTGACGAGACCATAAGAAATATTACAACATAGGGTTGGTTAAAGGTGTAATTTCAAACAAACGTTTTATGTATGGAGAATACTTTAGACTACTTGGACAATTGTAATAAAATTTAAAACTTCTTCGGATGTGCAACAAAAAACAAAAAAAACGACAATAGGTGACAAAATCATTGAGATAAAATGAAAGTAGATAGACTACAGTGCAGGGGTCGGCAACCTACGGCACGCGTGCCAAACTTGGCACGCATGGCGATTTGCAGTGGCACGCGAAAAACCTCTTAAATTCGCATTCAAGTTACTTTTACAACAAACTTAGTGCCAGAGCACGTTGACTTTTAGACTGTTGGCACGCTGAATGAATTTGAAATCCTACTTCGGCACACTATTATCAAAAGGTTGGCGACCCCTGGACTACACAACCAGAAAAGTATATGGGAATAGAACCAAACATGCCCTAGCGTGTAATCCCTTTAGCAAACGGAGCATAGGATGCCCAAAGAAAACATGGCCACGGAGTATTACAGAGGAAGGAAAAGGTGCACGCAAAGCCTGGAAGGAAGTCAAGTAGGAGATCGAGAAGGTGGTGTGAATAGAAAGAGGCGCTATGTTCCCCCAAGGAACCATAAGAACACACGATGTGGTGTTATTCTACAACATATAATACACAACATTTTTTTATTTCTTCAAACTGTTCAAGTTCGTGAAGATTGATTTAACGTATACAAAGAGTCTCAAGACAAAATAGAAAGACAGGAACTTAGCCCTCCTCATCAAAATTAGGGTGGTCACTGGTCCTCTCCATTTTCTTGTATGCTTGTGAGTCAAGGACATTAACAGGTGCGCTAGAAAAGAAGATAAACGCCTTGGAGATGATGATGAGATGCTTTAGGAACCTTCTCGGCTTCTGCTATAAAGAACACATCTCACATGAGTGGATACGAAAAGGATACGCTCCAGGAAATTAGACCGTACAACGACCTGCTGGCCACAGTCAAGAAAAGAAAGCTGCAATGGTATGGACACATAAAAAAAAACCAACGGGCTTGCCAAAACAATTCTACAGGGCACCACTAGAAAAGAGGGGGGGGGGGGGAGACGGGAGTGGACGGGAGTAAAGCTGTGCGACGCAATGAGAAAGGCTGATAGACGGGAGGAATGGAAGGGTCTGGTGTACATGTAATCTGTGGCGCTCATCGGTCAAACAGACTACAGCTTATGTAGGATGTTGGTTGGAATAAGTCGATCTTCTGAAATTAAGTAAATAAACCCTTTACAATTTAGACCTTCGCCACTCAAAGCAAGATTAGACTTAAACGATGGCTAAGCCTAGAGCTATCAAATCTCATTGATTAATTGCTTCTGTAAAGTATATATCATGTCATTGGCACTATTGACCGTGTTTCTGGAGGGTTAAGTGTGACATGTACGGAGACGTCTGTCAGTATATTTAAGTATTTGACCAGGACCTAGACTTCCGCTGTCTCACAGTCTCTAATTCGAGGATAGCCGTTTGTAATAATGCATTCAGTATGTATAACACAAGTCCTATTCAAGAATCTACACTAACTTCTCATCGCTTCATTGCGTTTTCTAATTGTAGACTAAACTCAGACCAACGTCTAATCTCTATCTCTCTATCAAACTCTGACTGCGACTCTATCTAAAACTGACTGCTAGTCTATCTAACTCTGATTGCGACTCTATCTATTTCAAACTGCGACTATATTTAAATATGACTGCGACTCTATGTAACTCTGATTGACGTCTGTCTCTTCTCTATACTGGACAGCTCCCCGTGCTGAACTCCCACCGCCCTGGCCATTCCCGCCTCTTTGTGACACCGTGCTACCCGGTGTGTGTCTGAGCGTTGCCACTTTAGCTAATATTGTTAGTTACAATATATATAAAATAAGAAAAGAACAAAATTACATAGCATAACTGTGTATGCAGAAATAATGTTACGATTAGCACGTAGACTATATTAGTGTGTTCTTACCTTGCGTGGATCCCAGTGTGCTGGCTAGGACTGCTGAAATAACAGCGACTGCCACTATGAACATCACTATCACCAGAAAAATAATATGGTTTCTCTTCCGTTTCCTTTGCGTCTCGTCAAAGTCCTCCCTCATCTTGACGGATGGCATGGCGTTTCCGTCCCCTGAGGAATCTTTCCTCACTCCCATGTCAAGGCCGTCCCCGTAGCCGAAGTCTTTGTAGAATTCCAGTGTCAAGGTCGGGTAATCGCCCCGTCTAGATGACCTGTTCAACGTGTATTTGACGTCACCGCTGAACGCCGGCTTCTGCGAAGATTTATCTCTCGCCTTGCTGCTCGACGATTGGTTGACGGCTCTCGAGGCGGCGTCCGATTGGTTCCTCTTGTCGTACACCCGACGGATTTCTTCGATTTGGTTTTTGCTGGAAAGGTCGAGGTCGTCAAAGTTTTTCGGCAGGCTGGAGCGTTTAGGGACCGCCACAGGGGTGTTGTAGTTGAAGGAGCTGGGGCTGGGGCTTCCGGGCCGCATGTCAGGTGGAAAGACATCGTGATGGTATATCTTGTAACGAGGATCCTTTCTGTCAGGCGGTATCATTTCCCGATACGGTATGTAATGGCGGTCCGGCCGCCATGATTTGGCGTCACTGTGAACATTTTGGAAACTATAAGACATGGCCATGCTGGATCGTAGATCGCTTGACACGGCAAAGACATCGTCCATCTCTGCGCCATGTTGTGCGGGATCCTTGTCCAGCATCAAGTTTGAAACACGCGGTAAGAAGTGATCGCTTCCATGTAAGTCGCCCCTGCTTGACCGCCCAAGCGCAGGACTGTTCATCCAGCCGAAGCCGCCGTTTGCCGTAGCGTTGTTGAGACCATGATGGCTATTGCCTAAAGTTTGAATATTGTCATTCCAGCTTGACCCAAATTTACTGCTAACCGAGTCATTCCTATGACGCAACAGCGCATTCTGGTCGGATCTGTTGGAACCGGAAGAGCCACTCTTGAAAGTACCAGACGAGCCACTCTGAAATGTGCCGGTCGTCTGCCGCAGCAAATTTGGCTGGCGGTCAGGCCAAAAATTTCTGCCGGATTCGTATCCAGTGCCGGTAGAGCCACCGTGACCGTCCAACGGCAAGTAACGAAAAGAATGGAAATGATTGGTCGAGTGCTCGGGATAGTCAACGCTGATTGGTCGGAACGTCGTCAGAGAAGATGACTCTGGTGAATTGGATGCGCTCATGTCGGGGTTGTCTCCCTCTCGTGTTATCTGAACAACATCCTACTATTTAAATACACACAAGCGTCCCGAGTTATCTTTCGTCATCAGCTTTGTTTCTCTTGCCTTCATCTTGCAGTCGTGCTATCTGAGGGAAGGAATTGTTGATCATTATTATATTTCTCTAGTATATTGCACACTAACAACATAAATATAATAAAGAGTATAAAGCATAGATAACTTGTATAGTACTGTGTACTATTATTCTAATGAATGCTTAAAGACTAGTAATGCATTAATGCATGGTATTTATAATTTATGGCTTAGAAAAATATTAAGGCACTGAGTGTTGTAGCAATGCATGGTATAGAACCAGGGGTAGGCAAACATTTAATAATAGTGTGCCAAAAGTAGGATTTCTAACTCATTCAGCGCGCCAGCAGCCTAAAAGTCACCTGCACTAGCACAAAATTTCTTGTAGAAGAGGATTGAATTGCCTTTTTGGGAAAATGGTGGTTGGGGGCGGGGGAAGGGTCTTCCGCGTGCCATTGAATATCGTTCTGCGTGTCAAGCTTGGCACGCGTGCCGTAGGTTGCCGACCCATGGTATAGAGCATAGACTATAAGTTCAGCATATAGTACAGTAACAAAGTACGGTATATACCAGTGTACCCCAAAAGACCGGTCACGGGACACAAAATCAAACTTACCGGGTCGAAAAATACCAATTGAAAATGTAGGTCAAATTATTGTGATGACCTTGTTAGGACTTGTAACAGTATAATACGTCCATGTTGAGGACATTGTCTGGCAAATTTGAGCCCGATATTTGGGGATACAACACTAATTGTTTATATAGATTCAAAAGGTTATACTATTTTAAGATGTTTGAAAAAGTATTACTGTTTATACAGATAGTGTTATGGCTAACCAAGTTTTTTTTTAGTGGGTCATGAAGTCGAAGTAAAGAAATAACTAGGTCACGAATGTAATGTTTCGATGTTTTAATAGTTAGTTGTTTTTTTTTTTTTTGGTGTTCTTGATATAGCTTAAAACCATAATTTAAGTTAATTTAAGCCAACATGATTGTTTTCAAACACTATGTTCTATTCAGACGTCACGGCCATCCTTGCCGTTACGACATCAACAACTGTACTAAAACATCAAAACATTACATTGGCGACGAGGATGGGATATTATCAAAGGGGAGTAACTGTATAATTATTAAACTCTAAACATTACAACAAAAAAGTTTTTGTTTTTTTTTGTTTTTTTTCGGTCACGTTAGTTGATCTATAGACTAGGATACAGCTTACAAAGCTTACATAAGTTTGGTTCTGTTAGTATTTTCAAAGACTATAATAAAATCGACCGCTTGCTTTAATATTTCTGTGATTTGATAACTTATAACACTTAGTTTCGGAATTTCTGATCGCACTACGTCCTCTAGACATCCGGTTTAGTAATTTGCTATGATTTTCTCAATGGAAAATTAAGGTTAAAATCGAAAGTTGTACACCGCGGAAACCTTTATGCATTAATGCAGGTGTCGGGAACCCATGGCTTGCGAGCCAGATGTGGCTCTTTTGATGGCTGCATCTGGATCGCAGACAAATGTTCGATTATTTAAAAAAAAGTTTTTTTTAGACTTTTTAATTAACATATTAATTGCATATCAATATTTCATTCTACAAATGAGCTAAAGTCTACTGCAGCTCAGCATCAGAAGAACTCAGAGACATAATTATTGTACTTTTAGTCTTGAAA
Organism: Anisus vortex; assembly: GCA_949126835.1. Classification (NCBI taxonomy): domain Eukaryota; kingdom Metazoa; phylum Mollusca; class Gastropoda; family Planorbidae; genus Anisus; species Anisus vortex. The sequence goes on from OX421508.1 coordinate 5,311,781, forward strand.
TTACACAAAATGCAGACATTTACTTGAATTTTTAGTTTTAAACATAATGTATGGCTCTCACAGAATTACTTTTCGAAATATGTGGTGTCCATGGCTCTCTCAGACAGAAAGTTTCCCGGCCCCTGCCCTAATGCAATAGTAGGAGCGTAGAAGTCATTCAAGACAGCCTTATTGGTTGCGCACGGGAAAAAAAAACATATTATAAATCTCTAAAAATAGAGCAAGCGGTCCATCATATTAGAGTCTTTGGTATTTCCAACTCTAATAATGGGTACCTCACAATATTTGTGGGGAAACAGATGCGGCTTATGTATGTCCTGGTCACATACCCCCTTCCCTTTAGTGTAACGTAACAACAGGTAAAGCAAACTGAAACAGGTAAATCAAGACAAACAACTTTCTAATTTAGTAATGTAACGGTAGAAAAGAACGGTAATAGTTATGTAGCGCTATTTATAAATGAATACAAAGAAGTTTGTGGCATACCTAGCATTAGGTTGGTTAGATTACACAAAAAGAAGTACCTCAGGTGTGCGCTCATTTGAATCTGTGGCGCCTTCTTTATGGAACAGCTTACCTGAGACACTGAGATAATCTGAGACAAGAGAGTCTTTTTAAAAGAACTTATCTTTGGCTAGTCGCTGTGTGCCTTACACACTAATAGGTTACATCTGTCACTACATTTCACACTGAGAGCGCACTGAGCATGCTAAATTTAATAGCATGGATAGAAGCGCTTTAAAAATGACCATTATTATTATTATTATTGTTGTTGTTGTTGTTGTTAAACAAGGAGAGACAGAAACACTTAACGACTCTGTGATGTTTAAGTCGATTAACTCTTTTTAATAGTATATTGTATTTGTGTTGCTTATTTAAGGTTTTTGTATGTGGGACTTTATACTGATGTCTGTACAAGCTTATTGGTATATTTATGTAATATATACCAGACGCTCATTCTATAAAGAAGATTATTGCGTCCTACGCTCATCCATCGTCTCACTCTAGTCTTGCATTTCGATTAGTATTTTAAAAGATGTTAAGTTACTTGCTTTCCTGGTTTTGTTCAGGCAACCCATTCTATGCCCGAATGCCACTCTAGAAGAAAGGGTAGACCTACGTATAAGCCTTTGTTCTCGCATAAAGGATAATACAATTGTTTCTGTCCTTGTGTTTATCTGAGCATTGTTAGAGTTTGTTATTATGTTGTATTTCTAAATTATAAGAATTTAATGCTTTATGTTTTATTACTACTTTACTCTTTGCCCTTCTGTCCTCTAGAATTTCTAGGTTTAGTGATTTAACTATTGTCAGTTCTTATTATCTTGAACATCAAAACCTATTCGTTTTATGAGTATTACCATGTAGAAATATTGCCTTAAAAACCTTTGTAGGGGTTATATATTATATATATTAGCTGTAGGCAAAAATTATATTCAAGAGATATTGTTATTGCTCCGTTGACATTGTGGTGCATCACGTGTGTGTTTCTCTTAAGATATGTGTGTGTGTGTATGCGTGCTTGGCTCTCAATGTATGTGATTAGGGGTGTGTGTTTGTGTGTGTGTGTTGTTTTATTATAACTGCTCTTCTCTATGTGTGTGAGTTTACATATGTGTGTGTGTGTGTGATTATATGTGTTTTTTTATTTTGTTTAGAAATGTGAGTGTGCCTCTGGGTGTGTTAGTGTACGTGTGTGCGCGGGTATGAGTGTGTGTGTGTGTGTATTATTTAGTTGTGTGTGTTTGTCTGTATATTTTGTTTAGGCGTGTGCTAGAGTCACTGTGTGCCAGTGTCACTGTATGCCAGTGTCACTGTGTGCCAGTGTCACTGTGTGCCAGTGTCACTGTGTGCCAGTGTCACTGTGTGCCAGTGTCACTGTGTGCCAGTGTCACTGTGTGCAGTGTCACTGTGTGCCAGTGTCACTGTGTGCCAGTGTCACTGTGTGCCAGTGTCACTGTGTGCCAGTGTCACTGTGTGCCAGTGTCACTGTGTGCCAGTGTCACTGTGTGCCATTGTCACTGTGTGCCAGTGTCACTGTGTGCCAGTGTCACTGTGTGCCAGTGTCACTGTGTGCCAGTGTCACTGTGTGCTAGAGTCACACTCCGTTTCTGTCAGTATGCACACGTGTTTCCTGTTTACTATTGCGTGTGTTTTACTTTTATTCTCAACTAATTATCCTCTAAACTCTAAACACTAAGAATTTCCTCATAAAAACAAATTCATTCAACGTCCTACACTGTGACAATTGACAAACTTGACTCTATAACCAGACTCCCCACAAAAATGTCATGACAATAATATATTTCCGTATTCATTCATCAAGAAACATCTCCACGCTTGCACTCTATCCACAAACTGCTTTTGGTGAATAAGATACTGAACAGTAAATATACTTACTTATACCAAAGACTATAATAAGATGGACCGCTTGCTATAATATTTCTGCAATTTGATGACTCGAATGACTTGTTTTCGGAATTCCCGATTCCGTTTAGTACTGTGCACTTCCGTTTTTTTTAATCACTATGATTTTTTTCAATGAAAAATTAAAATTGAAAGATGTATACAGCGGAAGCATTTAGGCAAACGCAGGAGCGTAGAAGTCATTTAAGACAGCGTTATTGGATGCGCACGGAAAAAAGAACATTTAAGCTTCTAAAAATAGAGCAAGCGGTCCATCTTATTATGGTATTTGCTTATACAACTATATGCCCAAGAAAAAGTGCATATTGTCCCACAAAACATAAATATTTCATGGCATGAGCACTCTACTATTAAGAACGATGGAATAGCTATACCACTTTCTTGTGAGCTCAAGAAAGTACTTTTACGCAATCAGGCAATTAGGCAATTAGGCATGAATAAAAAAATTAAAAAACCGTAAAGAAAAAAAAAAGGTCAACGTTTGATAATGTGGTGATTGAATTATAAAACAAAGAAAAACATTGTTTATATCGTGTCTATTTAATTTTTTAAAGAAAATGGTTTTGCGTTTTAATTTAATAATAAAAATAACAAATGATAACAATGAGCGTTTATATATCGCATCACTCTATTCCCTTCCCGGATCAATTGGAGTTTTAATACACCAGAAGAAGGAAACTAAAACAGAGGCAATTAAAAAAAGCTCTATTCTAAGTTGGAAAAGCTGGAAAGAGTTAGAGAAGAGAGCCAGAGACAGGAAAACATGAAAAGAAATTTGTTAATGGCTTATGACCCACTAGAAGTTGATAATGGCGCAGCAGAAGAAAAAGAAGAAGTGAATCTCGGTGTAGGCCTATCACAATACATAAGCCAAAGAAAACGGCTTTGGAAGAACAAGGTAATTGAGCGATTCTCAGAAATCTATATTTGTATGGCTTCGTAGAGTTGATAATTCAGTAATTTAGTAGTAGTTTTAGTAAGAGTCAAACAATCTTTCAATTGTATAACGTTTTCTCGGTTGAAAGTAAAGGTTCAAGTGTCAAGTCGTTCTTTGAATGTAAAGTAGTTTAGACTTTAGAGTGCATTGTCATGGATCTACAAGACGTCAAAAGACATCCTGGTCTGTCGTAGGAGTATCTCAAAACTAGAAGTCAGTATAAATATAGAACTAGATGTATTTGTAAGCGCACATAAGGAAGGAATCAAAATGTACTTTATTGTCTATCAGGAAAACAAAATATAGTTAAGACCAAGGCCAATAACTTATATTATTAAGACCCAGAACAAAGACTGAGTAAAATATCAAAATAAAAGCCCAAGACGAAGATATTAAAAACATAAAGGCCCCAAAAAAGAAGATATTAAAAACGTAAATGCCCAAGACGAAGATATTAAAAGCATAAAGGCCCAAAAACGAAGATATAAAAAAATAAAGGTCCAAAACAAAGATATTAAAAACATAAAGGCCCAAGACGAAGATATTAACAACATAAAGGCCCCAAACAAAGATATAAAAAACATAAAGGCCCCAAACGAAGATATTAAAAACATAAAGGTCCAAAACAAAGATATTCAAAACATAAAGGCCCCAAACGAAGATATTAAAAACATAAAGGCCGAAGACGAAGATATTAAAAACATAAAGGTCCAAAACAAAGATATTAAAAACATAAAGGCCCAAGACGAAGATATTAACAACATAAAGGTCCAAAACAAAGATATTCAAAACATAAAGGCCCCAAACGAAGATATTAAAAACATAAAGGCCGAAGACGAAGATATTAAAAACATAAAGGTCCAAAACAAAGATATTAAAAACATAAAGGCCCCAAACGAAGATATTAAAAACATAAAGGTCCAAAACGAAGATATTAAAAACATAAAGGTCCAAAACGAAGATATTAAAAACATAAAGGTCCAAAACAAAGATATTAAAAACATAAAGGTCCAAAACAAAGATATTAAAAACATAAAGGCCCAAGACGAAGATATTAAAAATATATAGGTTGAAGACGAAGTCAAAATTAAGAAAATAAATGCACTAGACGAAATAGAATAACAAAAAGAGAGCAGACGACCATATACAAAATCCAATACATAGGCCTGTTTTTCTTTTAAACTATATCGAACGAGTTTCAAAAAGTAAGCCCTATCTTTTAATAATTGAAATTGAACATATCATACAGTGAACCTACCTCCCTTCTTTAGAAATGAGACACTTGCAATGCTTTGTAAAGTTATCGTTCTTTGATTATCATATTTCGTAAAGATTTTCAATCAAAATTTAAACACTTGGAATGAACTGAAAATAAAAAAATCGACTAAGTTGTAAGTAAGCCATCCAATTGTTACAGCACACAACGCAAAAAATCTCCAACTGGACACTGTGGTTTTCTCGGTGTTTTGTGGTTAAATGACAACCCGCACAATCCGCGTCTGTCCCCAGTGTGTGTATATGAGTGAAGGTGTGTACGTCAAGTAAGACAATGGACACCAGGTCTGCGTCTTAAGGTGAAAAAAAAAAAAAAAAGAAAAAAGGAAAGTCATAGATATATGGTGTGTGTTGTGTGTGTGCGTGTGTTCTTTTTTGTGCACAGGTAAGGGAGATGACGAATGGCTGTGAGTGTAATAAGGAAAACATCGAGATGGCTTGATGATGATATGAGGTTTCAATCCGGCGAAAAAAAAAAGGGAAACAACTCGTTCAAGGGGAGATAAGTCGCATCAATTTGTTTTTATCCATTTAAAATTACAGTTCTTTTTTTATTTATTTTTTTTAATTTTCAAAATATGGAATAAATTATGCAAATCAAATGTGCGTTAGTTGCACCAGAGAAACTCATCCAACACACTCACCCTGAAATTATTACACACACTTATACAAGGATTTGTAGGTTTTTAGTTCTACAACTATAGCTATAGTTAACTGAGGGGAAAGGAATAGGGAAAAAGAGGGGAGGTAAGTTAAGAATTTACATAATATAATAAATGGCTAATGTCAGAGCACTCCCTTGATTTTTGTTGTTTCACTAGACGTTATTCATTTCGCAAGCATTTCGTAAACCACTACACTCATGGGCTTACCGTGACAGCCAGATAATTTGTCTAAAACGAGAAGTAGACTGTAGCACATTCAAATTAGAAACACTTAGTCCACGTCATATCACAATAATTAGTAGCCTAACACCACGGGGTCGGCAACCTTTTGATAAGTGGTGTGCCGAAAAAAAAATTCTAAGTCATTCAGCGTGCGCCAACACTAAATTTTTTTTTAAAAATATACTTGAATCGCCTTTTTGTGGGTCTACCGCGTTCCATTGCAAATCGCTCGGCGAGCGTAGTCTGGCACGCGTGGTAAGGATACTCTTTGAAAAATGCCTCATAAATCAAAGGAAATTACTGTAAAAAGTTACCATAGTGACTCTAAACTCGGTCAGATGATGCCGTTAGCTAGGGATAGCAGTCATCTAGGAGAGAAAACCCCGAAGATAATCAACTGATGCCTTGCAGTTGGTCTTGGCTGATCAAAGGCTTTGAAAAAAAAATAGCAGGCTGGAGCTGGAGACAGTGGGCCTTGATGGCGCAAAACATACTGCAAGGCTTTTCTCAATGAGTTGAAGTAGAAGATGATGATGATGATGTCTACCTATATGACAGATGTCTTTGACAGATGTAGCTGGGTTTCTTTTCCGTTCGGATCAACGCGGCAATCTAACAGATCGCAAGACATACTAGTATAGGTGTGATGGCATTAGTTTTACGTCATTTAGACTAAGGTGTAGGCACCCTATAGCATGCGTGCCAGACTTGGCACGCAGAGCAATCTCCGACGGCACGCAGAGGACTCCCAAAATGGAAATTTAAGTCTTTTCTACAAGAAAATGAATGCTAAAGCCGAATGACTTTTAGGCTTTTGGCACGCCGAATGAATTAGAAATCCTACTTTGGCACACCATTATGAAAGGTTGCCGACCCCTGATTTTGACTCGGGTTAAACTCTAGACCAAAAGTGTAATAGTATAACGTAGAAAGAGGGAACATCTGACGTAGAAGGACATTTCTGTACCCAAGGACCTCATCGCTGGCGAAGTGTGGAACACACCGATACGCTTGCATTAAGAGCACACCAATGGGCGTACGCATGGAAGACAGCCTTTGCTTCGCAACCCGTGGTTTCAATGCACAGACGAGGGGCCCCGAGTCTCAGTGGGGAAGAGGCAATAAGCGCAGCAGTCCAGTCCGCCTCAATCCCGCCATGGTGCCTGGATGTCTAGGCCTATAACTTGGAGTTTGTGCTACCGGGCGACAGTGCAGTTATTCAAGCAAACCAATTATGGCAATTATAGATAGAAGAAGAAGGGGCAGTTAGTGACGGCAGCCATAGTGTAATGAGGCGACTTTAGACCTAGGATATTTGTAGAGTTTTCCGTACTATTCACGAAATATCTGATTATTCGTACAATGTAATAACGCTACTTTTTATTACTATAGCTTTTTCGGTTATAGAAGAGTATGTTAATAGTACATTTCTTCAAACTTGTATCTTAGTCATATGGTAAGAATATTTTTAATAGCAACCAACCAAACGATGGATTAATGACGATTATTAGATGAGAAAAATATATTAACAAAACAGCTCAGTAGATATCTTATTGTTAATTTGTTTACATTTAAAACGTAAATTTTTACATTTATAAAATCAATTTTGTATTTGAATAATCAACAAAGAAACAATGTCTTTTAAAACAAAATAATCTTTTTAAATATTTAAATTTAAATTGTATTAAGTAAAAACATGTTAGCCATATTGACACTTAAATTGTATACAAAGAAAAACGGGCTTATTACCTCCCTTTAAATACAGTTATGGTTTTTAAATTCGATACTAGATACTATTGATAATGAAACAAGGAAAAGATTGGAGGCAGTAGAAATGTGGTTTCTAAGAAGGATGATGAGAATATCATGGACTGAAAAGAAATCTAATGCAGAGGTGTTGAAAACAGCATGTACCTCAAGAGAACTCATTAACACCATTAGGAATAGACAGATGAAATTTCTAGGACACATCTATAGGAAAAATGGTATAGAAAGACTGGCTTTGTGTGGGAAAATATCTGGTAAGAGAGACAGAGGAAGACAAAGGCTAACATATGTAGAGAGCCTGAACGAATGGGCCACGAACAACAACATAAGTAATAATAACTTTCTGCAAAAAGCTAACAACAGGGAAGAATGGAGAGTCATGACCGCCGATGTCTGTTCCAGACCTGGCACATAAAGAAGAAGACTAGATACAATTTACATATTTAAACTTTTTTTTAAATGTGATATTAATAAAATATGTCGTTAGATCTATTAGATATATAAAAATTATTATATCTTACTTCAGGGCCGGATTAAGACACCCAGAGGCCCGAAGCACAAAAAAGATCACACAAATATGACAATAAAAGTGTAAACAATAATATGCATTTTTTTTTCAAATACAATTCGACTAGCATACAGTCATATAAAAAAACATAATTTGTTATTTCATCTATACTTTTCTCCTACTTTAAAAAAAATGTATGTGATAATTAAAAACGTCTTACGGAGCCCTTATTTCGGATCTTGGATCTCACCATTAGAAGTATTCTACCATTCCAATACTCTTATGGGCACCAGACCTTAGTTGGCGTGAAGCAAAAGCGGCTGTGCATAGTGTTGGCCACACAATCACCTAGGATGCCGTGGCCACCAGAAACTGGTGAACACCGCTTAACCGGACCTATGGATCAATTCGTTCCGACGGGATACTTTACTTTAGATATTAACCATAGGAATTATCGACCATGGTTAAATTTCGGGGCGCCCCCGCTCCCTTTCTTATGGTACCCTTAAAACGTGATTTTCTTTTTTTTTTAAAAAAGGTTCATTCCGTTTGAAAGTAATATGCGACTTCATCCTCCGAATATATCTTTTAGACTTTAAACGATCTAATTCAGTTAACTGGTCTAAATCTCTATTAACCACGAAATGAAAAAAAAAAAATGTAAATCACATAAACGACTTTCCCATAGATTATTCAACAAATCAGTAGGCCTAATTATAATACGGCATCGGACTTTCAATCTCCGACTCATTGTAATTAAATATCTTATCTTATACATTACAGACGCTCCTTCTATAAAGAAGATGATTGCTTCCTACGCTCATCCGTGGTCCGAGTCTAGTCTTGCATTTTTATTAATGTTTTAAGTTACTGGTTTTCCTGGTTTGTTCAGGCAACCCATTCCATTCCCGAATGCCACTCGGGAAGAGAGAGTACTTATATACAGGAGTTTGAGCATTTCTAGCTCATTAGCTGTTTATTGTAAAAACAAACGACGGCCGAGCGGAGGGGCGAGCGACTGGCTTACCGAAGGTCCTGGGTTCGAAACCTGGTGAAAAACACTGTTCCCCTCCCCCCGGGTCAATTGGTGTCCCTGAGTCTACCCAGCTCTGATGGGTACCTGACAGTAGTTGTAAATACACGTAAAGGCGGCTGGGAATTGTACTGGCCTAGTATGCCATGTGATGGGGCACGCGTTCGACTGGCGATCCGAAGGTTCTGGTACCTGACACTAGTTGGGGTAAACTAAAGACGGCTGGGCATTGTGATGGCCACTCATACCCTCGCTGCTTCAATAGCCCTATGATCAGTTTGGTTCGACTGGTACTTTACTAGTCAGCCGTATGGTCCACAGAAACATGTGAACGCTGCTTCACAGGGACTATGTTCAAATTGGCAAGACAGGATAACTTTATTCACATTGTTATAAAACAGGATGTAAATGGGTTATTTTTAAAGTAAAAATATATTTCTGCTTGAAAACTTAGGACGCCAACTTGACTTTCTTACTCAATGACCTCTGCCGTCATTTTTAAAATTTCAAATTTCGTTTGTATGAAAGATGAAAATCCTTAAAGCGAAATTAACATGACGGAACTGATCATGAAATTGCGAAAAAAATATTTTGACAACTTTTCAACAAACACGGCGCTCGTACTCCACAATATTAGTGGTACAAAAGGGGGAATAAACGTGCAGAATGTATACTCTTGATGGTGTGCCTTTGATGCTAGGCCAATTGATTAACATTGACAAGTCTTAACGATTATGCATGCATAAAAGGTAAAAAAGAAGAACATTTCCGGTCTTATTCGATTATTTGCTTCGAAACATGTCTGTGTGCTACGTTACTAGTTGTACGAAAATATATGTAGAGAATAAAATTTTATTTCATTTCCAAAAGATGGCGCCAAAAGAAAACGATGGATTGTGAATGTCAGATTTGAAGAATCACCTATTTATAATCCCAAACTAATTGCTTGATGCAAAAGAATTTTCGAGTTATTGTTTTTAATGGATCTCCGCATTGTGTTTTTTTAATTACCAAGGACGCAACTCTTGACTAAACTTATTTTATAAACAAAAGCTACATTTAGCTTAACGTGACTAACACTTTGAGTATTAATTATCGCCTACTCTCATTTGATGTTATAAACGGATTCCTCATAACTAATCTTGTAGCCGTTGTATATTTATAAAAGACCAGAACTGGCTGTCGATGATGAAATCAATTGTCAAACAGCACCAAAAGCATGGTTTTTGTTTACGAAAATGGCGGTAAATTTCACCGGAAGTTCACGATCATTTTAGTTCAAAAGGTCACAACTAATTAAAACTTGTCAATAAGAATGACGAAAATCAAGTAAAATAGCTGAAATGATGATTGTAATGGGTGATGATCAGTACAAAACATTACTGAATAGTCCGTTGTGGCTTTTCTAAGACGCAAGCCTTTGTCAGATCAAAGACTACAAAGAGATGGACCGCTCGCTTTTAATATTTCTAATATTTGATGACTCAAATGACTTCTTTTCGGAATTCCCGATTCCCTTTTGCACTGTACACTCCGTTTTATTTAATCGCTATCATTTTCTCAATGAAAAATTTTATTTAAAATCAAATGTTGTATGCATCGGAAACATTTAGGCAAACGTAGGAGCGTAGAAGTAATTTAAGACAGCGTTTTTGGATGCGCCCAATGCGCACGGAACATATAAGCTCTAAAAATAGAACATGCGGTCCATCTTATTATAGTTTTTTGTCAGATCTATGTAGGCAATGAATAGAAGCTTTCTGCTGCTTCCGACATGTTACCTGTTGCTGGCAGAGTGAGAATATAATATCTTGTCCCATGGTCGACCGGCAAGCTAGAAAGAGTGCGCCTTGATATTCTGGATATCGACGGGTGAAAAAGAAAACGCACAGATCTATTTTTAAAGTAGATCTAAATGATATTTTTGTTTTTGTTTGTGATCATAAACGTTTCAGAATATAGTCTAAAGTCTAGAACAGGGGATCGGCAACCTTGTAATAATAGAGTGACAAAGTTAAATACATAAATCATTCAGCGTGCTAACAACAACAAATGTATCCTCCCATTTTCGTTTAGAAGAGACTCTAATTGCAAGTCCGCCGCGTGCCATCAAAAATCACTCTGCGTGTCAAGTCTGGGCCGTAGTTGGCCAACCGCCCCTGGTATAGAACATTAACTTAAACATTACTCTACAACGGATACTAGGGCATGTTGGCATGCTAGGCAACGAATAAGCTGACAGGTTGGCTAGAAATGGAAGAAAACATGGACCGATGGTTTTTATAATTTCGTCTTTTATAATATAACTATCTGCTATTCTAACAGGTAAAGATACACATAGAGCCAATCCCATAGTATTACCTGGTTAGGATAATTATATAATAAAAAACAAGTCATTTTAACATGCACCTTGAATTATTATTCCGTTTCGTTAGATAACTTTACTTTAAAAATAGGCCAAGGGGAGATTAATGAATTAAAAGGCTGGTAAGTCGAAGTTTAAAAATAGATTTGATATATATCACTTTCAGTCAGCGGTACAGATGGTTTTCAAGGTAGAACGTTTAGATAATATATTATTATAGAGTTGTATTCAGGACACCGCATTAAAAATACATTTATTGGTAGTTATGATGTAAGATTAATTCGGTAAGATTAATACATTCATATAAATCTATCTAGAACATTTTGAATCACTTAAACATTTTTTTTGAATTTTAATCGATCCATATTACCAAATAGAGATCCACCGAAATTCGGTATCAATTAGGTCTCGGCTCCGAAAGTAGGCAAATTGCCTCTTTCGGCGTTGTTTCGGTTTCTGCCGAAGCCCGAAAGTTATCTTTCTGTTTGCTTTCGGTTTCGGCTGAAACTAATATTGTCTTTCGGTCACTAGCCGAATAGCTATATTAACTTTCAAAAATTCAGACTGCAACGCTAGTGCTGCATCTATTACTCTGCTTATTGATACTTAAATTAAATTAAACTATTTCGAATTGATCTGTGTGATGTAGAAAAATGAAGTTAACCCTTCCCGTACCGACCTACTTCTATCTATGCTGCCTTCAGTTCCGCTATATACGCGCCCGGGACTGTAAGGGTTAATAATAAATGGATTATTTATTCACCCCAAAGAATGTCGAAAAATGGAGTGTGGGGATTACTTCACAGTATTTAAAAAAAAAATTTGGCAAGTTCCCTGGACTACTCGAGTCTGCCCAGCTCTGATGGATACATGACATTAGTTCGGATGTTGTAAATTGCAACTGGGCACTATGCTGACCACACAATCCGCTAGTATGCCGTGGCCACAGAAACTGGCGAGCAATGGCCTATGAATGCCTTTGGTCCGTAGGGTACTTTACTTTAAGACAAGATCTTGCTACAAAACAACAAATAGGAAACTGCTTACTTTATACTTTATTTACGAAATGCAACCAGATTCTTAAATTTCTTCTATTAAAATAATTTTTAGGTATATATGAGTCGAGGGCTCGGGGTGACCGTTCTTTTTGTGCACCCTTAAAACGAAGCTATTAATAGAAAAACAAAGGGGACTTAACACGAATTTGGCTTACTGGGATACGTGGATTACTTCCCTTTACAATAGCTCAGAAGGGGAGATGTGTGACACCCTCCAAATATAAGAAAGACAGTCATATATCCACGCCATATATCCACGCCATTTATCCACGTCATGTTGCGTTGAATTGTAGAGTTAAGCCCGCTCGCGTTGTCGCAAAGTTATAATAGTGGAAAATATATTATTATAATAGTGTGTCCGTTAGCAGCCCTACGACTTACACATAAACCCGGATACACACAATCGAAAACTGATACTTTGTTACTGGCAAATTGTGTCTTTCATTAGGAAAATATTGATACTTCAGATTTTGTTATTTATTTATTTTCGAATCGAACAATGATTAAACTATTCCCCGTCCGACCAATTTGATCCATAAGGTCTGTGAAGCAGCGTTTACCCGTTTCTCGGCATGCTAGGATATTGTGTGGTCAGCACAATGCCCGGCGCATTTAAAAGTAAGTGAAAGTATCCCGTCAAACCAATTTGATCCATGGGGTCGGTGAAGAAGCGTTCACCAGTTTATGTGGCCACGGCATACTAGGTGACTGTGTGGCCAGCACAATGCCCCGCCGTCTTTACCCATCAGAGCTGGGTAGACTCAGGGACACCCTCCATGCACATGCCCATGCCGCCTTTACTTTTCATTAACTAATGCCAGGTCAGAGCCAGCCTTCATCAGGATTTCGAATCCAAGAGATTCCGTACGCCAGCCGAATGCGCTGCTGCTCGCCCACCATAAAACGACAATGGACAATTGTAAAATGATTAGTATGGCTAGTGTTGAGGTTTATTTTTATGCAATGCTAACCAGTCACAGTTGCCTAGGTCTTAGTGAGAATAGCATCGTCGGGAAGGGACGGGATCATATAATCACAATTGGTTGGAAATATTGCGCGGTAGGAAGGAGATTATCCCTTATACGAGAACAAATGCATATAAGTACTATTTCTTCCCGAGTGGCATCCGGGAGAGGAATGGGTTGCCTGAACAAATCATGAAAAATCATTTAAAACACTAATACAAATGCAGGACCACGAACGAGGACGCAATGATCTTCAAAAACATTGGGAGGCCAAATGTTTCTCAATTTATAACAACATAAACATCTTAAAAATAATGTAATATTTAAATTAATTACAATAACATTATTAGTAGTATAAAATATATGGGAAATTTTGTCGACAAACTAATTAAAGCTTAAGTAAAGTGAAGGTATTATTAAACTTAATTTTTAAAATTAGTTCACTCCACTGACCTATAAAAAAAAGAGTGGTAAAAACCTCCTAATAAATGTGTATGTGAATTGTTGAAGATACAATTGTATAAACGGTATACACAATTCACTTATCCATAATATAAGCGAGCCATAGGAATAAACCACCTACAATTTGAACAAATTTATACGATAAAAATGAATTCTGTCACTTAAAATTGTTGTACAGGTCATTCTTTAAAGAAATATCAATTTAAAGCAAGCGAGTTTTAGACAGTTTAAATGAAAGCATATTTGCTTTTAACTCTTAACGTCAAGAATTTATTTCCGAGTCTAATCAACTTTTTTAATATAGGTTAGTGGTTTAATCTGTATTTATTATTATATCTTCTAAAATTATTTTTTTCTAATTCCTTGATTTCTTAAAAAAACAACATATAAAAGTATAGTCGACTTTTCATAAGATACTTCTTACCTTATTGCTTTATTGTCAGCTTAACCATTTGTGAGAGTTAAGCTATGCGTCGCGTAGATTTTGAAACTGTCTTCAGTTTAACCTTTAGGCTATTCAGATGCTAGAGATGATAATATTGAGAATATATATTTGTAGGCCAGGTGTGTAGTTAGTTAGCGCTTCTTGTGGGAAGACGATCTTTATCAGTGTGTTGCTAGGAGTTCACTACACAATCAATGTTGAGAATTAAATCTATAATACTGTAATACACATTAAAAAAACTAAATACCGAAAGAAACGTTCTCACTACAGTTTTTATTCTAATATTGTTTGCTATTTTTTCTTTCCCTTTTAAACAAAACACATTGTAATCATTCGTTTCTCCGTCATTTTGACGGGCATAACTCCTAGTACTGTAATAAACTTCAAAAAGTGAAGAAGACTTTTGAAGTGAGATTTTTTTTTTTCATTTAGGACTTACTGTAGTAGACAAATATCACTAGGCAGTAGGCCATTATTTCAAGCTGTGTCAGCAACTGAAAGTTCATCACACCTGGAGCGGTGTCTGTCTCCACTTCCCTCTTCTCTGCCTTGTCTCTATCCTTCCCTCTCTTTCTCGTCTGCCACATAATATACCACACCTGGGGTAGTCGTTTTATTTCTCTGTATATTTATTTCTTCTCTCTCTTCCTTTCGCTCCCTTTCTCTCTATTTCAATGTCTCTCTCTCTCTCTCTCTCTCTCTCTATCTCTCTCTTTCTCTCTTTCTTTTTTTATAACTTCACCTCTTTTTCTCGCGTTTTTTTCTATTTCTCTCACTTTTCTTCTCTATATCTTTCTCTCTCTCTCCCTCTCTCTTTCTTCGATCACTCATTTATTCTTTACTCTATCTTTTCTCTCTGTCTTTCCCTGACATTCTATTCAGTTACTGCATAATTATTATTACCACCCAGCATGCATTATTAACTTGCTAACTGTGTGTACACGCCCATTCAATGTTGGATACTAGATCAACACTCTCGCTCGCGAGGTGCTTAAAGTTGTTCAATCTGTCTGGGAATTCTTAGTGAGACTTTTTGTTCCACGCAGCAGGAAGTTGTGCTGAATCGGTTCCACGCCACAATATAGTACAAAACAACCAACTACCAGTGGAAGATATTTTAAAATAGAATTATCTGGGCCCTGTCTAAGGACATTATCAATGCCAGCAAACGCTATGACCCCTAAAAAAACTTTTTTATTTTTTTTCCTACATAAATTTTTTCCAAACTGCAAAATCCTCTAATTTTAATCAGGACTTTTGCCTCTCTTACGTTAATGGTACGGTGGTCGAGCGACAATGCGTTCGGCTGGTGTACAGATGATCCTTGGTTCGAATACTGATGGAGGCTAGGATTTCGTTCTCGGTTCTATAGGGTGTCCTTGAGTCTACTCAGCTCTGATGGGTACCTAACATTAGTTAGGACAAAGTAAAGTCTAGGCATTGTATTGCCCACACAATCCCTTATTATGCCGTGGCCATTGAAACTGGAGAAAGCTGCTTCACACGCTCTATGATCAATTTAGTCCGATGAGTACTTTACATTTATCTTAATGGTAAACTATTGCTGTATCTGAGTTTTCATCTATTACGTTATTGGTAAACTATTGCAGTATCTGAGAAGATTAATGCTACTATCTATTCAATCTTTCATTCAATTGCCCTGCTACAGACCATGACTAAGCTTTCTTGCATAGCCTCCGGTTGTTAGACATTTTAATTAAAGACATTATACAAGTTAATTTAGAGATAGACAAATAATTCAAAGTGTAAATTAATACGAAGCTAAAATGATTTATTCATGACAAAACTCAAGCTATCTTTAAATCTTGACAGTTAGTGTATGTGTGAGGGTGTATATGTGTGCGAGGAAAGGGGTCACAGCTTATGATACATGCCTTTAATAAGCCCATTTACAACGCGCTTTCATGTTACTACATTATTTCAAGTCTAATGTAAGCCATGAGCTGCTTTTCGTGGTTTTCGCCCCGATCAGCGTTTTACAAACGCTCTCTCCCCCCTTTTCCCCGTAACACAATTTATTCTTATAGTCTACTACTGATACGTAGTCTATGTGATATTGCTATCGCCTGTTCTAGCGTATAGGTAACGTTTTAACCCACACAATTATCATATATTAAACTAAAGATTTATAGCTAAAATTGAGTTTTAAATATGAGAAATCCGCCCGGAGGGGCGAAATATATAGGTTAGGGCTATCGATAACACATCATCTGACCTAGATATTGGAGAAATGTATTTTGCAGCTTATGAAGTGTAGGAGTTAAGTCCTGTATTTATAAAATGATAAGCATAAATTATGAGGTCATTATTAGGTTGGTATATAACGATGAACACATGGTATTGTGGAATACAGGCTGTATTTAAATGGTAGATGCATACATAATAATATATCGTATATGTTCGTGTTGCTATGCACGTATGTTATTGTACGATATTGTCAGTATATTTTTTTAAACTTCTAGCCTTTAGACCAAACAGTATTACCTCAGCGACTTTGCAGTGCCTCTAACGATGCCTTGATGGGCACTTTGGCCGAGCGGCAGCGCCTACCGCTAGCGTACCGAATGTCCTGGGTTTGCATCTTGTTGAAGGCTAGGAATTTGCTCCCGGGTCTGGACGGTGTCCCTGAGTCTACCCAGCTATGATGGGTACATTGGCTTTAGTTGATGTAAAGTAAAGGCAGCTGGGCATTGTACTGTGCACACAATCCCCTAGTATGTCGCGGACACAAAAACTGGTGAACGCTGCTTCACCGGCCCTATGAATCAATTTGGTCCGACGTGATACTTTACTTGCCATGCCTCCACAAACGTGTCCGTTTTATGCAGCTGTTGGCCAATGAGTGCCGTTTAAAGGACCTTACCATTACAGATCACCAAGTGTTGACTTTTTAAAGTGTACTTCATATTTCTTACTTAGTCAAATAAGAATCGTAGCATAAATCTATATTGTATGTGTCTATAATATTCACATATCATAACGGTACTTTCGAAATGAATTACTTACATTTAGCACTTGTGGGGATGTTAATTAAAAAGTCGATATTGCGAAAGAGGATATTTTTTTACCTACGAGAGAGAGAGAGAGAGAGAGAGAGAGAAAGAATAAGAGAGATTGATAGAGCGAGAAAGGGTTGGGTCTACTCGGAAAGTTGATGGGAAAGAAATTATCTACACCAAAGATTTGTATATAATTACAATCATTTTGTTTGTGACACATTGCCCTCGACCCCCCGGGGAATTTACATAGATGTGGCAAGGGTTTGGGCGGTGGGAATATATACATACATATATATATGTGTGTGTTAAGGAACTTAAAGGGGGCCAGCGATGTCTTTTAGACTCAAGAAATAGAAATCAAGTATTTTATAATAGGAACTAAACTCATGACCTTTGAACTTACACTCCAGTACTCTGCCACTAGTCCGATGTATTAAAATCTGTTTTTAAAAAAAAAAACGTATGATAACCAGAATCATAAACTGCCTTGACATTTAAGTAAACAAAATGAAATTTATTGCACTGCAAATATCTAGATTTTTTTATTTACACAAGGAAGACAATATAAACAGTTTTGTGTTTTTATAATAATTTATTAATATTTCCATAAACTTGTATGATCATAAAAACAATATTTGCACTAATAAACGGAAGTGATCTGAAAGGTCAAGTGGAGTCAAACATTTAGTCAAATTTAAAATAAAACAACAACAGCAAAAAAAAAAAAAAAAAAAAAAAAAATGTTCAATGAGCTCTCTCTCTTACTCACACACTAACACAGAGAGAGAGAGAGAGAGAGAGAGAGAGAGAGAGATAAAGAGAGAGAGAGAGAGAGATAGAGAGAGAGAGAGATTATACGATTATTATACTACATTAATAATTTGTTTATCATCTTATCAATCATGCGTTTAACAAAACAGAAAAATAAATAATGGGACGAAAACAAAAAAACGTATTACATATTGGCAAAACTATTTTTTACTTTTAATCTCCCCCCAACTTCTACAGTGGCGTTTATGTTTTATAATCTAAATTTTGTGGGTCAGGAGGCGGGGCTTCATTTATAAAAAATCACATATAAAAACAAACAAATATAAACAGACAAAGGAATTAACGATTGGATACATTTTTATACAGTCTTCACACATTCTTGACCCTTCCAAAAGGGGTCAAAGGGCAGGGTATCAAAAAAACATTCAACAAGAACAGAATAAATAATTGGATTATGTCAATTATTATTGTGGTTGTACACTTTATTACATAAATGCAACAGTTGAAGTGAACATTGTTGTGATAAAGGGAAAGAAACATGTGAACAAAGATTGTGGCAATAGATTTTTGATTTTGTGTTCTTTCTGTTTCTCAAGTTCACCCGTATTGTTACCTGATTCAAAATGGCGGACAGTTTACGTGAACATCTGGTCGAGTTGATCAAAACTAAACCCTCGTTCTTAGCCTCTTAGGTTTGAGTCCGTTCCTCTCCACACAAACAGCCACACTCCTCATTAAAACAATAACAATAATATTAATAACCACACCGGTATGACCCTTTTGTTTAATCGTATAGACCAGGAGGTCGGGCAACCTTTTGATAATAGCGTGCCAAAGTAGGATTTCTAATTCATTCAACGTGCCAACAGCCTGCTGTAGTTCTACATTTTTTGTAGACGAGACTTGAATAGACTTTTAGGGCCTCCTCTTCCGCGTGTCATTGAAAATCCCTCGGCGTGCCATGTCTGGCACGCGTGCCGTAGGTTGCCGACCCCTGAAATAGACCTTCAAAATTTTAATGTAGTGCCCTTTTTGTCGGTCCTGGTTAATTGTTAGTGACACATTAGAAAAACAATTTTCTTACAAAAACAATTTGTATGGAAGAATGAAATCGACATAGCCAATGAGGCTTAAATGTGACGTCCAAAATATATAGGTGATCTCCCTTTGAACACACTGTCAATGGTTTCAAGACCACACGAAATATGGGTGATCTCCCTTTGAACACATTTGTGAATAGTTTCAAGTCGTAAAGGAATATGGGTGATCTCCCTTTGAACACATTGTCAATGGTTTCAAGTCTTATGGACAGAAAAAATGGGGTAATCTCCCTTCGTCCTTTTTAAAACACATTTTACCTGTGCAAGCCTAGGCTAAAAGGAATATGGGTTACATCCCTTAGAACGCAGAGCATGATACCATCTGATCCTTATAGAGCTAACTACCTTTGGGAACGTCGCTCAAACGAATCGCTTTCATTAAGTGGTAACTGCAACACGAGGAAATTTATGATAAAAATATTACAAGAGTAAGTTAGAATGTATTGCAAGGGTAGACAATACACAGTTCAACCTCCTTTAAACAAACTAACCTACAAAGGAAATATTCTCCGATGTAACTTTGAAACCTTTTTAGGCTCTTTAAGACACATTCAATATTTAGTCCTCTTTTTTGCATTTTCTTAGAATCTGCCAAGTCTGGACATGATGTCTGGTATGAATCTGAGTAATGCCGGATGTTACAGGCTAAACTTCCGTCACAGGGGTCAGTTCGTCCGTCAGGTCCATCAGCAGGGCGTAGTTGGTGTTCAGGGTCACGTCCGAGGAAGAAACCACGGAAGACTTGGCCCTCTTCGGCTTCTCGCTGCCACCATTGTGACCTGCGGCGCCCGGCGTGAAGTTGTCGTTCCCATGGGAGTGCTTCCGCTCGCTGCCGAATCCGCTGTCGTTGCTCTCACTGTGCTTGTTTTTCAGCACCGACGCCGTCGACGTCAGCGATTCCGCCTCCGAGGCGCATACCTCCAGGTTGTCGCTGGCGGTACCCTGCCCGGCAGCGGGCACCACGCGCCCGGTGAGGTTGATGTCCGCTTTCACCACGCTGGTGGTGGCGTTGTGCTTGGGCTGGGAGCACCCGCCCGGGGCCGAGGTGGAATGGATGCCGGCGCCGCCGCTGCCGGACGGCTGGAGGCTCAGGGAGTCTGGGAGCGGGATGTCTGACTTGTGAATGATATCAGGGGCGGAACTCGATTTGGCGAGCGTGTCTTGATGGGATACGTGTAACATGGTCTCCAGTTTGAGGTCACCCAGTATCGAGTCCAATCTAAGAACAAAAAAAAATAAAAAAATTCAATCATAAAACCCAGTATAGCTTTTAAGAAAGTTATACCGCCAAGCAGGGCCGAAAGCCAAACATTTTTTTTCAGGGGGAGAGTGGCTGAACTTTTGCGTGACAAATATTTACCAAATCTTTTGCGAATTTAAAACATATTTAAAAAAAAAACAGTTCAAATTTTTGTTTCAAAATTCCAAGGGGGGCTTAATTTTCCTCAGTCCTTCCCCCTTTCTGTGGCTTCGCCCCTGAATCCAAGGCAATCCCAATTTCAATGTAAATAATTCACAGTTAGAGCGAAAGATGTTTGTGATAGCCTATCAAATGTATAATCTAAAACCGCATTATTCGGCTCAAAATTTGACTTGTCTTAACAGAAAATTCATACTCTTTTAAAATATATTTATATGAGCTCAAACGTGTAGATATCTTTATATTTAATGTTAAAGTTTAAAAGATAGAAATTTTCAAATGGAACTTACCCGTGAGATGTATCCCTAAATTGAAAGAAAGAAAAGAAAAATAGATTATGGGATTGTTTGTATCAATTTTTAATTCACTACAGCGAGGGTCGGTAACCTTTTGCTAAAGTGGGATTTTTAATTCATTCAGTGTGCCAAGAGCCTAAAAAGTCATCCTGCTCTAGAACTCAGTTTCTTGTAGAAGAAACTTGAATTGCAATATGGGGTGTCTTCTGCGCGCCACTGGGAATATCCATAGGTTGCCGACACCTTCTCTACAGTGTTTGCTGCTTAGAGAAAGAAACACTTTGAATGGCAGACACTCGGATTAGGGTTAGGCTTACCTCAGGCGAAAGAAAGGCAAAAACGATAATAACATTTTAATGAAGTAAAACAAGTTTTAGTTAAGTAATGGGAATTCTAGTTGAGTATACGATGTTTTAGTTGGAGTTAGCCAATCAAAAACTATAGTAAGATGCTCTATTTTTAGAGCTTATATTATGTTCTTTTTTTTTTCTGTGCTCAACTAATAAGGCTGCTCTAATGACTTCTACGCTACTACGATTGCATTAAAGGTTTCCGCTGTATACAACGTTTGATTTTAATATTAATTTTCCATTCAGAAAATCATAAAGAATTAGTAAACCGGAAGTCTCGAGAACCTGGAGCGATTGGAAATTCCGAAATCAAGTGTTTCAAGTTATCAAATAGCAGAAATATCTAAGCAAGCGGTCTTATTATAGTCTTTGGGAAAATGAATCTTAAGCATAAACAGTATGAGCAAGCCACGTCAAAGCCTGCGAATACAAGTCAGATCTAATAATTAGAATAAGTTCATAAATCTTCAGGGGCGGGGGAAGGGGGGGGGCGGGGCCAGCGAGGACGCGGGGTCTCAAACCGCACCCCATTTGTCGTAATATAATTTTCTGACGCCCCCAGAAACATGAAAGTGCCCGACTTACCCGACTAGAGGAGGCGGTTCCGGAAGTTCTTTGTCGAAACCTTCTTTGCCGACCAACCAGTATGTGTTGTGAAGACCTTTACCCTACATTCAAATATAAGAAAAAAACAACTCGTTAATTAACCAATTGAAATCCCATTCTAATTTTAACTAAGTAAAAGTCTGTTGGGAAACAATAAAAGGTTCTAATCCAAGCAATAAGAGAAGATAAGAGAAGATAAAAGAAGATAAGAGAAGATAATATTGTTAGTAGCTATGTCAATGGTTCGTATGGCCGCTGCTCATATAAGACTGACTTGTAAAAGGGGCAGGATGTTAACTCTCAGCAGCAATACTGCCCTTTGCTCTTCTTCTTCTTCTTTTTTTTGTGTGTTAAATAAAAAGCAATAATATTTGTTTAAAAAAACACTTGAATTTTTGAAAACATATTGTTAAACGATATCAAATGAAACAATTTTCTTCAGTTTATGTGTTTGTTTCTTTGCTATGTAAACTTTGACCAATCTACACCAATGTTAAAACAAATTATACTCTAAACTACCTGCAAAATATTTTTTTTTATTACATCAAAGACTATAATCAGATGGACTACTTGCACTATTTTGCAAATTATTTTTTTCCCTTGCGCAGCCAATAACGCTGTCTTAAATGACTTCTACGGTCCTACGTTTGCCTAAAGTTTTTCGCTGTAAACAACTTTCGATTTGAATTTACATTTTTCATTGAGAAAATCAGAGCAATTAAATAAAACGGAAGTGTAAAATACAAAAAGAAATCGGAAATTCCACACAAAAAAAAGTCATTCGAGCCATCCAATAGCAGCAATATTAAAGTTAGCGGTCCATCTCATTATAGTCTTTGATTGCATGTATATTCAATTATATTATTGTGTGGTGTCGAATTTGCAAATTTTAACAATTCATAGGCTGTATTTAAGGTCTGGTCATCTGAAGGCTATATAAGACTGTGTGCACCTTGAGTTCTGTTTGTCCTCTGTACTCTGTGAAGTAACCACCCAGGACATCTAGAGCGACTTTACAATGTTCAGAGATATGGATTCGGAAGGCTGAAAATAGAAAATAGAAAATAGAGAATAGAAAATAGAGTATAGAAAATAGAGTAAAAGAAAATATAGTTTAGAAAATAGACATTTGAAAGTAGAGTATAGAAAATAGAGTTTAGAAAATCCAGTTTAGAAAATAGAGTTTAGAAAATGCAGTTTAGAAAATAGAGTTTAGAAAATAGAGTTTAGAAAATACAGTTTAGAAAATAGAGTTTAGAAAAAAGAGTTTAGAAAATAGAGTTTAGAAAATAGAGTTTAAAAAATAGAGCATAGAAAATAGAGTTTAGAAAATAGAGTGTAGAAAATAGAGTTTAGAAAATAGAGTATAGAAAATAGAGTTTAGAAAATAAAGTATAGAAAATAGAGTAATAGAAAATAGAGTATAGAAAATAGAGTAATAGAAAATAGAGTTTAAAAAATAGAGTTTAGAAAAAAGAGTTTAGAAAAAAGAGACTAGAAAATAAAGTTTAGAAAATAGAGTATAGAAAATAGAGTTTAGAAAATAGAGTATAGAAAATAGAGTTTTGAAAATAGAGTATAAAAAATAGAGTATAGAAAATAGAGTATAGAAAATAGAGTTTAGAAAATAGAGTATAGAAAATAGAGTTTTGAAAATAGAGTATAGAAAATAGAGTTTAGAAAATAGAGTATAGAAAATAAAGTTTAGAAAATAGAGTATAGAAAATAGAGTAATAGAAAACAGAGTATAGAAAATAGAGTAATAGAAAATAGAGTTTAGAAAATAGAGTATAGAAAATAGAGTTTAGAAAATAGAGTTTAGAAAATAGAGTATAGAAAATACAGTATAGAAAATACAGTTTAGAAAATAGAGAATAGAAAATAGAGTTTACAAAATAGAGTTTAGAAAATAGAGTATAGAAAATAGAGTAATAGAAAATAGAGTATAGAAAATAGAGTAATAGAAAATAGAGTTTAGAAAATAGAGTATAGAAAATAGAGTTTAGAAAATAGAGTTTAGAAAATAGAGTATAGAAAATACAGTATAGAAAATACAGTTTAGAAAATAGAGAATAGAAAATAGAGTTTACAAAAAAGAGTATTGAAAATAGAGTTTACAAAATAGAGTTTAGAAAATAGAGTATAGAAAATATAGTAATAGAAAATAGAGTATAGAAAATAGAGTATAGAAAATAGAGTATAGAAAATAGAGTTTAGAAAATAGAGTATAGAAAATAGAGTTTAGAAAATAGAGTATAGAAAATAGAGTTTAGAAAATAGAGTATAGAAAATAGAGTAATAGAAAATAGAGTATAGAAAATAGAGTAATAGAAAATAGAGTTTAAAAAATAGAGTTTAGAAAAAAGAGTTTAGAAAATAGAGACTAGAAAATAGAGTTTAGAAAATAGAGTTTAGAAAATAGAGTTTAAAAAATAGAGCATAGAAAATAGAGTTTAGAAAATAGAGTGTAGAAAATAGAGTTTAGAAAATAGAGTATAGAAAATAGAGTTTAGAAAATAAAGTATAGAAAATAGAGTAATAGAAAATAGAGTATAGAAAATAGAGTAATAGAAAATAGAGTTTAAAAAATAGAGTTTAGAAAAAAGAGTTTAGAAAAAAGAGACTAGAAAATAAAGTTTAGAAAATAGAGTATAGAAAATAGAGTTTAGAAAATAGAGTATAGAAAATAGAGTTTTGAAAATAGAGTATAAAAAATAGAGTATAGAAAATAGAGTATAGAAAATAGAGTTTAGAAAATAGAGTATAGAAAATAGAGTTTTGAAAATAGAGTATAGAAAATAGAGTTTAGAAAATAGAGTATAGAAAATAAAGTTTAGAAAATAGAGTATAGAAAATAGAGTAATAGAAAACAGAGTATAGAAAATAGAGTAATAGAAAATAGAGTTTAGAAAATAGAGTATAGAAAATAGAGTTTAGAAAATAGAGTTTAGAAAATAGAGTATAGAAAATACAGTATAGAAAATACAGTTTAGAAAATAGAGAATAGAAAATAGAGTTTACAAAATAGAGTTTAGAAAATAGAGTATAGAAAATAGAGTAATAGAAAATAGAGTATAGAAAATAGAGTAATAGAAAATAGAGTTTAGAAAATAGAGTATAGAAAATAGAGTTTAGAAAATAGAGTTTAGAAAATAGAGTATAGAAAATACAGTATAGAAAATACAGTTTAGAAAATAGAGAATAGAAAATAGAGTTTACAAAAAAGAGTATTGAAAATAGAGTTTACAAAATAGAGTTTAGAAAATAGAGTATAGAAAATATAGTAATAGAAAATAGAGTATAGAAAATAGAGTATAGAAAATAGAGTATAGAAAATAGAGTTTAGAAAATAGAGTATAGAAAATAGAGTTTAGAAAATAGAGTATAGAAAATAGAGTTTAGAAAATAGAGTATAGAAAATAGAGTAATAGAAAATAGAGTATAGAAAATAGAGTAATAGAAAATAGAGTTTAAAAAATAGAGTTTAGAAAAAAGAGTTTAGAAAATAGAGACTAGAAAATAGAGTTTAGAAAATAGAGTATAGAAAATACAGTTTAGAAAATAGAGTATAGAAAATAGAGTTTAGAAAATAGAGTATAGAAAATAGAGTTTTGAAAATAGAGTATAAAAAATAGAGTATAGAAAATAGAGTATAGAAAATAGAGTTTAGAAAATAGAGTATAGAAAATAGAGTTTTGAAAATAGAGTATAGAAAATAGAGTAATAGAAAATAGAGTTTTGAAAATAGAGTATAACAAATAGAGTATAGAAAATAGAGTATAGAAAATAGAGTTTAGAAAAAAGAGTATAGATAATAGAGTTTAGAAAATAGAGTATAGAAAATAGAGTAATAGAAAATAGAGTATAGAAAATAGAGTAATAGAAAATAGAGTTTAGAAAATAGAGTATAGAAAATAGAGTTTAGAAAATAGAGTTTAGAAAATAGAGTATAGAAAATACTGTATAGAAAATACAGTTTAGAAAATAGAGAATAGAAAATAGAGTTTACAAAATAGAGTATAGAAAATAGAGTTTACAAAATAGAGATTAGAAAATAGAGTATAGAAAATATAGTAATAGAAAATAGAGTATAGAAAATAGAGTAATAGAAAATAGAGTTTAGAAAATAGAGTATAGAAAATAGAGTTTAGAAAATAGAGTTTAGTAAATAGAGTATAGAAAATACAGTATAGAAAATACAGTTTAGAAAATAGAGAATAGAAAATAGAGTTTACAAAATAGAGTATTGAAAATAGAGTTTACAAAATAGAGTTTAGAAAATAGAGTATAGAAAATATAGTAATAGAAAATAGAGCATAGAAAATAGAGTAATAGAAAATAGAGTATAGAAAATAGAGTATAGAAAATAGAGTATAGAAAATAGAGTATAGAAAATAGAGTATAGAAAACAGAGTATAGAAAACAGAGTATAGAAAATAGAGTATAGAAAATAGAGTATAGAAAATATAGTAATAGAAAATAGAGCATAGAAAATAGAGTAATAGAAAATAGAGTATAGAAAATAGAGTATAGAAAATAGAGTATAGAAAATAGAGTATAGAAAATAGAGTATAGAAAACAGAGTATAGAAAACAGAGTATAGAAAATAGAGTATAGAAAATAGAGTATAGAAAATAGAGTATAGAAAATAGAGTATAGAAAATAGAGTATAGAAAATAGAGTATAGAAAATAGAGTATAGAAAATAGAGTATAGAAAATAGAGGATAGAAAATAGAGTTTAGAAAATAGAGTTTAGAAAATAGAGTTTAGAAAATAGAAAAATAAGTTTAGAAAATAGAGTATAGGAAATAGAGTATAGAAAATAGAGTATAGAAATTTGAGTTATAAAAATCAGAGTATAGAAAAGAGAGTTATAGAAAACATTCTTATCACATGACCCAACCTGAGGCACGCGTTCCAAACTTGGCATACAGAGCGATTTTCAATGGCACGCGTGAGACCTCCAAGATGTGTTTTTTAATTGATGCAAAAAAAAAAAAACATTTTCATTTTCTGAATGAGGAAAACTGACTGTTGAAGCTGATGTTTCTGAATGACAGAGCGACACATTTCAGTGAGTTGAACTTTCATTTACAAGGACGCGATCAACAGCTCTTGAACTGTTAGACCACCGGAATGGATTTGCATATTTCTTGAGTGAAATCAATTTCAAAAGATTTAACTACATGTACTTTCCTTTATAAAGGCATATTTTAAGATAGATAGTTGGGCTTTTTCAGAAGTACATCGAAGCACTCAAAGCGGAGTTTCAAGACTTTCAAATTCATGAACTAATTTTTTTCATACCTCATCACGCTTAACTGGCTTGATCTTACTTCAACCTTCGTAGATGTAAATGTTGTTTTGTTTAAGTAGATGTAAATTTGCGCTAATAATATTTCTAATATTACGTTGTTTTTTTTTAATTTTCTTTTTCTAAAACTAAATGCAAACAACTTATAACTTTAAAATAACCAAACTGTAAAAAGTAGTTGAAAATTATATAATATTATGTGACTAAAAATTATATGCCCATTTTCGAAACAGTACATTAACTACCCAGTTTGTATGATTACTATGTAATTCCGTTCAGATCTGACGATGACTTTGCTTTTCTGCCAATTCTTAAACAAATTAACGAAAATCTCAGTTAAACTGAAAACAAAATATTTTAAGTACGATTAGCAGTTCCTTATCTTGACAACCAAATAATAATGTTTACAAGTTTGGAAATAAAATTGTGTATTTGGTATAAATGCAAATAAAAAGGATGACAATCACAAACACGTTATTTTTTTTAATTAAGTATAGGCCCGAAACGCTTTAACGATTTTCTCTATAAATAATCTCTTTTGATTTTGGCCTTGGTCATGCCAAAATTGATATATCCAGGACAGTTAAATTGAATATCTAGGACTCACAAGCATATAAAAAAAAATGGTGCTGAGGGCTAAGTTCTTGTCTTTCCATTTTCAATGTGTAGGCTACTGTACGTTATAATACAGATTATATTTTAAAAAAAAATATTAACCCTAAAACAAGTTACCTGCGCCTGTTGACTCCATCCTTGATGCTGTGTTGACAGTGTCACCAAACAGACAGAATCTGGGCATTGTCAGCCCGACCACACCAGCCACACACGAACCTTAACAAAATACAACGTATTAAGTACTATTACCACAATAGAGAACAAACATTTTAATTGATCGTAAAATATGCTTTATGATTATTTTCCTGTGTATCAAGGTAACTAGATCAACAAAATAAATTAAACAAAGAAATCGTTTATAATAAATATAGAGGCATCAAAATGTCATCGATACAAAATAATTCCATTTTTTAAATGACACTTGTCATTTTTTACAAGGTTTTCTTTGAGTTTTTTTGTTCCAGCCGTTTGTTAAGGTACAAATAAATAAACCCCATTTTCATTAGTGCAATCCTTATTACGTTTTATTAATTTAATTTTGTGTGAGTGAGGACCTGCGTGAGAAAACAGGAGTAGTCTCATTAGCAGAGAGCAGCACAGCACGGAGATGGAGATGGCTGGGACACGTCTTCAGAATGTCAGCTGACTCCCTCCCCCAAGGACAGCCCTTAGATGGATCCGCCCCCTCTCCAGGTAAAAAGGTCGAAAGGTAGACCAAAGGAAACATGTAGTAGTACATTTGAAAAATGCTTGAGCTTAGAAACAGCCCCTCGAGCTGCAACAGACAGAAGTAAACTTGAATGTTTCTTACCTGTATGTAGACCTATCCTGAGCCTCAGAGGAACTTGGGGCATGTGACGGATGGTGAACTTTCCGCACTGACTGAGAAGAACTAAGGCCAGGGTTCCGATCTCCCCCGCGTGCCTGTTGCCATTTCGAATGGGAAGACCGCTGACCACCATGTAGGCATCCCCTATAGTCTCCACCTGGACAAAGGTAAAAAAAAATACATCGTCATTTTAATAGCATCATTGTAATAAGATATTAACAAACGGTTTATTGATACTCATATTTACATGTATACATTTTAGGAATATTTAAATTACCTTTTTTTTTTCTCCAATACTTAAATGTTTGTGGCTTAATAATATTTTAAAAAAAAAACATAATATTCCCATTCCTATATCGAATGAACTAAGTGTCAAATAATGAGGATACGTTCTAAAATCGTGTGTAGCTTTCTCCACTTGTGAGTCTGTTTTATAAAGTATGTCAAAACCCTAGTTGTCGTATTTAGCATTTCACCGGATTGAATCCAGAAACAACAACAACAAAAAATTATTATATGACTTCATTGGCGCCCTCGCCAATACCCTACGGCTCCCCGCGGACCGCTGTGCATACTTTATTTTCTAAAATATTTTGTTTTTTTAAATATTTTTTTTTATTTTTAGATTTTTTGAATTATATATTTTTAGGGTGGTCTATTGGGAGTGTATTCAGCTACGCTTCCTATGGTAACTCTGAGAAAATGTGTCCATGACCCTTACACCACTTTACTTAAATAACCCTTTCTTCTTGTGTGTTTAAATTGCCATTGTTTGCCGAGTCCATCAGTCACGTCTCTCTCTCTCTCTCTCTCTCTCATTCTCTCTCTCTCTCTCTCATTCTCTCTCTCTCTGTTAATACGTGGTCGTCTTTTAAAGACTTGGATATAAGTACCAGAGCGTTTGATGCATAGTGGCATAGTGGCATCTCGAGGCTATAAACATAAAGGGAAAAAACTTTTTCCTTGTCCCGTTTGCGAGAACAAATGCATACGAGTACTCTTTCTCCCTAAGAGGCATCAGGGCATGGGATTGGGCTGCCTGAACAAACCAGAAAAACCAGTAACTTAACATCATTTAAAACATTAATAATAATGCAAGACTAGACTCAGTCTACGGGGACAGCGTATGGCGCAAAAATCTTCATTACAGAATGAGCGTCTGTAATATATAAGATAACAAAAAAGGCTAGTTTTGGGGATTTCTGTAAAGTGGACGTTGTCTCAGAATGTGATCTGGATTTTGCAGACAAGTCCCACTTGGGTATCTGGGAGGGTGAAAGGAGGTAGGGCTTAGCCAAATTATATTTGGTCCTGATAAATTTGTCCTGGTAAGCTAACAATCTGTTGTGGGCTGTGCTGAATATTAATGTGTCTGTGTGGTGCCACTCATTGTTTAATACATAGTTATGTGTAGTTTTTTTAGCTGGATGCATTTCCCCATCTGGTTGTCGTTGAATATGTTTTTAAAATTCAATTTGAGAAAGTAAAGGCGTCTGAGCTTTGTGCAGGCCACTTCTTCTTCTGTTAGCCAGTCTGCACAGCTGTTTGCTCTCTTGCAGTCAATACCAGACAAACATATTTACATGTCTTTTAAGACCAAAGTAATTTAAAAAAAACAGCTCCTTAATAATCTTTTACATATAGTTAAGAAAAAGGGGAAAAACCAACTTTATAAGGTCGTAAAAACCTTTCTTATAAAAGATCTACCTACATTATACCAATCATAAAGGAGACAGCCTTAATTATAAAGGGAAATAAACCACCACAAGAGAGATAATCTAACATCAAGGGGGATAAACCAACCTTATAAACATCGTGGTCGTTAATGGTCGCATCAAACATGGTGTAGAGGTCATTCAGAAGGTCAACTACTTGCATGGGCGTCGACATGGCTGAGATGGTCGTGAAGCCCACGATATCTGAGAAGTATATGGTCACTTCATCAAAGCACTCCGCCTCCACGTTTCTCCCGATCTTCAAACTTTCTGCCACGGTCCTGATAGTTCATAAAAGATATAAAAACATACATAATATGAATAAATATTATAATTCGGATATTTTCTTTTTTTTCTACTTTTACCGCAATTTTCGGACATGTAATATTTTTAACAATATGACGTAATATATATATATATATATATATAACACTGTCATGCTATCAAAATTAACATTCAAAGCTAAAATTTAAACCATTAAAAATCAATAGAATAGGTTCCGTAAGTGCAGGGTATTTAATTAAAGATGTCGTTTGTCGAAAGTTTTAACTTACTTAACTTACTATCTAAACGTAAGGAATAAGGCAAGCTGTGCAACTATTAAAAAAAACTATAAAAGTCTCAAACCTTGTTTATTTCATGGACTTACTACTACCACAGTTAAATATCAAGATTTATAGAAACGAATTTCTTATATTTTGGGTGTAAAATAGACTTGTCAAAGAACAATGTTATTCGACATCATCACCATCATGGCTTTTTTTATTTACATACTTACGTGACCTAGAAACCTAAGCCACGCCTATTGCAAATGCTCTATGCTTTTCTGAGCTGGAAAAAGGACAACTAATTGAATATTCACGCAAAACAAACTTTACAAGCAAGGACATATTTTAAAGAATTTTTTTAAAAACATTTACATTAACATGACTCGACGATCATGCTTTGAAATTTAAATAGCGTATTGATTCAAGTCAAAAGAATATTTATTATTCCTGCAAATATTTTTTTTAAATCAAGGATATCGATTATCAGGCAAAAAAAACAAAACAACATTAAACCTATATTTAAATGTATAAATTAGATATATTTATATTTATAAAGCCCATGTACGCCAGTCTGCCAGGTCTTATTACCTATAAGTAATATTAAAAAGATATTTATGAGTTCCGGCTCAATTCTGGACGCTATTGTCGTCTGCACTCTAGGGCTGGTTCTAAATTTAGCTTTTCTATTTCCCAAAACGCCCAACCCCTGGAGGCGAAATTGACTGTTATGGGTTTAACGCCTGGTCATCGGGATATTCTAGCCTAGATTTGGGACTATTTTCTCTTTCCTGTTTGCGACCTGGTAATTTAGCGTACTAGTCCCGCTACCGAGAACCTGCTAAATAATATTAATATATAGATAATCAAACTCTCTCCCTCTCTCTCACTGTTTCTGTTTTATTACTATAATTCTTAACAGATTCATTTATTATGCCTAATATTTTATTCATACACTTTATAAATTATAATTAATTATATGAAAGTAAATTAAATATATATGTATACAAATTATATATATATATATATATATATATATATATATATATATATATATATATATATATATATATGTGTAAAATATCAATCAATTGCTTAATTT
Source organism: Anisus vortex (assembly GCA_949126835.1). Taxonomy (NCBI): domain Eukaryota; kingdom Metazoa; phylum Mollusca; class Gastropoda; family Planorbidae; genus Anisus; species Anisus vortex. Next base: position 5,343,594 of record OX421508.1, read on the forward strand.
ATATATAACCTATTCGCCTGGCGTACCGAAGGTCCTGTGAATCTTGATGCAGGCTAGGATTTTTTTCCCCGGGTCCCTGAGTCTACCAAGCTCTGATGGGTACATAACCTTAGTTGGGGTAAAGTAAAGGTCGGCTGTGCATTGTGCTGGCCACACAACCCCCAGGATGCCGTGGCCACAGAAACTGATGAACGCTGCTTCACGGCCCCAATGGATCAATTTCGTCAGATATGTACTTTTACTTTTGTTTACAATATATAATAACTACACGAGCTGAACACTTTTATTTCCAAAAAGAAGAAAATAATTTTATTTTTAAGGGAAATAACTGGACGAAAATTTCAGTGCTTGCTCTCACGTAGTAGAAAAATGTAGAGTTATAGAACGTGTTAAAGAAATATTTTATAACCAACTTTTTTTTTTTGTGTTTGTTATAGTTTAAATTCAAATTATGTTGTTTTTTTTTAAATCAAAGATTATTTAATTGTTGACAGTTTTAACAAACCACAAAATGTCTTTAAAAACCATTAAATGGGCTAAATTTGTAAATTTCTTGAAATTTAGTATAAAACTTTTTTTCTCTCTCTCTCTCTGTCTCTCTCTCTCTCTCTCTCTCTCTCTCAACTATTACTGACTAATTTTGTATTCCAAAAAAATAAAATAAAAAAAAAAAATTGTTTTTTTTAGTCTGAGTAAGAATAAAGAGGCTACCCTTTTATTCTATTTCCAAAATAAAAGTAGACACACGGAATTTTTCTTAAGTCAAGAAAATTCTAGGAAGAAAAATTAAATACAAAGAGACAAAAAGTGATAAAAAACGAAGAAAAAAAAACAGTCTTCAGAAATACAGAACAAGAAAAAAAAAAAACACAGAGTAAATAGATTTAAAATATGAAAAAAAAAAGTACTTAATACTCAAAAAAAGTACTTAATACTCAAAAAAAGAATAAATGTTCAACAAGAAAGGAACATGAAAATAAACATTAAAAGTACACGAGAAAGAAGGAAAGAGCGTGAAAAACATTGAAAATACCAAAGACTATAATAGTATGGACCGCTTGGTCTATTTTTAGAGCTTTTGTGTTCTTATTTCCGTGCGCATCCAATAACGCTGTTTCAAATTACTTCTACCTTTACCTAAATGTTTCCACTGTATGCATCTTTCGATTTTAAGTTTCATTTTTTTTTATTGAGAAAATCAAAGCGATTAAATAAAACGGAAGTGTTCAATACAAAAGGGAATCGGGAATTCCAAAAAGAAGTCATTCGAGTCATCAAATAGCAGAAACATTAAATCAATCGGTCCATCTCATTATAGTCTTTGAAAATAGCCAAGAGACAAAAAAACAACAACATAAGCAATAAAGAAAGATTGATTTATGAATAGACTCACGGAGGAAGCATTCTGAAGAGCAACTGGTCAGTTTTCTTCTTCTCTTCCTCCAGCTGCATCGTTCTGTCTGCCACGATGTCTTCCAGATCCGTGGAATACTTCTCCAGCATTTTAAACATGGTGTCCACAATGTTGGCTTTTCTGTGGAGAAAGAGAAAGAAAAGAAAAACAATAAACACATGTTAAAAGTTATTATATAACTTTACAGACACTCTATAAAGAATGTATTTGTTTCTAAATATGTCAAAGGCTCTAGATCTATAGTTGTGGGCGTAACGTTGGTAGGGTGAACCAAGGAGGGGGCACAACAAGGTACTGTCCGGGTTCCAGTCACCCCACGGCACGCAGAAGGCATATCCCAGCATGATCATATATTACTAAAGTCAAATGTTTACTTTAATCAGGGTACGGTTTCCACTTTTCAGCTTATAAGTCAACTGAGGATTCCCCCTAGGATCATTATCGTTGTGGCTTGCCAATATACCTGCACTGTCACCCGGTAGCACAAATCCCATACTATAGGTACAGGCATGCAGTCACACGGGTTGTTAGACGGTGTTGCTGCGTCCATTGCTTCCTCACCCAACGAGGCCCCGGGGGCCTCTCGACAGTACAATGGGCCTCGGACCCCGCAGCGGGAGCTGACCCCCCCCCCCCCCCATGCGTTCACCCGCCGGTGTAATCTTAAGATGATCGTATCGGTGGATTGGTCGGCAACAGGGATTGTTCTGCAGCAGTGATTGGTCGGCGGCAGGATTGGTCGGCGGCAGTGATTGGTCGGCGGCAGGAATTTGTTGGCGGCAGTGATTGATCGGCGGCATGGAATGGTTGGCGGCAGTGATTGGTCTGCGGCAGTGATTGAACTCAGCTCGTCCAGTTGACAGTTAAGGAGTACTAAATGCAGGACTACCACTAGTACATCAATTGGTGCACCTGTGCACATGGGCTTCAAAGTCACACCTGGTCATTTCTACAGCTGGTGGTGTCCCGTGCTGACCCCCACCCCGATGCCAGTTCGGATAAAGCCGAGTTGGCCTAAGGCAGGAAATATGCTTTGCGTTCCTTTGGCTAAACCGTTGAGGAGCTAAAAAAAAAAATAATTATACGCCCGCTCGACTTCGTCTAATCGGATTTAGAAGCAGAACAACTCCGTACTGAAAATAAAGACTCTTTAAAATGTTTGTAGCTAGGCTCTAGCTGACTAACGAACTCAGAGCAAAACTGCTCTCGTCAAAACCCCGGGCCATTTAAGCACGTCACGAAATCCCCCCCCCCCCCAAAAAAAAAAAATTGAAACAAATACGGTAGGCTACTCTTTTTTTAGTAGGTTGAAAAAGACAGGAAGTGCAAATACCCAGGAGCATATTCGTTGTTAGGGGTGGGGGGGGGGGGGGGGTGCACGCAACCGATTGCGCCTGTTATTTTTGCATTTTTACTGGCCGTTAAGAAAAGTTTAGTTTAAACAGCGCTTTCTTTGATGCACTATACTCCCCTCCACTACTAGGCATGGTTTTAAAAACTATAAGCTTAAGACCAGGGGGTAGATGTGGGTTGCATAGTCAATATATATAAGGGGCACGTTAGCCGAGCGGCAGCGCGTTCGACTGGCAAACCGAAGGTCCCGGGTGCCCCTGAGTCTACCCAGCTCTGATGGGTACCTGACCTTGGTTGGGGTAAAGTAAAGGCGGCTGTGCATAGTGCTGGCCACACAATCACCTAGTATGTCGTGGCCACAGAAACTGGTGAACGCTGCTTCATCGGACCTATGGATCAGTTCGATCTGACGGGTACTTTACTTAGTCAATATATATAATTACCCTGAGTTTGTTTATATGTTTGTTTATATATTTATATATTATATATATAAGCTTATATATTGCCCTCTATAGGCTCCTAAGCCGTTTGACTAATCGGGCCAAAATAAATTTCTTTTATATAAACAATATTGCTTATTTCGTTAATTTTTGTTTTATAAACTTAGACCTATTGATAATCACAGTATGTTAAAGTTCTAAACTGAGCGCTATTTCAGTATGATCTCCCTTTGAAATGCTTTCAATAAAAAAAAAAAAAAAAAAAAAAACTAAATACCGAAAGATATGTTCTGACTACAGTTTTTATTTTAATAGTGTTCGTTTTTTTTTCTCCATTCTCTTTTAACAAAACACATTGTAATCATTCTTTTCTCCATGATTTTGACGGGCACAACCAATAGTATAGAATATTTAATTTTAGCGTACGGGTGCGTTCTGAGATGGACCTCGACTGAATGCGTACATACCCACACATTTATGCATAGCCCACAAAAAAAAATATATAAAAAAAAATACCATTAGGCAGAAAACTGGTTGAAATCTTACACTCACGTTCGATTTCAATACAATTACTTTTTTTTCTTGGCAAGCAAATGGGTCACGAGATTATTGTTTACATGCTTTCAGTTGTTTAAACACATGGACTATTGATTAGATTTGACGTAACAATTCAGAAGAGCAAACAAGATCAGTTGATTTAAGTATGATATGCCTTTGAGAACAAATACTAAAGAAAGTTATTAGGAGTACGCTATCAAGACAGATACACATGTCTTGCATCAGGTCCACAATCTGGCGGGGGAAACAGGATGCATTCCTTTTAAATGTAAAACGACGAAAGATGAGATGGTTTTGGCCATACTGTAAGGCATAACTCCTTGGCCTAAAACCATCCTACAGGGTACAGTGGAAGGAGCACGAATGGAGTAATCTGTTTACGCACACCGTCGTAGCACCCCCACGACGAAAGTCACGTGGTCTGATGATGATATGCAACAACTGGTTTATACATTTAGAGAAATTATGAATTTTGATTTAAATTATAGGTAGTTAATTAACATTTGATTCTAGTCAAACGATCATGTATTACTAAAGTCATTAGGCCTACTTTAAACTCCAGTCTGATTGATATAAATTACAAATTTCCATTTCTTAAAATTAGTTTCAATTAGTTTGTCGTTTCAATTAATTTTTTGTTTGTTTTATCAATTTTATTTTTTTATACAGGGTATGAAAATAATAGATTTTTTTTTCGCCTACGTTAATATAAGGATAGCCCCCTCCCCCCAAGGACAACCTTAGTTTAAGTTGTTCTTTTAAAATATTTGTAAATACTTGCATTCATGTAGATGTAATACTAGTGTAGCTGCGCCTTCTGACTGCCATTCCGAAAGTCATGGGTTCAAATCCTAGTCAAACGCCGGGGTTTTGTTTTTGTGTTATCACTGAAGGGCCGTAACGATTCTAACAAACTCTGATGGCCGATGGCGGAACCTAAATTTACCTGAGGGCAAAAGACGGTTGGTCCCTAACACAATCTACTTGTACGCATTGGCAGCGGAATCTGTCTTAACGCTTCACAACCCCCCCCCACCCCCGCTCCTCCCCCTAGGAACTAACATTGATTAAAAGACTTACTGTAGGTATCAATTTAATATATAAGCGTACAGCGTACATCGTACAGCGTACATCGTACATCGTACATTGTACATCGTACATCGTACATCGTACATCGTACAGCGTACATCGTACAGCGTACATCGTACATCGTACATCGTACATCGTTTGTAATGGTTTCCGTTTACATCATCCTTACACTCTCTTGATTACAGACTTTTGATTTCAAAGATAGACTAACTTTTGGTAATTCAAAGAAAGAAATGTAAGTCTACTAGTATATAATATGATTTGTAGTCTTTCAGGCGTCTTTTTTTCATGTTGGTGTCAATGAGACGCAAAAAAAGCAGAATCCATATTTAAAACCAAAGTTGTTTTTTTCCATATTTATTTGTGTTTAATAGTTATTTTAAAAATTCCACTAGTAAATTATATTTCAATTTCTAGCTGTTATTGTTATGTTGTTGTTATTGACAAGTATGCATGCATAAAAGTTCACGAGAAAGAACATTTCCGGTCGAATTCGATCACATTATAAAAAAAACATGTCTGCCATGTGTGCTATGTTACTGGTTGTAGGCTACGAAAATATGTAGAGAATTAAATTTTATTTCATTTCCAAAAAGATGGCGCCAAATAAAACGATGGATTGTGAATGTCAGATTTGAAGAATCACCTATTTATAATCCCAATTCAAAAGAATTTTCGTGTTGTTGTTTTTTACGAATTTCTGCATTGTGTTTTTTTAATTAGCAAGGACGCAACTCTTGACTAACTTATTTTATAAACAAAAGCTAAATTTACCAAACGTGACTAACACTATGAGTATTAATTATCGCCTACTCACTTTTGATGTTAAAAACGGATTCCTCATAACTAATCTTGTAGCCGTTGTATATTTTTAAAAGACCAGAACTGGCTGTCGATGTTGAAATCAATTGTCAAACAGCACCAAAAGCATGGTTTTTATTTACGAAAATGGCGGTAAATTTCACCGGAAGTTCACGCTCTTCCCAGTTCAAAAGGTCACACTTAATTAAGACTTGTCAATGGTGTTGTATTTTATTTTTGGACAGATTTTTTTACCAGTGTTTGGTTAGAAGAGAAGGATATTTATTTGTTATTCGATGAAATGAGAACATCAAATCCACAGTCGTTATTTCATACAATTTTTATATTCTTGTTCGAAAAATAATCTCAAACAAAAAAAAATGGTTTTTAAAAAGCCCAGAGTAATTTAATAAGTATCAAACAATAGCTTCATAAAACAATAAAAACATAACATGGCTGCAGTTAACACAATTTGAACCACCTCAACACGCCTAGATCGATAATATAAATGTTTTCAACACTAAAATTCAAGTCACATAGTAAAAAAAAAACTTAAATCATTTTGGGTATAATTTTTTAACTATACAAAAGTTTTCTCTGGGTCTTAAACAAAATTGATTACCTTGAACAAAAATCTTTAACGGATTCCAAAAATGTATAAGTTTTTTTTTGTTATTTTTCTTCAACTTTTTTATTTTTTCTTCCTGTTACTTTTTCCCGAAACTCAAGGAAATGATTTGGTAACAGGCAGGAATGGAGGTCAATTTTTCCAGATGTCTGATTTCTACAGGTTACTTTTACTCCAGTGACTTCTGTTGAGTTCTCAGATCGACAAGGCAGATGGCGGATGTCTTCAGGAGAAAGTTAAATTGCTGTAGGATAATTTTTTTTTGTATATGGACCAAGCTGGTAGACGATTTATCAAATTTTTTATGCGGTTTGTATCAGGTTAGTATTTATGGTTAGTTGAGGCCGACCGAAATTCGGTTTCGGTTGGCCTCATTTGGTTAGTATTTTTTTGGTATTTTAAAATGTAGGATTATTGGGATTATAATTTTTCTGTTTGGCCTATTGTTGTTTTTTTACCGTTGTAATTTTTACCGTTGTCTTTTTTACCAGAGATTTTCATATTGATCATCATTGGTTCCATAGTCTCGAAAGATTTGCGCCCATTTTTGTTTCTCACCAGATTTGCAGAATTTGCTGTGGCAACGGAATTCTATATCCTTATGAGACAGATTCTGTTGCGTCGCTGCGAACTTGAAAGCGGGTCCGCTGGAGTTCCGCTGGGGGCAGACTATAATATTCTTTGCTTTTCTTTTTTTAGCCTCGGCGAGCAGTTGAAGTTTGACCTCGCTCTGCAGCTCAAATTGAGAAACCTTGTTTTATCGCACCACGAGAGTCGGACTTAACTTAGATTCTCACGCGCCGTTCGGCGCATTGGGACAATGAGAGTTCTCCAGTGGGCTCTGTCCGTAATCGCTGCTGTAACGGCATTGATGTCGTCCCTGTTTGAGTCAACAGAGCGGAGGTCATCGTTGATCGTTGAACGCCATGATGTTTTAGGTCGCCCCTTGTCTGCGTCGTCCATTGGGCGGCCGCCATCTGGTTGCCGTGCAGGGTAGCCGATGATCAGGTTGGTGGATATTGTATGGCCGGCAAATTTGAAGCTACGTTTGCTGACCGACGTCGATAGTGGACGCCTTTTCGCCAGAGATTAAAGAAAAACAAAATGTTTTATTTATTTTCAACATTGTATGGGATGCTCTTGATGTCGCCTCTGAGAACATCTAAGCACATCGCTAACCCCCCAAGTGACTGCCAAATTAGCATGTGTCGTATCTAATGCCGAAGCTGTTCTGATCCAAAGAAAAACAAAAAGTTTTATTTATTTTCAACTTTGTATGGGATGCTCTTGATGTCGCCTCTGAGAACATCTAAGCACATCGCTAACCCCCCAAGTGACTGCCAAATTAGCATGTGTCGTATCTAATGCCGAAGCTGTTCTGATCCGAGCGTAGGTAGCACATCATTAGGACCAGTAACCTGAGATACTCATGTGTATACTTACACACACATATACTTTTATTCATTCTTTTACTGTTATACGTTCCGGTCTTCTTATGTGAATTTCCTGATACGTCCACTCACGGGTTAACCCTTACAGTCCCGGGCGCGTATATAGCGGAACTGGAGGCAGCATAGATAGAAGTAGGTCGGTACAGGAAGGGTTAAGCTAACTAGAGTTTCACCCCCCCCCTGACCCCCAGACCACATTTTCTCCTCCCAACACTCCCTCCCCCAAACCCTCTCTCCATCCCCCACCCGGTTTGGCCAACCCTCCCATTTCGCGTTTTACACTTTTCAAACGCCACATGACGTAAGCCCGCGGGGAATATTAAACTGCCCCAGTTTCCAGATGACCCTCTTGACACGTGCGCCTCCTCACCCCGCCCCCCACTCCCCTCCAATATCACAACCCCGCCCACCCCAACACCCCTCCTCCATACACCCTGCCCCCTCTTCCGCTCTTTGCCCATCACTCCATCATTAAGCGGCGCCGTTCTTTTTCTCCTAATTTCTTTTTTGTGTCTCCCAATTTTTTCCTTCCTTCTATCCTTAGCTTGGACTTCAGGCTCTGTAATAAATTCCTGGCAACTGGTGTCAGGGGAAGAGAATTGAAACCTCCCTGCTTGCACTGGAACACCCTCCCTCCCTCCCCACCTTCCCCCCTTTCCATCACGTCCCAAATTCTACCCCTCCTTAGCCCACAATGCTTCACATTTATTTGGGGGGGGGGGGGGGGCTCGGGATTCATCCCCACGAGACGTCACAGACAAAACAAGGCAGTTGTGTTTACAATATTACAGGGAGCCGGAGAGAGGGTGAGTAAATATGACGATGTTGCGCTCTCTATCTTTAAAACTGTTTTAAATTTTGTGTATATAAATTTAAATAAAAAGTAGTTAGGCAATCATGCCTATAAAGATCTTAAAGATCCTAGATCGTAAAGATCCTAGATCGTAAAGATGCAATGCTAAAATATTGATGCTCTGTAACTTTAAAAAGTCACATTTTACATAGATAAGTAATGTACCCGTCGGACCAAATTGATCCATAGGGCCGGTGAAACAGCGTTATCCAGTTTCTGTGGCCACGGCGTACGAGGGGATATGTGTGGCCAGCACAATGCCCAGTCGCCTTTATTTTACCCCCAACTAATGTCAGGTGCCCAGCAGAACAGGGCAGACTCATGTTCCGGGAAAAAAACCAAGCCTTCACCCAGGATTCGAGCCCAGGACCTTCGGTCGAATACGCACCACAGTGGCCCGTTTTTATACATAGATTATAAGTTAGTAATGTTTTCAATGGATTAGTGAATGGGATTGTGTGGCCATCACAATGCGCAACCGTATTTCACATTCCCCAACTCGTGTAAGATACCCAATCAGAGCTGGAGTTAGATTAGAATGATCCCTGCAGAAACGGGACAAAGTTATTTGCTTTTTTAAACCTGGATTCGAGCCCGAACTCCAACCCAAACACGCACCTGCCACACTTAACAGAAAGGTCTGGTTCAAACTCATCATGTTTGTCTTACCAACAGGTAACGGATACATTTTTTATACGTCGGTCAGTTAAAAGTTAGGGAATTTGTGATACAAAGGTGAAAAATTCTGAAGACTAAAGAAAACTGCCAGATAGCTAGACGTATTATATGGATGTCCCATTAATATTTGTCATAAAGCTACTACAGCAGTAAGATGAGATGTCAAACGAATATGGACACCTTATAGGGGGTCAGCGTAGGTAAGTTAAGGGGGGTTATGGTGTAACAGCTGTGAAGAATATCACATGTGTATGTGTTTCAAAATATGTCAGAAGAATTGGGAAATAGAAGAAAATGGATATCTTGAAACAAGAAATCAAGGGTTAGAAAGTCCTATCAATCTAATTTATCTCTATTATCTATCTATCTATCGATCTATCTTTTTAACTATCTATAAGTCTATTTTTCTCTTTGTATCTATCTGTCAATCTATCTAGCCTAGAATGTCTGAATGTTTTATTAATCCATATATATATATATATATATATATATATATATATATATATTGTTACGAGTAGATTTATTTCCATATTATATTGGTTCTGTTATTATTAACTAAAGTTAAAATGAAATAATCTTAAACCCGAAATGTTTCCGTGTTAGGAATAAAACATGCATATGTCTAGACACTACGTCATAGCGATAAAATACGTCATATGCACGAGGGTGGAAGACCGTTTAGTTTAGTTCTAGTTTGGGCGCTAATGTGTGAGGACTGTTTTTGACCACTTTTCTTAAAGATAGTATTACAGCTTAGTTTATTATAGAAGAATCTCAACTGATTAAGTTTCATTATATAATACTGGTACATGTATTCTGTGGTATTGTTATATTTTATCATCTCAACTTGTTGGAATAAAATTGTGTTCAATTTCAAACAGGATTGTGGATTTCCTATATATTAAGGTACAGTTTATCTAAATCACTTTATACACAAAAGATTCATATCGCGACGAGTCAAATAAACATCAAATCTAATTCAATAACATCAATATAAATTCTTATACAACCTTGTGAGATCCAAGATGGATATGAATCAAAATAATATATAATAATACATTACTAAAAATATCATCTAACGTCAGTAGCTGATTTCGCACGTGACAAAAGATTGGGGGCTCAAGTCCTGGATCTAAAGTTTGTATGTATAAGAAATTGAGAATATACAACTGTTTTAGTGAAAACGATTTACAACAAATATTTATTCAAATTCTGTCTACGTGGGAGGCACTGTCTGTGTTCGGACATACTGTTTTCAGCTTTGTACACAACCATCCTTAAAATTTATCTTCTACAAATTAACAGTGGTGTAAAATATTTCAAAGGACTTTATAAAAGGTAAAGTTGAAATTTTTGATCTTCTATTTACGTCATTAATATAAAACATGGCGGAAGCTAATCTTACGTTGGAGCAATTGAATATTTTTGCTATCACGTCAGAACAGTTAACTAGCATGTCACTAACCCAGTTAAAAGAGATGGCAAACTCTCTGGGAATAGACATTACTGAAGTTACACCAGTTAGGAGTAAATTGATTCAAGATATTAAGGACTGTTTGAAAAGACATGGTAGAATGCTTGAAGAAAATACTATGAATAATGAAGAATCAGTGGTTCTCAATGTATCAGAAACCCTGAAAACAGACATAAATAACCATGATATTAAAATGAATGTGAATGAACTAAGTGCGGACATGAAATTCCAGTTAGAAATGAAGAAGTTAGAAATTCAAGTACAATTAGAGGGTAAAAGAATAGAAGCAGAGAAAGAGAAGGAATTGGAAAAAGAAAGAATCGCTAGTAATGAAAGGATTGAATTGGCAAAGTCTCGTTCGTCAACTCATACGATTCAGGAAACAAATAATGTAGAACTATATAAGTTTAAAAAGCATGTCCCAAGCATGGAGAACATAGAGATTGATGAGTTCTTTATGGTCTTCGAAAGAAACTCGATCGATTATAAATTTCCTGAAGATAAGAAAGCAGTACTTTTACGTTCAGCTCTAACAAAAGGCAAGGCTCTAGATGTTGTATTGAATTTGACTCCAGAGGAATGCAATGATTATGAACTAATAAAGAGCAGAGTACTATTGAGTTATGTTCTAACTCCAGAAAAGTATCGAAAGTTATATCGTGAGTACAAGAAGGAACCAGAAGTTTCACATGTTGACTTCCTGAGATTAGAGAAAAAGTATCTTGACCGATGGTTACGTTCTAAGAATGTGAATAAAGATTATGAAAAACTATATAATCTCATACTGATGGAGGATTTTACTGAGAAGATTCGCACTGATATAAAAGTTCATTTGGCTGATCGTGGTATTGAAATAGCAGAACAAGCAGCAGTTAAAGCCGATGAATACGTCATTATTCACCCGCATAGCCATTATGTTCAAAATGACAGAACAAGTTTGAGGACTCAAAACAGTAATACAGAGAGGAAGTTAAGATTGACAGAGGATAAAAGTAAACAAAAAGCCGATAAACAAGAGAATTCAAGTTTTGTACAAAAGAGAATTACCTGTACATTCTGTAAGAAAGATGGACATATAAAAGAGAATTGTTGGAGTCTACATAAAGAGAAAAGACCCATTAAAAACAAGAACAACGTGGTTTTATCACACATCGCCGTACAAACTGAAACTCACATAAATAAAACTGCCCACAAAAGAATTAAAGCTGAAAGAAAGACATCTGATGTTAGTCATGAGGAGATGGCGAAACACGCATGTCCAAGTTGCTCAAAGTCGGGAAAAGTCTTTGAAATGAAGACCGAGGCTATTGAACATTCTAGTTTCAACTCCAAAGGGAGTGTGACAGATGAACAATCAGTAAATAAAACGTTTACTTATGGAGGCAGTAGTATAGCAAGAAACTCAGTAGGCAGAGAACTACCCGAGTGCATGCTATCGGATGTTAGCGAGGGCTATGTGTCACCTATAGATAATCAAGCTAGAGAACGGAAGATTAAAATTCTACGTGACTCCGGTGCTGATATATCTCTACTGTTGAAGAATACTGTACCAACGTCGAAATTGACTTATACAGGCCAGTATGCCTTGATCAGTACTATGGCTGGAACACTTACGGCACCGTTACATCGTATACAGTTGAAGAGTAATTACTTCACTGGATCTGTTATTGTTGGGATAGTGAAGAAATTTCCCTACAGAGGCATTTCATTACTTTTAGGAAGTGACATTGCCAAGAATCAGGTACATCCTGTACTTAAAGAAACTAAAGACTCTGTTCAGTGTAGGAATACTGAAAATTCAGTATGTGTTATCACCAGAGCTATGGAGAAACAGCAGATGACTAATGAATCGACAAAGAAACCAGAACCAACACCAGAGATTGACTTGCAAGCAACCTTCATGGCGGATGTTCTGGGTGGTCACTCAAGTCATACTGATCAAAATAATTTGTCGCCTAGACAACTACTCATTCTTGCTCAGGGCAAAGATCCAGAGATCGGGAAGCTAAAAGAGGAAGCAAAGAATGAAGGAGAGTTAGAAACAATGGCCGCAGGTTATTACCTGAGGGACGAGTTGTTGATGAGGAAATGGAGAGGGAAAGAAAACGACGATGAAACATGCAGCGAAGTACATCAAATCGTGGTACCCAATGTTTACCGCAAGGACATACTACATATGGCCCATGATTCACCGTATGCTGGTCACCTAGGGATACAGAAAACCTTCGACAGGATTCTTCCATATTTCTTCTGGCCTGGCCTACGTCGTGACGTCACATCGTTTTGCAGATCATGTCATGTCTGCCAGATGGTCGGCAAGCCGAATCAGACCATTCCGGTAGCTCCTCTACGACCCATACCAGCATTCTCAGAACCCTTCAGTCACATCATTATAGACTGCGTCGGTCCGTTGCCTAAAACTAAGGCTGGCCACCAGTATCTGTTCACTATAATGTGTTCGGCAACGAGATTTCCAGAGGCTATTCCTCTACGTAGCATCAATGCCGACAAAATATCTGATGCACTTATCGGATTCTTCACCCGATATGGTCTTCCGAAAACCGTGCAGTCAGATCAAGGTTCAAATTTCACATCGAAGTTATTTCGCCAAGTCTTAGAACGGCTGGGTATTCGTCATGCAGTATCGAGTGCATATCATCCACAGAGTCAAGGCGCACTGGAACGATACCACCAAACATTGAAGAATATGCTCCGTACTTTCTGTTTCGAGCATAACGACGACTGGGATCGTGGTATTCCCTTCGCACTCTTCGCAACCAGAGAGGCTGTACAAGAATCTCTTGGTTTCAGTCCCTTTGAACTGGTATTCGGACACACAGTTCGTGGACCACTAAAGCTGTTACAAGAGACATGGTTGTCATCCACTGAAGACACTGGTCTACTGACATACGTGGAAAATTTTAAAAATAGACTGTATAATGCATTAAAAGTTGTCAGATCTAATCTTTTGCAGGCACAAGACAAGATGAAGGTCTATTATGACGTCAACGCAAGAACCCGTATCTTCCAACCTGGTGATAAAGTTCTCATGCTGACGCCACTGTCTGGTCAACCCCTGAGTGCTAAGTTTACAGGACCCTACGAGGTTATGGCTAAGCTTAAAGAGGTTAACTATCTTGTTAAGACCCCTGATAGACGGAAATCGCAACGAGTGTGCCATATCAATATGTTGAAACCATACATTACCAGAGAAGAACAAAATGTTGTTGCCTCGGTAAACACTGTTATTAGAGTCGCGAATAATTCACCCGAAATTGAACGTGAATTGGCAGAAAGCAAATTAAAAATCACAAAAGTTTTAAAATCCCTTAATGAAAAGTTGGCACATTTACCCGCTTGCGAACAATCCGCTATCAAAGGTCAAATTTATGAACATATTAATATTAATCTATTTGCAGATGTAGCCAATAGAAAAAGACTGATTGAACAAGAGGAAGCCTGTTTCTCATGAAATGTTTTCTTTTATGTCATTCATTGTATTGATTAACATATATATTATTGTAAATATGATAATAAATAAACTATGTTTTGAAATATTACAATATGAAACATTACAGAACAAAACTTCAAATTCTACTAGAAACAATCATACGTTGTAAGGTAAAAGGTAACTATTGCATACATCAATTGCACACACACCGGTATTTAACTTGAATACATCCACACTTATGTTTGTTCAATTGATTATTGATGTGTTTTGAAAATTGTTTGTTTCTATGTCGTCATGTTATAATTTGGATGTCTTATTTTATGCTATGTAAAAGCTAAATCAGCTGAGATTATAACATTTTTTTTAAAATATTCTTGATGTCATAATTGAGACATCATAATAATAATATAATAACTGAAAATCATTAGTTAATGATACAGTGATCGGTTATAAATAAATTAAATTTTCTAAAGAATTATCTATCAATTATTAATCAGTTCCACTTATTTGGGTAATTCATATCAATTCTATGGGAATTGGTTATTGGTGGTAATAGTTTTATGGTCAACGTTGTACACACAATAATCATAATTGTAAATATTAATTGATAAATAAATGTTTAATTAATAATCATTGATAGAATAATGTGATAAGGGATTCCATAATAGCGACTTTGTTATTAAGGGAATATGTAATATATGGTTCATTTTAATCTTAAAAAGATTGTCCAATAGTCAATTAAATCTTACGAATAGTTTGGGAATTCGGTTCATTTTATGGGTACTCTACAAAGAATTCCATACTTAACGCTGTCTGTAATTCCTTTGTGTCTTAAGGGGGGGCGAGTGTTACGAGTAGATTTATTTCCATATTATATTGGTTCTGTTATTATTAACTAAAGTTAAAATGAAATAATCTTAAACCCGAAATGTTTCCGTGTTAGGAATAAAACATGCATATGTCTAGACACTACGTCATAGCGATAAAATACGTCATATGCACGAGGGTGGAAGACCGTTTAGTTTAGTTCTAGTTTGGGCGCTAATGTGTGAGGACTGTTTTTGACCACTTTTCTTAAAGATAGTATTACAGCTTAGTTTATTATAGAAGAATCTCAACTGATTAAGTTTCATTATATAATACTGGTACATGTATTCTGTGGTATTGTTATATTTTATCATCTCAACTTGTTGGAATAAAATTGTGTTCAATTTCAAACAGGATTGTGGATTTCCTATATATTAAGGTACAGTTTATCTAAATCACTTTATACACAAAAGATTCATATCGCGACGAGTCAAATAAACATCAAATCTAATTCAATAACATCAATATAAATTCTTATACAACCTTGTGAGATCCAAGATGGATATGAATCAAAATAATATATAATAATACATTACTAAAAATATCATCTAACGTCAGTAGCTGATTTCGCACGTGACAATATATATATATATATATGTATATATAAATATATATATATATATATATATATATATATATATATATATATATATATATATATAGAGAGAGAGAGAGAGAGAGAGAGAGAGATAGAGAGAGAGAGAGAGATAGATACATAGATAAATAGAAGGAGATAGAAAGAGATAGATAAAGAATTAAGCTATCTTTCTATATATTTGTTGTTTTTTTTAAACTTAACATATGCATCACATTTACTTATTATCTATCTATCTGCCTAGATGTATGTATATATCTATGTCTTAATCTTTATCTGTGTATCTATTTATATGTCATTATTTACATTTCACTTTATTTAACCCTTTTAGTCAGAGTTTCTATTCTCTGTGCCATCTTCTTATGTTTCCAAAGTAAAAATACACCAGGTCTAAATCAGGAACATATATTGAATAAAGAATAAAGTCTTTTCTCCAGCATTCAGTTTGACTCCGTGCACAAATCTATGTCATTTCCTGTATTGAATTTATTATAACTAGCTCGTGGGAAACCTAAATGAAATTATAGGCTCCATCTTCATCACATCCCCCCTCTCTCTCTCCGGGTTTGTACCTTTCAGAGTTATATGTCAAAAGTAAAATAATAAAAAAAGTATTCTTTCTTCCCGAGTGGCATTCGGGGCATGGAATGGGTTGCCTGAGCAAACCAGGAAAACCAGTATCTTAACAACATTTGAGACATTAATAAAGATACAAGACTAGACTCGGACCACGGAAAAGCGTAGGACGCAATGATCTTCTTTATAGAACGAGCGTCTTTAATATATTAATTAAGATACGAAATATCTGTATCTAATGTAGGGTTGTTACCTTATCTTCTAAAACTGAAAATTTTTTAACATTCTATCAAATAATGCGTAGGAATCGGCAACCCCTTCCATGCGTTTAATTATAGGCACTCGTAATGAATCTCAATGGCTCGCCGAACGCTCAAAAGTAATGACAATTACACTTGTGAGAAGATTCTTTCTAGTTTAGTTCATCGTTCGTAGAAAATACTAAAAGCTGTGTGATTAAATACAGCAGTTACAAACCATTTTGGATAAAACAAAACAAAAAACTTAAAGGTGCAAAAAAATAATACAGCGAGACTTTGAAATAGGGATAGTACGTCAAGAGGTAATAGTGAGACTGGCCCATGGGCTGACTAGGCAACATTTCGGCATACCAGGTTAACCCTTACAGTCCCGGGCGCGTATATAGCGGAACTGAAGGCACCATAGATAGAAGTAGGTCGGTACGGGACGGGTTAACACTCCTGCTAAATTATTTCTTGTGCTCAAAGGGTTAACCTAAAACTGAAAAAGAAATGTCTATTTATTTATTTCCTGCTCAATGAAAAGAATGAGCATTCAAACTGTAAGTGTAAACAAGAAAACCATAAAAACGAAGTTTTTATTATGCTCCCTTGATTAGCAAACTAAGTTTACCATCATGTAATTAAATTATTGATTGACTACTGCAAATGAAAATTACAAAAAAATATCTGTGTCGCAAATCTCAAAAATATCTCCTTACTCCGTATTCCTTATGAATTGTTCTAAAAATAATCTTAGCGCATAATTTTTTTTCTAGCTTTGCGCCGAAAAACTATAAAAAGTTGCACAGGCATTTTTAAAGTGAAACCAAAATGTTTCTTATACTTTCCTTTTAAGAAATGAATATTGTCATAAGTGTAGTATTATTAAGTTGTTTTAACTGAAAATTTGATAGAATGTATTGTTAGTCGGGGCAAGTCTGCTGTCCAAATTTCAGCTCGATTGGACCACGGGAAGTGGGAAGTGGTCGAAAAATCGAAGCCAATTCTTGCTCCCACGACGATTGCAATCAGACAGACAGAAATTGCAACTTAAAATAAAGGGAGTACAAAAAGGAAATGATAGTCTATAGACAAAACACAAATATTTCACAAAACAATGTCGATTTTAAGTGCGCACTACACCCTACATATTTCAACATATTTCTGCCAAATTATGTTTTGACAAAAGGGTTTAATATTTTGTTATTCAAAACACTATTGCTTTCATAACATCCGCATTCTCTCTCACTATCAATTGTGCAGAATTTTGATCTCATACCATTAAGCTTCGAGACACTGCATACCAGGGATTCATCTATTTATTGATTTATTAGATTGAGTACTTTAATAACCTTATAGACAAAAGCGTTAATTATAATGTTATCAATCATCTTAAATAACACATGATATAGACTAGGATAAATATAACTTTGATATCACTCGAGCAAGAAACTTTATTCGAAATTATATTCTGTTGACTTAAACTTAATAGAGAACTTTGACTTTGGCTACCTCAATAATGACTACTCAAAACACGCCGTACCTTCAGACGACACGCTTGTGACGTCACAGCCGGATGTGACGCCGTGAAGACTATGACGCGTATTTTTATCTCGACACTTTTATTTGACTAGGTCAAAGTATGGCGTCGAGGTTATAATAGGATACAATTGGTTTTACCACGTTACTGACAATATCTCAGTCGTAACAACGCTTTTTGTGTAGACCTTATAAGTTATAAATTATCTTAAAAGTTTACAGACGTTCCTTCTAGATAGAAGATTATTACGTCCACAAGGCCCAAACTCCTGCAGGGCGACAGGGATCCGTCGGTGGCAGGGATAGAACCCGCAACCTGTCCGTTGGTTTTCGGTTGACAGTCCGGTGAACTAACCGCTGGACCAGCCGGCTTCACGCATTATATCTCCCACTTCACAACGGGAATGTTACTCCATAACAACTTCCTTCGGAGTGCAAAACTTAGTTTCTTAGCATGGACACACACACAAAAAAAAAGATTTCGTTGTTTTTTTCTTGTAATGTAAAAACGAAAAAAGAAAGAGAGTGACATAATGAAATAAGAAAACATGACATTTTCTCCTGCCTTCATTGAACACGAGAATATAACACACTTAAACTAACATTGTAGGGCAGCGTCTTGCCCCCGGGACCTTTGGGGAAAAGTACATTATCACTCTCTTTGTTTCAAGCCTTGGTTATATACAACAACAACAAAAAACAAACAAAAAAAAAAAAACTATTCAGTTCGCTTATATTATCGTAAAAGATCGGCATTGATCGGAAAAGATCGGCATTGGTCGGAAAAGATCGGCATTGATCAGAAAAGATCGGTAATGGTCGTGAAAACTCGGGAATAATCAGGAATGACTTTGGATGTTCGGGGGTGATAGGGACAAACATGTATATTCGTTCATACATGTCAAAATATGTTTGATATACAAATAATACTTTACAAATAACTATAATATTTAAACAGATAACGATCATATAACTAAATACTTTACTGGTTAAACATGTAACTGAGACGCTAACTATTATGCTTGAATAAACAAATATCTACATTTGTAAATATTCTTTTAAATAGAAATATAGATTACACACTAAAATACTATATTAATCATACAGCTTTATAGATAGATAATCACCCCTACTAAGCATATAGCTAATACCATGGAAATAACCCAGGAGGCCAAACAGCTATGAACGAAACTAAGTAATTTCAATCGTGCAGCTAATCGCGCAACTTAAACAGACCAATAACCAATCTTTAGCAAAAATAACGCTAAACTATCTATCAATCAAAACGCTTAGCTAGTGACAAAAACATGTTTATTATTTTGTGTTTCATTATTTGTTGGTGTATTTTTTTGTTGTTGTTGTAATCACCAAAAGATGAAAACAACCACTTCATTATCGCCAATCACATCACAGGTCATTGACTGTCGTCTGATGTAAATCTCCAATCTGCCACACACAACAAAAACAAACAAAAAAAAACGGCGCCCACTCTCCGCCACCTCCACCTCGGTGACCCCAATTTCATCTTAAAATCTACAATCAATATCTGAGTTAAAAAAAACCCATATATATAAGATCTGAGAACTTTAACGAAAGAGGTTTTCTTCTTTTCAAAATAGTGTTCATCAAAAGCTGAGATTCTTACCGGTGTTATAAATCGTTTTTTTTATCCCCCGAGTTTTCTCCCCTGCAATTAGGGAGACAGGGGGAGATAACTTGAAATGATTGAAAGGCAGAAGGCTCATTAAATTTAATGATTACCAGTTAGAATTCGAGTGAAAGAAATTTATTGAGGGTTATGTCCCTTTGCTGTATTTTTTTTTTGTCTGAAGCTTTTTTTCTCGAAAATTCTTAAATTTTCTTATTGTTATAATATGTCTTGTGATATGTCTTGCTTTATGTCCTGTTATATGTCTTGCTTTATGTCATGTTATATGTCTTGTTATATGTCTTGAGATATGTCATGTAAGGGGCCGTCCATAAATTACGTCACACGATTAGGGGGGGGAGAGGGGGGTCGCGCATTTGTGACGATGTGTGACGAGGGGGGGAGGGGGGGCTAAGATATCCGACGTCACATAAAAATGAATAAGTGTATACATATATATGTTTGTGCGCTATAGACTCCTATGCCGTTAGATCGATCGGGACAACCAAAAATGGACATTCACTCGCAACTTTCAGGAATATAAAATTTTAGTTTTTCACGTATGCTGCTGATTTTGTTGATTTTATATAAATAGAAGTATGCCTATGCCATTTATGCACACATGAAAACTG
The DNA here is from genome assembly GCA_949126835.1 of Anisus vortex. Classification (NCBI taxonomy): domain Eukaryota; kingdom Metazoa; phylum Mollusca; class Gastropoda; family Planorbidae; genus Anisus; species Anisus vortex. Next base: position 5,363,883 of record OX421508.1, read on the forward strand.
TAATTAAAAAAAAAAAGAGAAAGCTCCTCGACGTAAAAGTGAGTAGCTTCCCTTTCATTTTGCTTTCACTGAGAGTGTTGAACAGCCAACTTTGGGTTTTCCCGACTTTTTGTGTCTGTATTACTGTGCACTCTGTTGTTTTATTTGCATAGTTGGTTTATATTGTACTTTTTTTGTTCTCTATTGTTGATCTCGCTATTATTCTTTTAATTTCTATATGTTTTGTATGGACACAATGTATCCACAGGTCAACTAGTTACTATTAATAAGAATTGTAAATTAAAATTATGATCGCATTGTTTCTTAGCTATTTTCAAATGATGATCGCATTGCGAACGCGTCTGAATGCTAAAAATAAATTTAATACTCTGATTGAAAGTAATCCAGAACTATTCGCATCTCTGAACGTCAGAGCCAAGCATGGTAGGCCAAGACTTGAGGAAGATCACACATCGATACTGGAAACTATTGTGGATATTGCTATGCATGGATCATCATAACACTAAATAAGACAAAGTGATGTGTACAGAAGCATAAAAACATTAGATGAACTCACTGAACACTTATAGATGGACGGATTTACAATCAGTAGAAGTGGACTCTACCTTCGTCTTTTACTAAAGTGCAGCTCATCTCTTAAAGGCCAGCGTCATGTCTCAACAGTCCAAGTGACGCTCATTAGAGCACAGAATGATCTAAACATGCTAAATATATAAACGGTTTGTTTTGTACGGCAACAATAAGACTATTGGAAGACTTGGCACCCATGCTAGGGTCAAACGAAGTGTGCTTTGTGAGCCAAGACGATAAAGCTCGAGTGCCAGTCGGGTTGACTACTGCTAACAAGCAAAGTCCTTTGCTGATGCATATAGAATACAGAGTGAGCTTGGCTGGCCATGACTGGGTTTTGGCTGCAGGACACAAGCTAATTCCGTCGGTGTATGCTGGAATCCAAATTCAGTCCAATGGTTTAGGAAACCGAGAAGCTATTGGTTATTCAGGACCGACTTACATTGCAATCAGATCTGGAAAACACTCTTCATAAACAGAATTCAGTCATGGACTCGATTTCAAGAAATTATCTCAAGGAATTTTATGTCATTACACGGAGTGGTATTGATCGCATGTTGAAACCAATTTTACTGGCGACAGTTGATGGTTGATGGCCCAGACGAAAACCCAAGATACGGAAAGTTATTAAGGTTGCAGTCTACCACTTTCTGCAGTACGATTTTGATGCTGTATTCATCGCTACTAATGCTACAGGGAGAAGTTCGTTTAATAGGGTCGAAAGGAAAATGGCGCCACTCAGTAAGGAACTTACTGGGTTGATATATAGATGCTGATTTAGAAAAAAAAAGAATTTTCAGTTTGCAGGCAACACTCTAGCTGAACTTTGGTCACAGTTGGTAGTCGATAATTTTTCAACAGTAGCAGAATTCATTGACCCAACTGTCAATCGATGGAGATCAAAAATGGTTTGACGTTCATGTACGAACAAGCCAATATTTAACTCAAATTGTAAAATGCACCGACAGAAAGTGCTGTTCAAAACCTAGAAACTCATATTTCAGTGTAGTTACAGAGAGATTTTGTCAACATCTTTTACCAGTTGTTCAATCATGCGAAGGTCTGAAAATTCCAGAACAGACAACCGATGGAGCGTCGCATAAGTTTCCGTCTCTGTTTGCAGCTCAAAGTCTGAAATTGGATGATATCCTTCCTCGGTCACCAAATCCTTACCGTTCGATTCCATACGATTTTGTACTGTCCATCAATACAATCTGTGATTAGCGATGGGATTTTCAAAAAATTTTTATATGTAGGCCTACTTCGCTTCGTTAGTCATGCTGCGCAGCCATTAAATAAACACACAAGCAGGAATCAATTATTCCTCCCAAACCTATCAGGCCACAAAGAGTTGCTGCACATAGGTAACGTGAATTAATTGTTATTATCGCTAATGAAGAAAATGGAGAGAGTGCTGAATGGATAGATGAAGAAGAGCTTGATTTGAATGGAATAGCCATTCAACCTGATGAAGAGACCAATAAAGGAGCATTTTTCATCACTATGGGAGAATGCATGATAAACATGCATTTTGTGTTGTTGTTTTTTTATAAACTTTATTTTTTAAATTCTTCTGATTCTACTAAAGCATTTATTTTTGTGCACATGATATTGTTATAATTACACTTTCGATTTTTCTTTTGTGTAATACAAAATTCATTAATTAATTATTACAAAAAGATGACAAAAAAATTATTATTTGAAACCTGTAAATCTGCATTTTAGAAAAATATCTTTTAGGAGGGGGGGGTGCAGATTTAGTGATGTCATATTTTAGGGGGGGGGGTCTGACATTTTGTGACGATGTGTGACAAGGGGGGGGGGGTAAAAAATCTGCGAAAATTGTGTTACGTAATTTATGGAGGGCCCTTAATATATCTTGTGATATGTCTTGTGATATGTCTTGCTTTATGTCCTGTTATATGTCTTGCTTTATGTCATGTTATATGTCTTGTTATATATCTTCTTATCTTTCTTGTTATATGTCATGTCATATTATGTCTTGCTAGAGCTGAGGGGACCCAGGGACATCCTATAGTCCTAGGAACAAATCCTACCCTTCACCAGGATTCGAACCCACAGCTTTCGGTAGGCCAGCCGAACGCACTTCAATTTTGACGGATACCTGACACTTTTGGGAATATAGTAATGGCGGCTGGGCATTGTGCTGGGCCACACATTCCCCTAGTACGCCGTGGCCACAGAAACTGGTGAATGCTGCTTCACCGGCTCTATGAATCAATTTGGTCCGACGGGTACTTTACTTTACTAACTAAATTAAATGTGATATAAATATATGTGTGTGTGTGTGTGTTAATGCGTGTGTGTGTGACCGTAAGGGTTGCGCAACTCCTTATGTGGATGACCTCTAGGCAGAACAGAAATGAACCAGAGGACAATCTTTAAAAGTAGGATTACATTTTTGTTTGTAAAAGCCCCTGAATGGTTTACATTGTGAGGAGTTTTGCTAATAGAGTGCCTTAGTTTTGTGTTCCTCAACATGAAAGTGTCAAAATCAATTTACTCCTCGCTATTATTTCATAAAAAAAAGTGGGTTTTATTCATATCTAAAGCATACACTGTTAGAGAGACAGAGAGAAACAGAGGGAGAGAAAGAGTGTGTGTGAGAGAGTAGAGTGTGTGAGAGAGGGAGAGAATTGAATAGCGAGGTGTGGTGAAAAGATAAAATATTAATACAGAAAAACTCGACAGAACAACAAAGAAAGGAAGGTCAAGGTCACTCAAGTAAGAGTACAAAAAAAAAATAATTATTATCTGAAATAGAATAGGGGCTTTTATGTTTTTTAGGTATTTACTTTCATTTCCAATTATTTACACTGGCATCAAAAAATTACATTTTCTTTCGAACTGATTATGATATAAAAAATAACATAATTTTACAATTCAATATCAGTCTTCAATGTAGGACATGTCAAAATGGAATCAACTGAACTCTTGATTTATTATTATAAAAGAATTTTAATTAAAATTTAATTATACAATAATTTAATATGCAAACCAAACAACAAAGGAATTCTCTGGTTCCAGACCGAAGGTGCCAATTATTTATTTGCAAAGCAGACTAGCTGATTAGCTGGCTAGCTGAACTAACTGACTAGCTGATTGGCTGATCAGCTGACAAGTTGACTAACTGTCTAGCTGATTAGCTGACGAGCTGAACTACCTGTCTAGCGGATTAGCCGATTAGCTGACTAGGTGACTAGCTGACTAATTGGCTTGCTGACTAACTGACTAGCTGCAAAGCTGAACTAGCTGAAAAGCTGATAAGCTGACGCTAACTGACTAGATCAAAAGCTGACAAGCTGACTAGGCTACTGGCTGACTACCCATTAACATTAACGCTGGCAGGACCTAGAAATCTCTCTCTCTCTCTCTCTCTCTCTCTCTCTCTCTCTCTCTCTCTCTCTCTCTCTCTCTCCTTCTCTCTCTCTCTCTCTCATCTCCACTCTTTCAAAAGAGCAGAACAGCTGGGGTGAAAATGCCCGGCGTTGACATAGATTTGAAACAGTCATTGTCCTTATGCCCCACGACCGCGGCCTCTGATCAAATAAAAAACAACAACATAGATCTACGTAGCATCAACTTTTTTGTTAGTTTCCTGCTTCGCTAGCTGTACGTCATTTTAATAATCCATATCCATAATTACCGTGAGTTTGTTTACATGTACATTTATTTATTTAGATATTTGTGCTCTATAGGCTCCTAAGCCGTTTGACTAATCGGGTCAAAAGTTAAATGTATAAATTGGAAACGTCCCCGAAAATTACTTTTTATTATATAAACAATATTGCTTAGTTCGTTCATTTTTTTTTTAAAATAAACTTAGACCTATTGATAATCACCGTTTGGTAAAGTTCTAAACTGAGCGCCATTTTAGAATGATCTCCCTTTGAACGTTCGTTTACTATGTTGAACGCGTCGCGGCGTAATCACCTTAATAAAAGGTACGCACCAGCAATTTGGCTATGACGTAATGTCTATCAACTCATTTTTTTTTCTAATTAATGGTAGATGTTTGCTTTATTATATTAATTTTAAGTAATAGTAACCAAATGTTGTAATTATTTCATGGATTCACGTCGCTATTGAGAACATCCTTTAATGAGCTACTTTATACAATCAATTAAAAAATGAAAAAAAGATCAAAAATTAATACCGAAAGAAACTTTCGCACTGCATTTTTTTTTTGTAATTTTTTTCTCTTATCTCTTAACAAAACAAAACACATTACCGTCATTCGTTTCTCCGTCATATTGACGGGAATAACCACTAGTAATAATAATATTTGTATAGCGCGCCAAGAAACATAATGTAAGCTCAAAACGCATTTAACATTAAAATTAGAACACAGATATAATCTCTACGCTAAGAATACAACTAATTGAAGATTTTAAACTTTACAAACATTGGACAAATAAAATAATTGAAGAATTATTAACCGACCTAACATATAAGTGAGACATTAGTGGTCTAAAGCAGGGGTCGCAACCTTTTGCTAACAGTGTGCCAAACTAGGTTTTCTAAATCATTCAGCGTGCCAACAGCCTAAAGTCAACCTGCTCTATTATACTTTTTAAAATAATTTTTTAGGACAATTAATTCAACTCCGTAAGCAAGACAAATGCCAAAAGCAAATGACATTTATTGAGAAAATCGCTAAGGCTTTTAATATTTAATACTAAATTAACTTGTTTGCAGTGGCGTATTTAGGCATGTTCCACATGTTCCATTGGAACAGGGGCCCCACACACAAGGGGGGCCCCCACACATCACAAAAAAATATTTTTTTTAGTGGCATCCCCATTTTTTCGTTGAAAATGTAAAATAAAAATAATTTATTCCCATACAATTTTAAGCCCTGCAGCCCAACCAATCTAAGCGCAACATAAAATTTACGATTTTACAGAATGTAACATGAATTAACGGCACTTTTATGAGGTATGTGAAAGGCAGGGCGAGGCCACGAGGGGCCCCCACATAAATTTGGGCACAATACTAAATACGGCCCTGCTTGTTTGTGAGTATCATCCCTTTTATTTGCATTTATATCATGCAAAATATTTTATTAATAAACTTTCACATTTATGGTAATTATTTCATAATAATAATAATTTTATTGTCAAGATTAGGCTTTAACACACTAACACCTGTTAAAATTAATTATATTTTCATCTCAATTTGAGATGTCCTTAAATGTATATAAGTCGTTAACCCTGTATAACCAATATAATTAAGTGGAATAAATACGTAGTAATCATACAAACTGGGTAGTTAATGTAATGTTTTAAAATATACATATAAATTCTTTAGTCATATAATAGTTACATAATTTTCAAATACTTTTTACAGTATCACCATTTAAATTGTAAGTCATTTATTCTTTTATAAAAGAAACATATTAGAAATATTAGCGCAAAGAAAACGGGTTAATTATCTCCCTTTAATTAAAAAACCGTTTTTACTTTTCATTCAATAGTAATGCCAAACAAGTTATGTTTTGTAATAAAACAAATATTACTGACTAATTATTATTTCTTTATATAAATCCAACATTATCGACTTCATTACAAGATTTAATTATTAGAGAATTAAAATTAATTTACGTTAAACAGTTGTAAATAAACAATTCCTGCATTAATTGTTTGTCCATTTATGGCGTTAATCTCTTAAACATAAATAATTTTAGAAATTAAATAATATAATACTATTAAATAGGTCTCTTGTATTTATTAAATTAATAATACAAAAAAATTGTATAAAAATTACTTATATTTATGTTCAATTAAAGAAGATGAGAATAAAAACGCTTTTAAATGTAATGATTCTGTATCAATTAATGAGCGCCTCGTCTTGAATGCTCTTCGCTAATTGTATAATATCAAATACATATTTAGTCACTTCTGAGTGATCAAGTGTAGATGATATCTTTATTTGGTTAAAACAGCTTTCATGTGCGATAAAATCTGTTGCTGTAAATGTATTTGTTGAACCAAAAGCTGAAAGCAGTTGAGAATAGCAGATGACTTTCCTAAGCATTTTCCTTACAGATCTTTTCATTTGGATGCCCAATATTTAAATGTTTAAATTTCAACTTGTTGCATTTTAAAATTGCCAATATACCAACATTTAAAAAAAAAAAATCTACATCTAGGAAGTTTGTAGTAAAATCAAACCAATTAGGCTTGATGACGAATGAACAAATTGTTTACAGAACTCCCCTTTGACTGCTTCGAATTACTTCTGCAAAAGCCAAACTACTATCTTAATATTTGCCCCAATACAAGGATTTACAGGTCGGCATATGTTTTGCAATTGATTTCACGCCAAGATATATCCAGTTTCAATGCAAATTTATTCCAGAAGTTCTTGTAAATGCAAGTTCAACTCACTGAAATGTGTCACTATATCATTCAGAATCATCGGCTTCAGCGGTCAGTTCTCATCATTCAGAATCATTGGCTTCAGCAGTCAGTATTTCCTCATTCAGGAACCGGACAAAGTTGTCATTGTTTTTTTTCATCAATAAAAAAACACCTCTTAAGGTCTCTAGAATGCCATTTAAAATCTATCTGCGTGCCATGCTTGGCACGCGTGCCTTAGGTTGCCGACCCCTAGTCTAAATCATGTTATCTAAGGTAAACATTGAAATAATAATGAGCTTTTAAATTATTTAAAAAAAAAACAGAAAATTATAATAAAAGTTAAGTAATCTCCCCTTGAAACGTCCGTTAACCCGATCAAGAACTATAGTTGGTCATTTTATAAAGTACAAGCTGAATTCCCCGGCGTTGCCCAGGGGGGGGGGGGGGAATACATTAAATATAAATATTATTTACTGAAAACATTTAGGAAAGTAATTTAAAATAAATGTTGTAATCGAGTTAAAAAAATAGGCAACTCTTTTTATTTAACATAAAGTTTGGCTGAGAATCGTACACCCTTCTCCCCCATGCGTCTAAAATATATTTATTAGATTTTAATTACTGAAAACATTTTAGGAAAGCTTCAAGTCCTGAAATTATTTACAATCTTAAAAAACAACAAAAACTAATATTAATAGAAAAAAAAGAAAAATTAGAAAAACAAAAAAGTTGTCAGTGTGGAATCGAAGTCGGATACGCTAAACACTCAGCTAGGGAGGACACATGAAGAAAGCGAGATGGAAAAGTTAAAATAATATGAGGCATTAGGGTCACGTGTGTGTAAATCAACCAATGGAAATAGGAAACCACACAAACACAGTCTACTTTATATAAATATAGATAAGTTTGGCAGCTATAAAAACTATAAAGACATTAACTAACCAATATATCGGTTGTTATATAAATACCTTTGGATATCAATAACAATATTTAACAAAATAAAAACTACTGCTAAGAACGGAAATAAAAGTTGATCTATCCGTATTCGGACCCAATTTGATCCGTGGGGCCGGTGAAAAAGCGTTCACCAGTTTCTGCGGCCACGGCATACTAGGGGATTGTGTAGCCCAGCACAATGCCAAGTCGAATTTCCTTTACCCCATAACTAAACTCGGGTAAACATCAGAGCTGGGTAGACTCAGGGACACACCCTCCAGAGTTCGTGAAAAGATCATAGCCTTCAAAACAAGATTCGAACCCGAGGATCTGCGGTACGCCAGCAGAACGCGCTGTCGCTCGACCCCCGTATATATATATATATGGACCGTTCTGACATTGTTATTATGGGGTTTCCTTTTTTTCTTTAGCCACAGCAAAAAAACAGCAACAATAATATACAACCTAAAACTAGATTAAATCCTGTTAAAAAAAGAAGAAAACCCAACATACCTGGGCGCGAAACTTGATCAAAAACTCTCCTTAAAAAACTTCATGGCTGACTTAAAAGAAAAATCTTCAAAAAGCTAAACATTATAAAACATCTATCCAGCACTGCATGGAAGGCAGAAAAAAAAAACACTTTAAGGAATTTATATATAGGGTATATAAGATCAGCCCTAGAATACTGCCTGCCCCTACAAACAACAGCCAACAGGACACAGCTAAACACAATGGACACAATACAGAACCAAGCCCTGCGCCTCATCAGTGGGGGTATGAGATCAAAACCCACAGCAGCGTGTGAAATAGAACATTGAACCACTGCAGCTAAGGCGAGACAGAGCAGCTTTAGAAGCAGTCGAAAGGTACAAAAGACTGGAGAATGACCACCCAAACAAAATACTTATTGAACTCAACAGAACAGCCTCAAAAAAAAAAAAAGTCCCTATTGCAAATAGCAGATGAATTACACAAAAACCCCACCTCCCCCAAAACCGAGAACCAATTACAAGATATTCGCTTTTACCCCCCCCCCTCCCGGTGGAAGACAAAGGCAACCAAGAATTAAAACCTCTTTGAACAACAAAATCCGAACCAAAACATCTAACCCGCTAGAACTTAAAGTAGGTGCACTGGAAACCATCGAAAGCTATACAGATACAGCCATCCACATCTATACAGATGGCTCAGCATTTAAAGCCACAATAAATGCTGGACTAGGCGCTTATCTGATCGTTCCTGATAAAAAAAATGCCTTGAGATAAGTGCACAATGTGGGAACTATTGCAGAAACTTTCAAACAGAAGTAGGTGCCATTATTATTGCCCTTGAGACAGTAGAACATAAATATAACAACAAACATCTTGCCCCATCAGATATAGTCATCATCACCGACTCTCAATCAGCACTTCAAACAGTAGCAAGCGAAACCTCACCAAGCTTGAAATAAATCACCCTATTAGAACACTCTCTGGACTACCTAATAACCACATACAACATAACTCTACAATGGATCCCAGGACATATTGGCATACCAGGAAATGAAAAAGCTGACAGACTGGCTAGAAAGGGAGCTAGCATGGACCAATATGAAAGACCTGTCAGCTACAACACAGTGTGCAACATGCTAAAAAACAACTTTAAGAAGGAATGGCTCAGGGAACAACCGGAAGAAAAATTTACAGAGAAATGAATCAGCCCAACAAACAAGACAACATAAAGTTCCTCCCCCGCAAAGAACAATGCACTATATTCCAGTTGAGAACAGGACATATAGCACTCAACTCACACCTAAATAGAATAAACCCAACTCACCCACCTAACTGCAGACTTTGCCCCTGCCCACAAGAAACTGTGGACCACTTCCTGCTTGAATGCCCTGAGCTAACCGACCTCAGATACACTCTGCTCCCCCCTCAACCTACCTTTACCAACACACTATATAGCAGTATTGAACAACTGAGAAAGACATATAAATATGTTTGTCTGGCATTGACGGCAAGAGAGCAAACAGCTCTGCAGACTGGCTAATAGAAGAAGAAGAAGAAGAAATATGGACCGTTCGTTATACTTTCTACTTCAAAGGTTCCCACAGCAATTCCCCAGAAGACTTAACCCTTATTATGTTCTTCTTTACCGAGTGAAATTGACGGATGAAAGGGGGAAAAACAACATCTTAATGATGTGTAGTGCTAATTAGATAATTATGATTATTTTTTTAAAGAGAGAAAAACATGTCAATTATTAAAAAAAACAAAAAAACAAATAACAAGGTCAAATTCTATAACTAGATCAATTTTTGTCAGATAAGAAAAAAAAAACGATTTGACCTTTATAAATACAGATTTTTTAAAACATAGACTGTTAAAAACATAGACTTTTATAAACATATACTTTTATAAACATATTCTATTATAAACATAGACTGTTCATCATATCTTAGAATATGTTAGTTTTATTTTATTTTAATTTTTTTTTCTTAAAGAATTTTCTAGATGCTGATAGCATTGTTTGGGAAACCTAGAAACACCAGAGGACAGAAAGGATAAGTGTAAAGTAGTAATAATACATAAGGCATTAAACTCTTATTTAGAAAGACAACACCCAAAAACAATCTTTTGCAATGCTCAGATAAACATAAGGAAAAAACACTTTCCATATCCATTATGCGAGAACAAATTTATATAAGTGCTCTTTCTTCCCGAGTGGAACCTTTTTTTTAAACTTATAGTCTCCCTTTTATTGTAAATAAAAAAAGACGTTTTCTCCCTTGCCTCATAATTAGTTTTAGATGAAAACAAACGGAAAAAAATTGCATACGTTAATACATAAACACTTAAAAACTTGTGTGCTGCTTTATATTAACTTTTCTGTGTTCTTTTGAAGCATGAAATTATGGAAATCGATCATAAAACGACCACATTGTTTGCAATGAAATAAGAATATTTAAATTATTAGGGAAATATATAAAGAAATAATTTGTTTTTTTATATATTGCAAATTCTGTTTATTCTTTTGAATCATCACAAGAGAAAATTTCTTGTGATCTGAAACAGGGGTCGAAAACCTAAGGCACGCATGTCAGATTTAGCACCTAGGACCTAGAGCAATTTTCAGTGGCACTTGGAAGACCCCAACAAGGGCAATTCAAGTACCTTCTGCAAGAATTTTAGTGATAAAGCAGAATGAGTTGTAGGCTTTTGGCACGCTGACTGAATTAGAAATCCTATTTTGCAACACTTTTATCAAAAGGTTGCCGATCCCTGACTGGTCTAGAATACACCCCATACACCCTACCCGTGTCGTAAAGTCTGATATGCATGGTCTTGAATAAATGGCCCCATTTTGAGAATCCAGGAGGAAGGGATTGTTAGGTTAGGAAGAGTTTCCCCTGATATCGCAAGTCTTGTTTTAGGCATGGAATAAATAAATAAATAAAAATAATAATTTATTTGTTTAGCGCTGCCAGCAATAATAGCTCAGTGCGCTTAAGACGGGAATGCGTCATACGCCTGTAATATATTGAAACGTAATACTACTAATAGTGTAAAAAGAATGAATGTCAAAACATCTTAAGTATTCAATACAAGGCTTTATTATGAAGAAACTTTAGCACGGAATACACATCAAGCAGTTGACAAGGTCAAAACAAACACACTGGGGAATTCTGGGCCAACAACACAGGGGGAAGCACTCTCACAGTTCACACAAGGGAAACAACCCAACAAATAGCCATAACGATTACAACAATACCTTTCCGTCGTTTGAGTCTAGTCCTGCATTTTGATTGAATACTGGCCGAAACATTGAATTGTTGGTTGTACGTGTTTTAACAATCGCCATATTATCATTTAAATACGTTTTTTTAAACTGATAAGTTCTTAGTTTTTAACATTATTTCAATAAAAGAAAGTGTTTTATTTTTGTTAATTAAGCCTATACGTTTATATGATAAGCGTTTGAGATAACGAGTTGACCTAAGCCTTAATGAGGTATTCAGTAACCCCTGCGTACGGTATGACATGCGCAGTGTAATGATCAACCGCCCTACAGTTCAGTCAATTAAAGAAAAACAGATATTAGAACCTAATTGACTAGTTAAGAAACACATTTTCTTTCCTTCAAAAATAGTCAATCATAAGTACTCATTAGTTAATTGAGATTTTTAGAGAAAAAAAAATGAAGTTGTACCGAAGGACATTTTGGACCTCACAGGGTCAATAACTTGGATACTGTCGTACAGAGGCGAAGACTATATTTTATACTACAATTTATAGCGCTCCAGTCCAACCAAGCAAAGCGCAACATACAATTTATGATTGTACAGAATGTAAGATGGATGAACGGCATTTTTTCTCAGGTAGGCATATGTGGAAGGCAGGGGCAAGGCCACGAGGCGCCCCCACATAAATTGGGCAACAGGGCCCCCACATAAATTGGGGAACAGGGCCCCCACAATCCTAAATACGGCCCTGTATATGGGAGGGGAGTATGGGTACGACTTTTCTAGCGTTGTACATTCTATAACTAGGGATATAATCAAATCCGATCTATGTAAGTATTCTATCTGTTTTACACGGAGCTCGCTAGTTTATGTGGCCACGGCATACTAGAAGAATGTATGGCCAGCACAATGTCCAGCCGACTTTGCTCTCCTTATCTAATGGCAGTTATCCATCAGAGCAGGGCAAAAACGAGGACAACCTTCTGACCCTGGGGAAATAAAATATATGCCTTAAATGGGATTTGAACCCGGGACCTTCGGAATTTCAATCTCAAAGCGATGCCTCTAGACCATAGGTTCTCAACGGGGGCGATATCGCCCCCAGGGGGCGGTGAGAGGCTTTAGGGGGGCGCTGACATTCCCGGGGGCGATTGGGGGGGGGGGGGCGGTGAAGGGCAAGTGGGCGGTACAAACGTAGCCTACCTGATATATTTTAACACCTCAGCTATTTGAATCGATTAGTTTTTGGAGGATGAAATGGGATGTAAACGCTAGTGCTGCTAAATATCTGATATCCCCCAACAGTATGCCTACATATTATTATATTAATAAGAAATGGAATCGCAGTGACTTTTCGATGAAGTAGGGGTCAGTATTTGGCAAATATAGTGTACGGCCGGTCCTGTGGTTGGTTCAACCCTGCTGACCGATCACTGTCGCTCTAACATCTGCTAATATTAAGGATAATTTTATCTCCGTTTTACAGAAATGTCCTTCAAGTGTTTTGCCACATTAAGATGGAATGGATACTATTGTTAAGCGGCATGGATAAGTAGTAATCATACAAACTGGGTAGTTATTGTAATGCTTGAAAATATACATATAAATTCTTTAGTCATATAATATTTACATAATTTTCAAATACTTTTTACAGAATGATCATTTCAAAGTTATAAATTGTAAGCCATTTATTTTTTATAAAAGAAAAAAATACAGAAATAAAAGCTCAAATAGAACAGGATAATTATCTCCCCTTTAACAAAAAAAAAAATGTTTCCACATTAAATTTAATAGTGATGCCGAACAATTTTTTTTTTTTTTGTAATATAACAAATATTACTGATTATTAGACCTAAGGCTTTTGCAACCAGAATTGAAACAAACATAGACAAATTGCTAGCAACAAATTCGCATAAATTGATTTATTTAAACCTTTTGCTAATGCAACTTTTTAATCTAATAATTCTTACAATATGTTTCCTTTTCAGTTTTTTTAAAGATAATTAATCACACAAAAAGTCTAGTCGGCTAAAAAAATTGCGGAAACTATAGTCCAGATGGGCGGAAGGGGGTTGGGGGCTAAACGTAAGTTGGGGGGGGGGGGGCGGTGAGCGGGAAAAAAATTTAAAAGGGGGGCGGTGAGCCGAAAAAGGTTGAGAACCTATGCTCTAGACCATATATAACAGTTACGTATATTTTAAAGGCATCCACCGGGAATATGAAGGCATCTACTTGGAATATAAAGGCATCCACCGGGAACATGAAGGAATCCACCGGGAATATGAAAAGATCAGGGCTGAGTTTAAGCATGTCAAGTAAGAGACAGAGTTAATTATGAACACATAACAGAGGGGAAGACTTACTTTCCGCCAGTGAGCTTCTTGAATTGGTCGTAGACTTCGTCAATGTTCGGCCTCATCTCGGGCATCTCCGACCAACACTGCTTCATGATCTGGATAAACTGGGGCGGGGCGGCCTGAGGAGTGACGGAGGGCCTGATAAGCGGGGGTGGCTTCTTCAGTTTTTTTATAATCTCTGGAGAAGGAAGGAAAATAACGAAATATACATATTAAAAGTGTATAATGGAGAGAACGTTTAATCTAGAGAACATAGAATTAAAAGAAAGTTAAATGGAAAGAAATGTAAATCTAGACAAATTAAAATGAAATACAAATTAATTAAACAAAAAAAAGAAAAATGCAAAAAAAAAAAAAATGTAAGGAAAAAATGTAAAATAGAAATAACAAAATGAAAAGATATTTAAAAGGAAAGAAAGTAAAATGGAAAGATATTTAAAAGGAAAGAAAGTAAAATGGAAAGATATTTAAAAGGAAAGAAAGTAAAATGGAAAGATATTTAAAAGGAAAGAAAGTAAAATGGAAATATATTTAAAAGGAAAGACAGTAAAATGGAAAGATATTTAAAAGGAAAGAAAGTAAAATGGAAAGATGATAAAAAAGAAAGCAAAAAGTAGAGAAAAAGTAAAACGGAAAAAAAATAAAATGGAAAGAAAGTAAAATGAGAAGATGTAAAATGGAAAGAATTTAAAATGGGACAAAAAGTAAAATGGAAAGAAAGTTAAATAGGAAGAAAGTAAAATAGGAAGAAAGTAAAATAGGAAGAAAGTAAAATAGGAAGAAAGTGAAATAGGAAGAAAGTAAAATAGGAAGAAAGTAAAATAGGAAGAAAGTAAAATAGGAAGAAAGTGAAATAGGAAGAAAGTAAAATAGGAAGAAAGTGAAATAGGAAGAAAGTGAAATGGGAACAAAAAATAAATGAGAAGAATGTAAAATGGAAAGAAAGTAAAATGGAAAAAAGTAAAATAGGAAGAAAAATAAATGGAAAGAAAGTAAAATGGAAAGAAAGTAAAATAGAAAGAAAATAAAATGGAAAGAAAGTAAATAGGAAAGAAAGTAAATTGGAAAGAAAGAAAAATGGAAAGAAAGTAAAATGATAAGAAAGTAAAATAGAAAGATATTTAATAGGAAAGAAAGGAAAATACAGTAAATATCGAAAAAGGTAAAAGCGAAAGAAAGTAAAATAGAAAGAAAGTAAATAGGAAAGAAAGTTAAATAGGAAGAAAGTAAAATGGAAAGAAAGTTAAATGGAAGAAAGTAAAATGGAAAGAAAGTAAAATGGAAAGAAAGTTAAATAGAAAAAATGTTAAATGAAAGAAAGTAAAATAGAAAGAAAGTAAAATGGAAAGAAAGTTAAATGGGAAGAAGGTAAAATAGAAAGAAAGTAAAATGGAAAGAAAGGAAAATGGAAAGAAAGTAAATAGGAAAGAAAGTTAAATAGGAAGAAAGTAAAATGGAAAGAAAGTTAAATGGAAGAATGTAAAATGGAAAGTAAGTAAAATGGAAAGAAAGTTAAATAGAAAAAATGTTAAATGAAAAGAAAGTAAAATAGAAAGAAAGTAAAATGAAACAAAAGTAAAATGGAAAGAAAGTTAAATGAAAAAAAAGTAAAATGGAAAGAAAGTAAAATGGAAAGAAAGTAAAATGGAAAGAAAGTAAAATGGAAAGAAAGTAAAATGAAAAGAAAGTAAAATGGAAAGATATTTAAATGGAAAGAATGGGGAATACAGTAAATATCGAAAATGTTATAATGGAAAGAAAGTAAAATGGAAAGAAAGTAAAATGGAAAGAAAGTAAAATGGAAAGAAAGTAAAATGAAAAGAAAGTCAAATGGAAAGAAAGTAAAATGGAAAGAAAGTAAAATGGAAAGAAAGTAAAATGGAAAGAAAGTAAAATGGAAAGAAAGTAAAATGGAAAGAAAGTAAAATGGAAAGAAAGTAAAATGAAAAGAAAGTCAAATGAAAAGAAAGTAAAATGGAAAGAAAGTAAAATGAAAAGAAAGTAAAATGGAAAGAAAGTAAAATGGAAAGATATTTAAATGGAAAGAATGGGGAATACAGTAAATATCGAAAATGTTATAATGGAAAGAAAGTAAAATGGAAAGAAAGTAAAATAGAAAGAAAGTAAAATAGAAAGAAAGTAAAATGGAAAGAAAGTAAAATAGAAAGAAAGTAAAATGGAAAGAAAGTAAAATGGAAAGAAAGTAAAATGGAAAGAAAGTAAAATGGAAAGAAAGTAAAATGAAAAGAAAGTAAAATGGAAAGATATTTAAATGGAAAGAATGGGGAATACAGTAAATATCGAAAATGTTATAATGGAAAGAAAGTAAAATGGAAAGAAAGTAAAATGGAAAGAAAGTAAAATAGAAAGAAAGTAAAATGGAAAGAAAGTAAAATAGAAAGAAAGTAAAATGGAAAGAAAGTAAAATGGAAAGAAAGTAAAATGGAAAGAAAGTAAAATGGAAAGAAAGTAAAATGAAAAGAAAGTCAAATGGAAAGAAAGTAAAATTGAAAGATATTTAAATGGAAAGAATGGGGAATACAGTAATTATCGAAAATGTTATAAGGGAAAGAAAGTAAAATGGAAAGAAGGTAAAATGGAAAGATATTTAAATGGAAAGAATGGGGAATACAGTAAATATCGAAAATGTTATAAGGGAAAGAAAGTAAAATGGAAAGAAAGTAAAATTGAAAGATATTTAAATGGAAAGAATGGGGAATACAGTAATTATCGAAAATGTTATAAGGGAAAGAAAGTAAAATGGAAAGAAGGTAAAATGGAAAGATATTTAAATGGAAAGAATGGGGAATACAGTAAATATCGAAAATGTTATAAGGGAAAGAAAGTAAAATGGAAAGAAAGTAAAATGGAAAGATATTTAAATGGAAAGAATGGGGAATACAGTAAATATCGAAAATGTTATAAGGGAAAGAAAGTAAAATGGAAAGAAAGTAAAATGGAAAGATATTTAAATGGAAAGAATGGGGAATACAGTAAATATCGAAAATGTTATAAGGGAAAGAAAGTAAAATGGAAAGAAAGTAAAATGGAAAGATATTTAAATGGAAAGAATGGGGAATACAGTAAATATCGAAAATGTTATAAGGGAAAGAAAGTAAAATGGAAAGAAAGTAAAATGGAGAGATATTTAAATGGAAAGAACGGGGAATACAGTAAATATCGAAAATGTTATAATGGAAAGAAAGTAAAATGGAAAGAAAGTAAAATGGAAAGAAAGTAAAATGGAAAGAAAGTAAAATGGGAAGAAAGTAAAATGGAAAGAAAGTAAAATGGAAAGAAAGTAAAATGGAAAGATATTTAAATGGAAAGAACGGGGAATACAGTAAATATCGAAAATGTTATAATGGAAAGAAAGTAAAATGGAAAGAAAGTAAAATGGAAAGAAAGTAAAATGGAAAGAAAGTAAAATGGAAAGAAAGTAAAATGGAAAGAAAGTAAAATGGAAAGAAAGTAAAATGGAAAGAAAGTAAAATGGAAAGAAAGTAAAATAGAAAGAAAGTAAAATGGAAAGAAAGTAAAATAGAGAGAAAGTAAAATAGAAAGAAAGTAAAATAGAAAGAAAGTAAAATGGAAAGAAAGTAAAATAGAGAGAAAGTAACATGTTGAGCGATGCAATCTGTTTACTAGCATTTGGTTATAAAGAAAATTGGGATATCTTTAGGTAATCTCACAAAGTAATCTAAATCAGGAGTCGGCAACCAAGGTAACGCGTGCCAAACCTGGCTCGCGGAGCGATTTTCAGTTGCACGCGAGAGACCTCCAAGAGGTGTTTTTTATATTGATTAAAAAAAACATTTTCCGGTTCTAAATGTTCAAGCCCATGTTTCTGACACATTTCATTGATTTGCATTGAAACTCGACATATCTTTGTCAATTTCAAAACTTTTAACCACATGTACGTCCCTATATTAAAGAATATGTTAATATAGATAGTTAGGTTTTTCAGAAGTACATCTAAGCACTCAAAGCGGAGTTTTCTAATCAAAGGCAAAACTTTAAAATTGATGGACACATTTTTTTGTTACCATATCAATCATAACTGGTTTGATATTACTACAACATTCTTAGATGTAGATCTTATATTTTAAGTGGAGGAATATTGGCGATTTTAAAATGGAGCAAGTTTAATTTTAAGCATTTGATAAATGGGCATCCAAATGTGTCTATTTGCGGGAAAAAAATCTGAAAGGAAGCTGCTTAGGAAAGGCATCTGATATTCTCGACTGCTAGGCATTCGCTCTTTTAGCTTTTGGTTCAACTTACACGTGTGAACAGGTTTTATCGCACATTAAAGCTGTTTTAAAAATTCAAAGAGTTAACCTACACTTGACCGCTCATTAAAATTGATACAGTCTATTTACGTTTAATAGAGTTTGTCTTCCTATCTTCTTTAATCTTCATTAATTAAAAAAAATATAATTAATTCTAAAACAATATTATTTGTATTATTAATTTAAAAATATAAGAGACTTATTTATTATATGTAATTTCTGTAATTATTAATGTTTAAGATATAAACTCCTTAAATGGACAAACAATTAATGCAGGAAATGTTTATTGACAACTGTTTAACGTAAATTCTTTTAATCCTCTAATAATAAAATCTTGTTATGAATACCATAATGTTGAATTTACATAAAGAAACTATAATTAATCAGTAATATTTGTTATATTACAAAACATAACTTGTTTGGCATCACTATTGAATAAAAGGAGAAAAAAGTAATTAAAGGGAGGTAATTAAACCGTTTAATTTGAGGTGATATTTCTATGTTGTTGTTTTTCTTTTATACAAAAAATTAAATGGCTTACAATTTATAACTTTAAAATGATCAAACTGTAAAAAGTATTTTAAAATTATATCAATATTATATTACTAAAAAATGTATACGTATATTTTCAAGCATTACAATAACTACCCAGTTTGTATGATTACTACTTATCCATGCCGCTTAACAATAGATGCTATATAGTAAATAGTACCAGGTGACCGATCATTCGATCGGTAATAAAGAGCAGGCGCTTGTACCTTAACATCATGTGTATGTAAAACAACAGTGCATACATTTTAAAAATACTTCTTTACCAGACCAATAAATTGTATTATTTTTTTTTTCTTTTTTCTACTATGAATAACATGGGCTTTAAATTCTAACAGTCGAAGCAGATTTTTATTTGTGCAGTCTAATATCTAGATTTTGACCGATAACCCCCCCCCCCCCCCAAAAAAAAAAAAAAAAAAAAAAAAAAAAAAACAACAACAACAGCTTAATCTCATTTTAAACCAAAAAAAACATGAAGGCTAGAGTTGTCAGTTTTAAATCCAACAGAAATATATGTCATTTATGTCATTAAATCGCCAGGCTACAACGAATACATAAAAGTACTGCGCGTTTGTTTATGTGCAAGTCTAAAAGAGACTCGGGAACTGCCCTTCTAAGCTCGCTCCAGAATTGAGTATAAAGTGGCGCTACTTTGCCATCAGTGCATTTTTAAATACGAGTTTCCGTCCTATCTCAAGGCACTAATCAGACCTTATGTCCCGCAAAGAACACTTTGTTCTACAAACTCATCGCTTCTGAAAGAGCCCCGTTTCTCTCTGACGACCGTTGGCCTTAGAGCCTTCTCAGTATCCGGTCCGAAAGTGTGGAATCAACTTCCCATTCAACTGAGGCGAACAAGCTCTACTGTTACTTTCAAAAAGAACTTAAAAACTCATTATTTCAATATTTACCTTCGATAACATTTAACATGCTTTAGAAACTTACTGTCTTATTTATGGGTTGGGTCGGTTAATGCTACATTTATTTGTTTTGTCTTGTTTTTTATCATCAATTTAGCTCTGTCACCTGGCCTAGTGTAATATCCGTATTCTTAGTTGTATGTTAAACGCGCTCTGAGCTTACATTATGTTTGTTGGCAGCGCTTTACAAATATTATTATTATTATTATTATTTAAAAGACTGAAAATGAAAAGTTTAAATTTAAAATATCGTGAATTAGCCTACGTTACAATTTTTAGTTCTTCTACCCCTTCCCCTATTGGTGTACGCTCGTTTGAATCTGTGGCGCCTTCACTGTGGAACGGCTTACCTGAGACACTGAAAAACTCTGTGTCAAAAAAGGCATTCAAGAAGAATTTGAAGACTTTTCTTTTCAACTAAATTGATCAAATACACATCCATCAGCAAAAAACTTGTTTGAAACTATTTTAAAATGTTATTGTCGTTTCGTGCGTCCATCGGCCGAAACCTTGTTTAAAACTATTTTAGAGCGTTATTGTCGTTTTGATTTTGTGAACGCGCCGAGCATGCTTTTATTAGTATGGAGTGAGGCGCTATATAAATGACCAATTAATTAATTAATTATTTAACTTAAACAACTGTCAAACTTTCCTATAAAATTATGTCAATTTTTTCAAATCCCTCCCTCAACCCATTCAAGCTAACAATGAGTTACGGCCGGCAAATATGTTTGATAGGAATTAAAAAGGTCTACGAATAAATGTAAATCGGGTAAAAAAATAGGCATAGTCTAATTTGAGAATCGAACCCGCTCGCACGCACAGCAGTCCTCTACGTTAACAACTTAGCTAGAGAAGGCACATGTCAGATGTGAAAAGCTATTAGACAGTATATAGGACTAGGCCTAAAAAAGTCAGTGACACAATAGGGATCCGTGGGGACACAAACACGATCTTTTTATATATAGAGATTTTTAATGTTTTCAATGTATTATTCCAAACATTGTTTTACGAAAAAAGTAAAAAAATATAGTTTGGTGTTAACATTATTTAATATCCTCCATTTGTGTTACTATTTATAATAAACTATCGCGGTAAAATATAATATTGATTAATTAAAACAATGGTATGATAAACATTTTTTTTTTTAAATTTTGAGCATTAAACTTAAATACTAAATAATTAAAGGTAAAATTATGTTATTCATTGAAAAGACTGCAAATGAAAAGATCATAATATATGTAGGCTTCGTTAGATAATGTGTTTAATTTCTCCCCCCCCCCCCCGCCCCTCAATAAAACTAACAGTATATTACACTTCTGACTATTGTTATAAGGAAAATACGAATATACTGAATTTACATCTTTTCTAGTTTACCAGATTTCGAATTGACAATGTTAACATATTCTAATATATCTTACTTTGGTAGGCCTTTATAAGCAAATCATACACATTTTTAATGAAACATTAATTGAATTTTTAAAAAAGTGAATACTAAAACAGTGTTTATTATTTACAGTGTAGAGTATACTGCTACGTTGTATGCTATATACAGCGTAGTGTATACTGCTACAGTGAACACTATAACAGTGCAGTGTAATCTGCTACAGTGTACACTATATACAGCTATTCATTGTTTAAACACAAAAAAAGTTTTAGAGGTGTTTTTTTTTCAAAAAATGTCAGATAAAAGAAAGTTACAAATAGACCTTTAGTTTGGTGAAAGTTCTTCTAATTCTGTTATTATTTAAACGGCAAACTATTATCTCACTATTAGATAATTCGTAAATATGTATTTGTTTTCTTTTTTTTTAAATTTAATCTAAAATATATTGAAGTTTAATCTAAAATATATTGGTAGACGTTCAAATCTAAATAAGCCGCGAGGGCCGCATACTATCATTTGTCCGCCCGCGCGTTACCCACTGGCTGTAGTTTGGACACCCCTGCATTACATAAATTACACTTGGTCTTGCTTTAAATTATTTCTATCATCGGTGCGCAACAGTAGTTTAAACAAGAAATTAAACTTCTTTCTGCTGTAGTAAGCCTACGGGTATTCCCGAAACGTCATAACTGCGACGCAACAAAACACCGCTCTTGAAAGCCGCACTACATGTGGGTCGAGCAAGGGCATGTTTTCACGGCCAAAATCAATATCTACGATAAATCTAATGTGTATTTTTGTTTAACGTCCATTTCCGATTTTTATTTGTGGGGCCGAAAATCTGTAGATTTTTTTTTAGGTGAAACAAGTAGTGCATTAAAACATGAAGATAATCGTTAGAGCGCTTTTGAAGAAAATTTCCAGACATATATACACATATATATATATATACATACAATTTTAACTCGTATTATAGTATAGGATAAGGTAAAACACATGAAGGACATATAATGGGCCTTGGTGCCTGGAAACGAAAAGAACATTTTCCGTCAAATATTCAAAATAAAACAAAAATCAAAATTACAGGCATCGTTTGGCACAACAATCCACACACTTACAATACAGAACAGTACAATGGATTGTTAGAAACAACGGATAACATAATAAATATGTACAAACACATCTCACACACGATTTTTGGTCGTTCAGCAATCGTTAACACTCTCATTATACCGAAAATCATTTATATAGCTTCAGTTACAGAACCTCCACCACATTTCATAACCAATATGAATAAAAAAATTAGAGCCTTTTTATTTAAATCTACTATTCGCTCCATTCATCATAACACACTGATACAAAATAAACGGGATGGCGGGATAGGTTTGCAAGATATAAAAACAAAGATACAAGCACTGAGATTAAAATATATAGGCCAAATTGTACGTGCACCTGATAAGTTGCCTTTAGCTATGTATTTTTATGGTTTAAAGCTAAGCAAACTTATTCCAATTCAAAACAATACACCTCATTATTTTGGCAACTTTTCCTCTTCATTTTACAAGTCAGTTACACGCATTTTACTTAACAATGAACACTTGATACATAGCAAAACAAAGAACATTTACATATCACTCATTACACGGGTCCAGATTCCACTTCATACACGGATTAAATGGGGGAGACAGCTAGGGATTACAGACTTTCATGACACATTCATCAGTTTACATAACAAACACATTGCACCACAATCAAAGGAAATATCATACAGGCTCATTTTTAACATGACACCAACATTAGATAGGAAGAAACAAAATACACGCAACGCACCTATATGCAAGATGTGTACCTCACATACACAAGAAAATGAGGAACATATCTATCTTACATGCCCCGCAATCATACCAACAAAACAAACATTGAAATTAATAATGGATACAACAACACAGTCAAACATAGATATAGATTTAGCCATTACACTCTTTAAAATACCTAGACTTAGAAACAACACAAAACACACATTAAACCTCATCACATTGGCAGAGTACAAACAACACATTTGGACAATGTATCTTAAAAGACGGTTTGACCAAAAACACTACCCCCCACACATCATAGAAGACATATTTAGACAAAAACTTGAAGCACATTTAGATAAACATCAACCGCCCACTCTGTAATTTTATTTGATGTTTTGCTTTTATAAATGTTTTATGTATTATAATGTATTTCATGGATGAGATCCTAATGTATTTTATTGATTGGTTCATTTGTTTAATTGGGAGATCTGTGGACATGCTTATGTTATTGAATGCGTTCTTTTAAATATGGGGATGCCCTTGAATAGTATTGTACATTTGATGTTATTAATTGTTCATCAAGGGCACATTTTTACTTTCATTTCCGGTGTAATTTTTGTTTTCATTTCCGGTGCGGTGTCTCTTTCAGTGAATGTGAAATCTTGTGGTGTTTTTTATTTTCTTTTTTACGCACCACTATGTACATAGTATCTTAAAATAAGTTTTCGGGATTATTTTCTTAATTTTGTTGAATGGCTTAGAAGACGGTATTTTAACTTCTTGGCTTACTACACATAAAGTAACGAGGAGAGAGACTTGGCCTTTTCTGGGTCCGTCTTCGCTTACTTAGCTCCCCTTTTATTACTGTTTTCCTCCAGTTATTCCCAACCTTTCTATTCAAAATTGTTCTTGGTTACCTATCTAATACAGGAAACTTGCGTCTAATATTAATCTTTTGTCTTCAAATTACATTTACCAGAGTGACATCAATGTATAATAAAAGAAGAAGGACTGATATATAAATACCGGCCCAAAACCCCTCTTTTGTCACATTCGCCAGGGTGTTAACTGGTGCAGACCAGTCATCCGGCGACGCTGGCTTAGAGGGGTGGGAGGGTCAGGAAAGTCGGGCCTTCCAAATTCTATGTCACTACAAACAGATTTGTATTTCTTTCCCTATCTTTCGTTCAATAGTTCATGCCGACTGGGGAACGGCTAAACGCTATTTGAAACCTTAAGACAACTAGAGATTTTTCAACTCTCATTAGAGAATTGTACATATTTTTTTTCTCACTTGTGGAAGTCCCGATTGTGGGATTTCCTGTGAATGACACCTTTCATCACCCGTCTTCAATAGGTGTTTCACTTTCCTTTGTCATATGTGACCCTTTCTTTGTTCTTTATATATACATTTAAGATCGCGCTTGGTGGTTTAAATTAAGATATATATCCCAAGGGATAGAACAATTGAAATGAAATGTACATAATTTATACACACTTTGTTTTATTTTTTTCCATATTACGTTGTTTTAAATATCTGACAGTTAATAATGGATGTTTACGGTTAATACATGTTTAAATTAATTTGAATATGTTGGGATGTTAAGCATGTATGTAAAAAAAAGAAGAATGAATGAATTTAAATTTAAAGTTGGAATTTAAAAATGTATGGATGCTAGGATTGAATGTCAAATAAAAAGAATGAATGAATTTAAATTTAAAGTTAGTTAGAAAACTCTTTGTCTCGTAAAACATTTTGTCTTCTATCCCCTTAAATGTGTATGAACTGTTCTTCTATTTCCTTTTCTTCGTGTAAAATATATGAGATTGTGCAGGTAAACTAAGTATTTAAATATTCTCTGCTGTCTTCTATCTCTTTGGAATTGTAAAAATGCAATAAATGTCTCCTATCCCTTTTTTCTCTGTGTAAAATAATAATTTTGGTAATGTAAATGCAATTTTTCATGAATAAACATTTTTGGAAAAAAAAAAAAAAAATTACATTTCAGTAAATCTGAGCTCAAAATATCACTAATAGAGCGTTCGCAATGGGCGTGGCTTAGGTTTTTTAGTGACGTATTTGTGTAAATATAGAACCCACTTAAGGTACAAATGTAATGTGGTGAAGTTGTTCTTCATCATGCTAAATTCACATCTGAATATTGACTATCCTACTCACAAATTAGGAGGTAAATAGTCGTATATCATCTTCCTAGTCCAAGAGAAAGCCTGACATGGTATTTTTTCAACATTTTACGCCCATTTTATCA
Organism: Anisus vortex; assembly: GCA_949126835.1. Taxonomy (NCBI): domain Eukaryota; kingdom Metazoa; phylum Mollusca; class Gastropoda; family Planorbidae; genus Anisus; species Anisus vortex. The sequence goes on from OX421508.1 coordinate 5,389,076, forward strand.
TCTTCATATCCGACCGGTAAGTGTTGCTATTGAATTGATTTTATTGATATTATAATGAGGTCTATGCAGAATGATTTTCCGGTCACGCGATGTTGGGTAAATACACTTGTAAACATTAACAATGGCTTACTGCGCTGCTGTTGGGTGCGCAAATTATACCGCTAAATTACCATGTAAAGAATCTAAAATCTTTTCATCGATTTCCTTTGAAAGATCAACAAATAGGTGTTGTCGTTTGCTCCATCCGTGAGCATCATTTATAATTTCACAATATTCAAGAATTTTTAACAAGCATAAGTGTCATTATGATCAATGTAAAATCAGCCTTTTTTTTAAGTTTACAATGCAGCACGTGATCGATTTTCTGTCTTTAAGGAATTGTGCATAGACCTCATTATTGATGTCATTGCGAATAATTGTAGGCCTAATCATTCGGTACAACATTTATTATATGTATTCCCCCTATTTTAAAATTCAAATACTGCAGATTAATTGATTAATGTGATTAGACTAGGGCCGGCTAGACCTATTTACATAAATAAAAACAAGCTCGAGCCTATATGACACTTTATTGATACAGCGGCAATTGTGTACACCACTATACGAAATGTCACGTGATTGCAAACGCCCTATAAGAGAAGATGTTAGGGCGACAGGGATCGGTCGGCGGTAGAGATAGAACCTGCGACTTGTCGGTTGACAGTCCGGCGAACTAGCCACAGGACCGAGTTATGAGATCTCATAAATAAACAGAAGAGTTCAAAGGCTCCTTTGTCCAGGGCGCAACGTTAGGGTTGAGCTCAGGGGGAGGGGGCACTCCCAAGCACTGCCCGGGCTCCAGCAACCCCACGACACGCCGAAGGCGTGGCTTGCCGTGTAACAGTAAGGATTCCGCAGCAAGGGATTGTTCACTGCGGTTCCCCTAAGGATCATCCTCGTGGTGGCTCGGCCGTTTGCCTGCAATGTCAGCCGGTAAAACGAATCCTATAGTACAGACGTCCAGGCACCGGGTGGTTCGTGAGTCGGGTTTGCTGCGTCCGTTGCTTCCTCCCCACCGAGACCACGAGGCCTTTCGGCAGTGCAATGAGTCTCAGACCCGCAGTGGGAGCTGTCCCCCCCCCCCCAGGTGTAATCTTATTGTAATCGTATCGGAGGTTCGCATCTTTCGCCAGTCTTTGAGGCTCATGTGTACAGAAGTGAACCACGGGACCAGCCGGTCGCCACACTGACCATACTTATCTAATACTGACCCTGACTTCTTTGAAAAACTCATTGCTATCCCTTTCTCATATTAGTATAATAATATGTAGGCCCAGTGTTGGGGGATATCAGATATTTAGCAATACTTGCGTTTACATCACATTTCATCCAAAAACTAATCGATTCATATAGATGAGGTGTTAAAATTATATCAGGTACCGCCCACTTACCCTTCATCGCCCCCCCCCCCGAATCGCCCCCGAGAACGTCAGAACCCCCCCCCCCCATAAAGCTTCTCACCGCCCCCCGGGGCGCGATAACGCACCATTTCAGAACCTAAGTTTAAGAGTAATTCCAACTGACGTTGAAAATAATGATGGTTAGGAGTTTTTTTCTCTACCTCTTCCAGCTCCCCTTTCTCTCTCTCTTTCTCTCTCTCTCGCGCGCGCTCTCTCTCCCTCTCTCGGTATATATATACATCTATATGTATATTATATATACTTGTAGATCAACGAAATCAAGAACGACAAGCAGCTAATTACAAGGTGTACATTAATGTAATAAAATGTGTCTGGTTTTCCTTTTTTTTTTGTTGTGTTTGTGTCAGCTGACTTCCATTTACAAAATCAACTCAAACAAAACACATTTGTTACACATAACACATAACATAAAATAACATAACACATAACATAACAAAACATAACATAACATAACACATAACGTCTTTCTCCAAGCTTTATAATTAGATAATGAAAATGCTTGACGGAAATCTCACTGTAGTTTGTTCTTTTAATGTGCTGTTATTCCAGCTTTCAAAACTATAGGAAGGACATTAGAAGTTTATAATGTTAGTTTGTTCTTTTAATGTGCTGTAATTCCAGTTTTCAAAACTATAGGAAGGACATTAGAAGTTCATAATGTTAGTTTGTTCTTTTAATGTGCTGTAATTCCAGTTTTCAAAACTATAGGAAGGACATTAGAAGTTCATAATGTTAGTTTGTTCTTTTAATGTGCTGTAATTCCAGTTTTCAAAACTATAGGAAGGACATTAGAAGTTCATAATGTTAGTTTGTTCGTTTTGTTAGTTTGTTTTTTTGCTGATAAAAATGCATATAAGTACTCTTTCTTCCCGAGTGGTATTCGGTCATGGAATGGGTTGCCTGAACAAACCAGGAAAACCAGTAACTTAACATCAATTTAAACATTAATAGAAATGCAAGACTAGACTCGGACCACGGATGAGCGTAGAACGCAATAATCTTCTTTATAGAAGGAGCGTCTGTAGGCCTAATGTATAAGAAAAGATAAGATAATATTTTTTTTTAATAATTAAATGGTGTCAGAGTTTTTAATTAATTTTGGCGCAGTGAAGTAAATTACCTTTCGGACCAAATTGGTCATAGGGGCCGGTGAAGCAGCGTTCACCAGTTTCTGCGGCTACGGCATACGAGGGGATGTGTGGCCAGTACAATGCCCATCCGTCTTTGCTTTACCCCAACTAATGACAAGGAATTGATCAGAGCTGGTTAGAATCAGGTACACCGTCCAGTCCCTGGGAACAAATAACTCTCCTACACCAGGATTCGAAGCCAGATCCTTCGGAACACTAGTCGAACGCGGCGTGTTTTTTGGGCGTAGGCACTACGTTATGAACTAAAACGTTATCTAAAACTTACACCAGCACATCGTAACTTGTTCAGGCGTTCAACACACATACTTGTAGAATATTTATACTCATACTTGTAATATTTTTAGTATATTCTTGTACCTCTGAAAACCCTTCGGTATTTTGTTTACTTTTTGTAATTTTAAACACAGGAAATCTTACGATTGTAACGACTAACGTTGTACGATATTTTAAAATAACATGTTCAAATAACATTACACAAGTAACACAAAAATCAATAAGACCTTATCTTCGTTGTAACATATTTTTAATTTTTTAATTCTAAAGATAAGTTTAAAGCACACACAAAAAATGTTTGTAATGACAAGGGAAACAACCACAGTAATTCTTCTGTAATGATTGATAATCTATTAAAAAAAATTTCGTGCTATTGAATAACTGCTTGTAGATCTAGCTACAAAAGGGAATTTTTTCAAAGAAAACTAATTATTCCCATTTATTGATTCCGTATTTTACAACATTGTCTGTATAGTGTCATTACAGAACGTCTCTTATCATATAAGACAGTTATAATGTAGAGAGAGTCGTACAGATCAGTTCATGTGTTAACTCAGCGAAATCTCGTGCACTCGTTCACTGCTTTGACTTCTTTTTTTTTTTTTAGTTATACATGTATTAGCTCTATTTAAAAATCGCTATACGGCCTTTGATACGCTATTTTTAAAACTTAGAATTGTATTTACATCCAGGTTGCTAGTCCTGGATTCTGTAAGAATTTATCAGAACTGATCGCTAGGCATCCAGGGAAGAGATCATTTTTAACAGGAAACTCCCCAGGAAATGAATAGCATATAGAACATAAAGTGACAGACTTTCATATATATATATATAATATATATATTTCCTTTCATTCTTTTAAGGGAAAAATACAGTTGTTAAAAGGTAGAATAAATACTAATTAACAAGAGTAACACCATTAGTCAAATCATTAAACCTAGAAACACTAGAAGACAGAAGGGCCAAGAGTAAAGTAGTAATAATACATAAGGCATTAAACTCTAATTTAGAAATACAACACAATGATAACCTGTTGCAAAGCTCAGATAAACATACAGACAAAAACACTTTCCTTGTCCCTTATGCGAGAACAAATGCAAATAAGTACTCTTACTTCCCGAGTGGCATTCGGTCATGGAATAGGTTGCCTGAACAAACCAGGAAAACCAGTAACTTAACATCATTTAAAACATTAATAAAAATACAAGACTTGCGTAGGACGCAATAATCTTCTTTATAGAAGGAGCGTCTGTAATGTATAAGATAAGATAAGATAAGATAAGATAAGATGTAAATTTCAGTTTTCAGTATATTGCTTTGGTCTTTTCGTACAAACATACTGTTTGAATCAGTATGTAGACCTGTATCTGTGTAAATGATTATATAGCAAGTTTTTATTGCTAAAATTGTATTTATGTAAGTATTGTGTCTATATAAGTAATGCATTTATGTTTGTATTGATTTTGTGTTTATATTGTATGAATGTATAATAATTTATCTATAGCACTTTATGTTTGTTTCACATTAAATAGTTGTTTAGTAAACCTTCTCTTTATCTTATATGATACGGACGATGATTTATGCATAAGATTACAGCGTCCTTACGCCTTAAGAGTAATCTGTGCCTAGTATTGCATTTTGATTCGTTTTTTAAAGGGCTTGAAGTTCTTTGGTTTGTTCAGGCAACCCATTCCATGATCGGTCGCCACTCGTCAAGGAAGAGAACATTTGTTTCTGCATATGGAATATCTTTTCCCTATCCCTATGTCTTTCAGAGTATTGTAATATACTATTATAATAGACTACTGTAATGTATTTCTAAGTATTCTAGGTAGGAATTTAATTTATGTATTAATGCCTTTTAATCTATAGTATTTCTAGGTTCAGCTATTTAACTTTTGGTTTTACACTTGTCAGTTTGTATTGATTAGGCTTATTAATGTACACTGCAGCCCTTTTCTGAAAGTGTTCAAGCTTTTTTGAAAACAAAAATGTTTTCTTTGATTTCCCTAAACTTATCTATTAAAAGTATTTTATTTTCTCAAAATTTAAACTCACAAAAAAAAAAAGGAACTGTCCAAAGCTTTTAATTAGAAAAAAATGTCACAGAAACCTTTATTAAACACACAAACACTCGCCAACCCACATTCATAAACACTCATACGCAAAGAATGATCTTCTCCCCATTGGCTCACTTCAACATTCGTTAATTAAAAAAGAACACACAAAAAACTCCTTCCTGCCAAGTCCGATTACTCCCATGTAAATTTTTAAAACTCCTTAACGTTTTAATTAACGAAATAAAATTAAAACTAAAACAAACAAATAAGGATTGCGAAAATCGAACGTTTGTGTGTGTGTGTAATTGTAATGATGTCATTCCTATTTATAGCCATAGTAACGGGTCCTGAATCCTGATATTTATGGCTCAGAAATATTCAATAACAATTATGACATTTTAAGGACAGATAGGTCAGAAAAACATGGAGTTTTAGATTTAAGTTTAGTTGTTGGTTTTCAAGTTTTTTTGTTTGTTTTGAGACAACCCATTCCATGTCTTGGAACCCTTCCAAGGCAAGCGCAAAAGAGGCCGCACAAGAAATACCTGGCTACGCAACCTTCAGGCAGACACCGAAAGAATTGGGAGGGGGGGGGTACAGCTGGACCGAATTACAGAGAATGGCTCAGGGCGGAGGACATTGGCGATCTGTGGTTAGCGGCCCCTACCCCAACTGGGATTACGGACAATGATGATGATCCCATGTCTCGTGTGCTATTCGTGAAAAAAAAAGATTTTCTGAGCCTTTGTCCTTGCATAATATGGAAAAAAAATTGTTTTCTTCTCTAAACATGTCTTATTGTATATTTTAATCAACAATTGTAGGTCTTTGAGAATGGTAAGCATTGTTCTTAGTTGTATGTTAAATGCGCTCTGAACTTACATTATGTTTGTTGGCAGCGCTATACAATTAATATTATTATTATTGTGTATTATTACTAATTTTAATCTAAGTTAACTTTAAATTTTAAAAAATTTCATGGTAAAATGAGTTTTCTAAATATGAAAACAACACATTTATACGAATTTTTCGTGCATATGTACCCTAGATTAATGGGTTTTTTTTTTTTAAAGTGTCTGTTAAGAACATGTGTGTGTGTGTGCGTGTGTGCGTGATTGGATAGATCAATCTTGAAGGCGTAAACAAGCGGGGCAGTTTATCTTGGTCTTGTTTCTGTTATCACGGTGTGTCCCCAGAGGCCCCAACGCCCAACATCCCCGAAAACCCCGTCATGTTGATTCTATCTTTGAAGAAGACAATTTGTGTGTGTGTGTTCTGTACAGGACAGCCTTGAGAATTGTGTGGCCGACACACAATATGTAGGAGGGAAACATGACGTTGTGATGTATTGTTTACAGAGAAACCGTGTTCATTTGTTACATTAGGGTTCAACAATGGTTTGTTATATTTAACCCTTCCGGTACCGACCTACTTCTATCTATGCTGCCTTCAGTTCCGCTATATACGCGCCCGGGACTGTAAAGGTTAACAATATAAGATAAGATTACTTTATTAATCCAAATAAAAGGAAAATTTACTTGATTACATAAATTCTGTCTTTTAACAGACTTAAAACAATATTTAAGAACCCTTTGTACTCAAGCAAATAGACATTCGCGCAGGCTATCATACCATTTATCATTCAAGAAAAAATATCATTTAGGAGTTAGCTGTTGTATTTTCTGGCTGACTGATGATTCTTTTGAAAGATTCTCATTGATAGTAAAATAACAGATTTTACGTTTGTATTCAAGATGTTACATTAGGATTTAGTAATAAAATGTTATATGTGACAATTGGGTTCAAATCGTGTATCTTATATTTAATAATGTTCAAAACGATTATTTCATAGATCAGGGTTCAGCAGCCTACGGCACGCGTGCCAGACTTGGCGCGCAGGCCGATTTTCAGTGGCACGCGAAAGACTCCCATAAATGCAATTCTACAATAAATTTGAGGGCTAGAATAGGTTGGCGTTTAGGCTTTTAGCAATGATTGAATGAATTATAAATCCTACTTCGGCATACGATTATCAAAAGCCTGCCGACCCCTGCACTTCAGCATCAACGCAAAAACTTTAATTATCACAAAAATCGGGGAAAAAAAATGATGTGTATCGAAATGAACATAAAATATAAAACATGCGCGAACGAACAAGGCCAATAATGGAGTAAAATAATGAAAGCTGCAAGATATTCTTTGTTAAATAACATTATATGAGTATAAAAAATTGTTTAAGTAGTTTGAAAGACTGGGAAATGAAAAATTCCGGCGTATATTTTCCTAACCAATTTTAATTAGGTTGATTTCAAATAAAAATTGTGTAAGAGGTTACTAGTGACAAATCTATATAATATATAAATCCAATTCACGCGCAAGTCATCCTTGTCATATTATATATAAAGTAGTGTGTGTTTAACTAATCAAATTGGTTTATTAAGGACACGTGACCTTATTGTCTCATATTTCACTTTTGCAATTTGACTTAGGATCCACTTTTTAGAACATAATGAGCAATCCCTATATGCGCAGTCACTAACAGTGAAGCTAGGCTTACGTCATTTTTTATTTGACTAAAGGCAGCGGTCACTAGAAACGCTACTATAGTAAAAAGATAAAGGCTTATTTATTACTGATATCTAGTCTTAGCAAGCTTAAGACTAAAGCAAGGTCTACTAATATTTAGTAATATGAGGTTACAACTTTCCGTTGTTTATCCTTCACGGGTCAGGAAAGCCATGTGGTTTGACATGCTTATTTGTACGATAATTAATCTTATTCGCATCATTGTTGCAGTTTATTACACAACAGCCTTTGTACCTTTTGCCTGAAACATTAGCTTTGGGTGTTCGAACTTGTAGATTTGATTTAAAAAATATTGTAAACAACCATAAATATATAGTGTAACCAGGTCCGCTAAACAGTATGGCGTCGGTATTACTTCCGGAAACAGAAATAAATGCGATTGCGTATTCTGTTCTATATTTATTATGTGGTCCTTAGCGCTTGCTCAACGGGTGACCTACTTTTTTCCACGATCTCGTGACTTGATTTAGGTCTTCATTTTTGAGAGCCCGGCGATTGCTGGGCACCAAGAGACCTTTCGAGTCGGTTACCACACGAGGAGACCAATTTTCTGACCAGATAGGTCAACTAAGTGGTCATCACACAAGGGGCATGTACTACTGACTGATTTAAGCCAACGATATTTTCTTTTCTTTATGATTATCATATGTTACAGCCCTACGAAATTTCTGTTGTTTTTTGTACTTGATCCATAGGGCCGGTGAAGCAGAGTTCACCAGTTTCTAAGGGTCACGGCATTCGATGGGATTTTGTGGAGAGTACAATGCCCCAGCCGCCTTTACTTTAACACAACTTAAGTCAAGTACCCACCAGCTCTGGGTAGACCCAGGAAACCCTCAAGTCCTAGCCTTCACCAGGATGCGAACCCAGGACCTTCAGTACGCCAACCGAACGCGCTGCAACACTCTTGCATAGTTCCCCACAATGTGACTATATTTGACTCTATATCTAGAGTCTAATCCTATTAAACTTATAATGAAAAATTTTGCTTGATTTTCACATCAAGCAATATAACAAAAAATACCATAAATTAGAAATAATACATTAAACAGGCTTGAAATGCGTGTCACTGTATAAGTATATCTGATGTACAATAAGAATAGGATATTATTTTAAGGACTATTTTGTATAAAACCACATATTCAACAATGGTAAATGTTGTTTTTTGTTACAGGGTTGGAATAAAACGGTCTTGATTCGTTTGTATAGCTTGAACAAGTTTATATCATTAGAAATGTGTTTAAACGCATTTTTAAACATCTTGTTTTAAATGTAGACAAACCTGAGTGGAAGGAGGTGGTGAGGCAGACCAAAGCCGCCCTCCATGGGCTGTAGCGCTACAGATGATGACGATGAATGCAGACATGTTATCTGGTTCCCCAAAGGAATATGAATCAATCTTTAAAAGACGTGTGCCGTTATACCAAACTTTTCTTCACTATTCAGACTTCAAGTGGTAATTTTAGGATTAGTTCGAAGAGATGTTGCTTTTGATGTTTCATTTAGTAACAAGCTGAATTCCCCAGCATTGCCCATGGAAAAATTACATAGGCCCGTGTAAGCTACAGATATAAAATTATGAGTTCCACAGAAAACTGTTCTAGGACCTCTACTAATTCTAATTTATATTAATGACTTACCCAATTGCATAAACACAGGGAAAAAAAAGTAAGAGTGTTTGCAGAGCATTGTATAATTTATAGAACAATAAAGACCGAGATGAATTACAAAAGGAGGAATCAAACTAAAGTAGATCTATGTCTTTTTACCCAGAAAAGTGCCAACTGTTAAGAGTATCCTAGAAAAAGAAACAAAATAATAACAGACTACTTTATTCATGGTAAAGACTTAATCCAAACACAAAATGCAAAGTACTTAGGGCGAATAATAAATTATAAATGTTGGAATCCACATATTGATGAAGTAATTAAATAATCGTACAAATCATTAAGCTTCATAATAATGAACTTTTACAAATGTAATTAGATGAAACTAAAATGCTATCTCACATTTACTTAGACCTCTAATAGAATATGCATCTTCTGTATGGGACCCATCAACTAACGAAAACATTAACCCTTCCCGTACCGACATACTTCTATCTATGCTGCCTTCAGTTCCGCTATATACGCGCCCGGGACTGTAAGGGTTAATAAATTAAGAACAAAGTCAGAAAAGAGCTGCATGGTTCATTACTAGCTAATATTCACAACTGACTAGAGTAACAGCAATAGTTAAATCACTAAGCCTAGAAACACTAGAGCAATGGTCGGCAACCTAAGGCACGCATGCCAAACTTAGCACGCAGAGCGATTTCAAATGGCACGCAAGAGACCTTTAAGAGGTGTTTCGTGCTGAATTTTCTTTTCCGGTATTGCATGAGGAGGAGAACTGACTGTTGGAGCTGATGTTTCTGAAGGTGCTCGGTAAATTTGGCAATGGTTAATTCGGAACCGGTATTTAAGGCAAGGTGATTTTGGCAAAGGTAATTTCGGAATAGGTAAATTCGGCAAAACACGCAAAGCGGTAAAATTGGCAACGGTAAAATTGGCAATCATATAATATCCACTGTTTTTATTAAAAGTATTGGTTAGACTACACTCTAGTCCATGGATAGGCAACCTATGCAATGCGTGCCATACTTGGCACACAGAGTGTTTTTAAATGGCACACGAAAGACCACCAAAATGGTGAAAAGAGCATGATAACATTAAGGGGCAATTTGGCACGTTATTTAATTGAACGTCATCTAATGATCAAAGACAAACATTTTAAATAGGCGCCAAATGTACCCCTTCCCCATCCCTGGCGTTTCTTCCCACCCCCTCAAGTTACGCCTCGGCAAATGTAAAGGTACGCCTAAGTATGTAAGGTAGCCAAATTGACTTTAGGCATCAAAGCATACGTTTGTCTCCCCCACGATATTACGTAACTCTGACTACCTGACCGCCACCCCTACACCATAATATGATGCTGGTTGTGTAAACAAGAGCAAACGTAGAGTGCCCCCTCCCCTCCCGCCCCCGACCAGACTCTCCTTTCAGGCACGACCATACTAAGTCCTTTACGAATGAGCCCAGGTTTGTTTAGATCGTACGGGAAAAATTGCAAACACATTACAACCCTCCTACTTTATATATCTATCAAAAACGAACACAGTCCTTATTCCCCTCTCCCGAGATACACTTGACCGGTTACGTCAGGGAGAGTTAAGGAATTACTTTGCTGACCTATAGGCCTATTCTCTCAACACGGGTTGTTGAGTGTGTGTGTGTGTGGGGGGGGAACACATGGCCACCATAAAACATTTTATCACATTCCATTGCAGTTGGCTATTTGCCGTCAATCAGTAGGTTAACTTTTGTCTTTGTAGTTTTAAACCTTGTACCTTCTATGTTATAACGATACAAGTATACATTACTTAGACATATAGGCCTACAACAATACATAATAGTTGGCTATATTTGACATAGAAACCTCGATAACTTACAAGATATTTGTAGCTAAATGTGCCTTATAGCCTAAGTAAATTGGTTTAAACATTGAAAGTACTTTTATACAATTTAAATGTTTTATTTACAACTCTCGTTTGTAATATAATTTAAATATATAAGAAAAGTAAATAACTAAATTATTTTTTTCAAAATTGTAATAATAAAATGAAATCCAATATCATTATCAATGTTTTGATAGAAATACTGATTTGTTTTACTAATAACAACAATGTTCTGGGATTAAAAAGGAATTTAAACGAATACCCCCCCCCCCAACCTCTTTTAGTTTTCACTGCTTATACAGTGCTTAGCCTGGTGCTACCAAGCTGGTCACTAACACTTTAATCGGTGGGGAGACGGGGTTGGGGAGACGAGGGTGGGGAGACGGGGTGGTGAGACGGGGGAGGGAGGGGCTAGAGTTTGCTTTTGTTAACACGGCGAGTCTCATTCTGGTGTTTAAAAAAGAAGAAGGGATGGCAACTAATCTACATTATGTAACATTGCTTTGCCTTGTTTCCTTGTGCTATAGACAAGGGGGGGGGGGGAGGGGTTACATTTGGCGTCTATTTAAATGTTCCTTTTTATGCATTAGTTAAATAACGTAAATGGTTTTTAAAAAAAACGGTGGTTTTATTCAGTTGTTCTTAAATTGAATTTTTAGTCAAACGCTATTTTTTGTTACCTAATTTGTATGCTTTATATATCGGGGGCGGGAGGGAAGGGGGGCATTCTACGTCTGCTCTTGCAAACACTACCAGTATCATGGTGTAGGTCAAGTAGTCAGAGTTACGTAATCTCGCCAATGTGCTATAAACGGAGGAAGTTTATAGGGACGTTTTGGAGATAAGGGAATGCATTGATGCGTAAAGATCTAAACAGAACTCCAAGTGATAGTCAGTTGGGCTACCTTACACACATACCGCCTTCGGCCACCTTTGGGGGTGGGGTGCGGTGGGCTGGGGGGGGGAGGGTACCTTTGGCTCCTATTTAAAATTTTCGTTTTTGATCATTAGAGGACGTTAAATTAAATTACGTGCCAAAGTGTGCCTTAATGTTTCCCTGCTCTTTTCACCATTTTGGTGGTCTTTCATGTGCCATTTAAAACCGTTTGGCGTGCCAAGGATGGCACGCATTCCATAGGTTGCCGATACATGGAATAGATTGTAGTCCTACCAATACTTTTAATAAAAACAGTGGATATTATATGATTGCCAATTTTACCGTTGCCAATTTTACCGCTTTGCTAGTTTTGACGAATTTACCTATTCCAAATTTACCTTTGCCAAAATTACCTTGCCGAAAATACCGTTGACGAAAATACCGTTGCCAAATTTACAGTGATTCGTTTCTGAATGATGGCGAATATTTCAGTGAGTTGAACTTGCATTTACAAAGATGGGGTCAAACAGCATTTGAACGGTTAGACCACTTGAATGGATTTGCATTGAAACTGGACATATCTTGCAGTGAATTCAATTTAAAAACATTTAACTACTTCCCTAATTTATGGTTTTAAAACATTTAACTACTGCACTATTGTATGACATATATTTTAATATATGTAGCCTAGATGGGCTTTTTTCAGAAGTACATTGAAGCACTTAAAAGCGGAGTTTTATAAACAAGGCAAAACTTTCAAATTCATGAGCTGCTGTTTTCATCGCGGATCAACTCTGCCTGGATTTATCCAACTACAACCTTCTTAGATGTGGATCTTTTTTTTAAGTGGAGGGATAATGACCATTTTAAAATGTAAAAAGTTGAATCTTAAACAAAATTAAATGGGCATCAAAATCCTAGATTTGTATAAAGAAATAATAATTTTAAAATAATATTAGTTATATGAAAAAAAATAATTATTTTAATAAAAGGGAGATAATTAATCCGTTTTCTATACGCTAATATTTTAATGTTTTTTTTTTTATATTTTATATATAAAAGAATAAATGACTTACTATTTATAACTTAAAAATTATCAAACTTTATAATATAGTTGAATAAATAATAGTTATATAAATTATAGTTATATAAATATTATATGACTGTCACAGGACGAACACTCTATAACATATAACTTGTAGTTTCAACAAAGGCTTCATTTCATTTCAACTGGTTTAATGCGTGTTCAATTCAAACGTAGCAATAGGATCATACATCATTCATATATCAGACATTCTGGTCATGTCTTGAGTTGGTCGTGGTTCAAGCTTCCACCTTGGACGAAGGCTAAAGACTCCACTATCGACTTGCTTGTGTGCAGTCCAAAAACATCAACTAATTCCTTCGTTGTCCCACTGCTATCTAGACCTCTCATAATCTCTACTCTTTCACACAGTGCAATATTGTACATTCAGTATCATGCACACTTTATTATTGTCTATAAACTAACACTATAGCTAATCTCGTATCATGCACATTTCCATATAAATACTACAACTCCTTGACACCATCCACCCATATTTTAAAATTTTTTGCAATAAACTACAACTCTTTGACAATGAATAAACTTTTATAATATGTACATTTTTAAACACCGCATTAACTACCCAGTTTGTATGATTACTGTGTATCTGTTCCACTTAACATCAACCAGCTGATACTATAAATTATAAATTAAAAAATTAAAAAGAATATCTCAGTAAAGCTGAGATCAAAATATAATCAATGTTAAGCAGGTGCTAGATCTCTATCTCGACAAACTGAATGACTGAATGATAATCTTAAGACAATTGTCAAGGAGTCGTTTAATTCTAGGCTTGGTCTCACGGCATCACAATAACATAGCAGAAACATAGTTCGACTTAGGAATGTTTGGCATGGACAACTTATAGGCTTGGGGACCAGTTTAGTGTGTAGTGGGGAGGGTAAACACACAGACTAGAGCTTGTTGATAGTTGATACTGGTGCGACAGTGAGGGGGACTCGGCATGGACAAAGAGAGACTGATTCCAGCACGCTAATAAATCTAGCTAGACACTGACAGGAGCGGGACTTGGTAGGTTCGATGCAAAACTATTTAACGCAGAGACACTGAGGGTTTGGGTACAGAACTTGGACTTGTGGTCTGATGTTTGGATCACACCCAAGCCAAGTCAACTGTCCACAGACATATGAGTGTTTTCTGACACGGGTGAGCTGAGCTTTGCATCGATACCTTCCAATAGACAATATATGGATACATAGAAATAGTTTAGAACAACATTAAGGGTTTTTATTGACTATTATGTAGGTGACGGCCCGTACCCAGGCCCATGCTGAGGCCCGTGACCCATAGTTCGATAGCGGTGGTGACCGTAGCAACATGGCCGAGAGCGGTGGCCAGCTGGTGGCAAAGTGGCTGACTACTGGTGGCAAAAGGCCGGTGGCTGGCGGTGGTTGACGTGACAGTGGCTTAGTAGTGACGTGTAGACGGCCGCGGTGTAGACTGGTTGCTGGTGGCAGTTTGGTGTATCAGTACGTCAGTAGTGCGTCGGGTGGTGCGTCAGAGGAGAGGCAGTGTGATGCCGTAGAGGACCAAGCCAGTGGAGACGTGTGGCGTAGGCTATGATATTGTAACGGTTGTGTTTTGATAACATTCTTTTATATATTACAATTACATTTTCATATGCTAGAAATAATCATTTAGTAGAGATAGAATGTTTTACTTTGTGTTTACTATATAACAGTTTAATATTAGTTAGTGTATTATTATCTCTATCCTTAAAACACTATTAATAAAATAAGAATAGTTTATAGTTTCTTAATCAAACATCATGTGTTTGTTGTTTCATTTACGTATGTGTAAATGTTTTAACTATATTGTATTTCTATACAATAATTAAGATCTTGGACCTAGCCTACCTAATTAAGTGAGCCATGACTATAGAAGTAATTTAGTCATTTATCTTATCTTATACATTACAGACGCTCCTTCTATAAAGAAGATTATTGCGTCCTACGCTCATCCATGGTCCGAGTCTAGTGTTGCATTTTTATTAATGTTTTAAATGATGTTAAGTTACTGGTTTTCCTGGTTTGTTCAGGCAACCCATTCCATGCCCGAATGCCACTCGGGAAGAAAGAGTACTTATATGCATTTGTTCTCGCATAAGGGACAAGGAAGGTGTTTTTGTCTTTATGTTTATCTGAGCTTTGCAACAGATTGTTATTGGGTTGTATTTCTAAATTAGAGTTTAATGCCTTATGTATTATTACTACTTTACTCTTTGCCCTTCTGTCATCTAGTGTTTCTAGGTTTAGTGATTTGACTAATGGTGTTACTCTTGTCAATGGGGAATATTCACTAGTTATAAACCTTGCAGCTCTTTTTTGAATTTGTTCTAATTTTTTAATGTTTTCTTTAGTTGATGGGTCCCATACAGATCCTGCATATTCTAGTATAGGCCTAACTAATGTGAGATAGCATTTTAGTTTTATATTCTTATTACATTTGTAAAAGTTACTTTTTATGAATCCTAATGTTTTGTTTGATTTTTTAATTACTTCATCAATGTGAGGGTTCCAAGATAACTTATCATTTAATATTACTCCTAGATACTTAGCATTGCTAGTTTGAGTTAGTTCTTTACCATGAATGAAGTAGTTTGTTATTATTTGTTTCTTTTTCTTGGATACCCTTATTAGTTGGCATTTTTCTGGGTGAAAAGACATACTCCAGTTTGATTCCCATTTTTGTAGTTCATCTAGATCTAGGTCTTTTTGTAAAAGCTCACTATCTTTTCCTGTCTTTATTATTCTATAAATTAATTATGCAATCATCGGCAAATAATCTTACTTTTGTGCCTGTGTTGATGCAATTTGGCAGATCATTAATGTAAATTAGAAATAGTAGGGGCCCTAGAACAGTTCCTTGTGGAACTCCTGAGTTTACTGTTATTGGTGATGACTTAGAGCCATTTATTATCACTGTTTGTTCTCTGCCTATAAGAAAGTCCTGAATCCACTGATGTAAGGGACCAGAGATGCCAAAGTATTTAAGTTTTTTAAGAAGACTAGAATGATGAACTTTATCAAATGCTTTTGAAAAATCTAGTAATATAGCATCAATTTGGTTGTTATTATCTAATCCCTTAGACAAGTCATCTATTAAGCCTATCAATTGAGTCTCACATGATCTATTTTTCCTGAAGCCATGTTGGTGTGGGCACAGTGCATTTAGTTTGTCTAGATGATTTACTATACTACTATATATTATATGTTCAAGTAATTTACATGTTATGCTTGTTAGAGAAACAGGTCTATAATTTCCGGGGTCAGATTTATCTCCTTTTTTGAAAAGGGGGGTTACATTGGCTAATTTCCAATCTTTGGGCACTTTGCCCTGGTTTAGAGAGGCCTGAAAAAGTATTTTAAAGATTGGAGATATTTCATTAGTTAGTTCTTTAAGCAGTCTTGCTGGTATTTCATCTGGACCAGAAGCTTTGTTTACTTTTAAGTTGGTTAGGAGTTGTTTAATGCCTTTTTCATCTACATTTATATTTCCTATCTCTTCTAGTTTGTTTAAATTTATGAATATTTCTTTGTCACCTGGATTTGAAAAAGATGATTGTAATTAATTGGAGGAGGTTCTTGACTACAATTATTAAACAAATGTGAAAGTTTAGTCAGAAAATTTTGTATTTGGTATAAATGCAAATAAAAAGGATGATAACAAACGGGTTAATTTTTTTTAAAAATTGAACGATTTTCTTTATAAATCTTGTTTGCTTTTCTTGCTATAGGGCTAAAAAAAAAATCTTATATATAAAAAGACATAATACATAATAGAGAAGGTTGACTTTGAGGCTGTTGACAAAATGAATGATTTAGAAATTCTAGTTTAGCACACTGTTAGCAAATGGTTGCCGAATCCGTGCACTAGAGAACAGAAGGGCAAAGAGTAAAGTAGTAATAATACATAAGGCATAAAGTTATATTTTAGAAATACAACACAATAACAATCTGTTGCAATGCTCGCAATGACAACAACACTTTCCTTATCCCTAATGCGAGAAATACAAAATAATTAAAAGACACTTTTTCGATTTATTTTAATAACATAATATGGTAAATGTAAAGCGCATTCGAAGACTTTGTTATGAATAGTGCTATATAATTATATAATTTGTTGAGAACAAATGCATATAAGTACTCTTTCTTCCCGATTGGCGTACGGGCATAGAAAGGGTTGCCTGAACAAACCAGGTAAACCAGTCACTTAACATCATTTAAAACACTAAACTAGACAGACCACGGATCATCGTAGGGCGCAATAATCTTCTTTACAGAAGGAGCGTCTGTAATATATAAGATAAGATAAGACATGCACAGTGTTTTTTTAACGTTTTGATGTCTCTCACAAAGATTTTTTGTTCAAAGCCTCCTTAAACATCGTAACTTTCTACACTTTTTTTCTTTGAAGGTCCAATAATTTGAGTGGAATGAAATTGAAAAAAAAAAAAAGAGTTCTAAATATAGGTCACGAGGTCAAGTGAAGTAACGCTGATCTATGTCTGCGGCCTCGGAATTTCAAACGGGAAGATGGGGGGGGGGGGGGGGAGGGTCGCCATAAAGAAGTCAACGACGCTGATTAAATTTTTCTTTAAATGTTCTCGTTCTAGTCCAGAATCGTATTGCACTGAAGTGAAAGTAACTATCCGGAGGGGGTTGACCCTCATCGCTGATGGAATAAAGGGCCGTCCATAAATGATGTCCTTCCCCTATGGATGGATTAAGGGGGGGCGAGGTGGCCGAGTGGGTTCCAGTGGCACACCTAAGATCCCTGGGTTCGAATCCTGGTGGAGGCAAAGAATGTTTTTCCCTTTGACTCGAGGGTGTCCCTGAGTCTACCCAGCTCTGATGGGTACCTGACATTAAGCTGGTGAAAAGCAAAGGCTTTTTGGCATTGTGCTGGCACCTAGTATGCCGTGGTCACAGAGACTGGTGAACGCTGCTTCACAGGGCCCTATGATCAATTTGGTTCCGACGGGATACTTTACGTACCTAAGGAAGGGCTGGGGAAGGGTGTCGAACATTTGTGACGATGTGGCTCGGAGACGTCACTTTTAAAAAAACAAATGGGTATCTTTAAGTTTAAATTTCAACATTAAACGATTTTCAAGATATTAATTACCGCAATTTTGTTGCATGCTACAATGGCATGGTTAGAAGCGCTACATAGATAACCATTATTATTATTAGTAGTAGTAGTAGTAGTGGTAGTATTGTTGATTGTAATACTGATACAACAATAACGATAAAAGCGAATTGAAACAAGAATACTCCAGGAAATTGGACAATACGAAGACCTGCTGGCTACGGGCAAGAAAAGGAAACTAGAATGCTACGGCCACATTACCAGAACCAACGAGGCTTGCCAAAACCATTCTGCATGGTACCACCAGAGGAGGAGAAAGATAGGAAGACAATGAAAACGATGAGAGGACAAGATCAGGAAGTGGACCGAAAAAAAACTGTGCGACGCCTTGAGAAAGGCTGAGAGACGGGAGGAATGGAGGAGGCTGGTGTAGCCTACATGTCATTTGTTGCGCCCCAATGGTCCAATAGTATACGGGATATGTATGTATTGATATCGGAAATATAAATGTTGTTATTGGTTGTTGTGTTTTTTTTTTGTTTGGCCCTGGGGGGAGGGGGGAGGAGGGGGATGCATAGCTCTGTAACGTCATAATGGAGTATTACGATTACCTTAAATAAAAGGTAAAGTATCCCGTCGGACCAAATCCATCCATAGAGGCCATTGAAGCATCGCTCACCAGTCTCTGTGACCACGGCGTACTAGGGGATTGTGTGGCCCAGCAAAATGCAGAGCCCACTTTTTACTTCACCCTCACCTTCACTTCACCAGGACCTTCGGTACTCCAGCCGAACGCATTACCGCTCGGCCATCGGGATTTGCTTGAGTTTAATTAATGTGTAGACTGTAGACATCTAATGATTTTATTTGTAAAAAGAAATGTTTGAATATAAGAAGAGAAATGTTAAGATCAACGTGTGTCCAATCCGTGTTCTATTAATTTTCTATAAATGTTCAATTAGTCTTTCAATTGTCTTCCAACTTTGGTTCATGTGTTCATCATGTGTTCAATCAGTGTTCCGTTTATGCCAAACCTGTGTTCTCCTTGTGTTAAATCCGTGTCAAAATTGTATTGATTGGGTGTCCCATCTGAGGCCAATCTATATCCTATCTTTTTCCTAATGTGTGTCTTATCATTGTCCAATATGTGTTTAATATATGTCCAATATGTGTTTAATATATGTCCAATATGTGTTTAATATATGTCCAATATGTGTTTAATATATGTCCAATATGTGTTTAATATATGTCCAATATGTGTTTAATATATGTCCAATATGTGTTTAATATATGTCCAATATGTGTTTAATATATGTCGAATGTGTTTAATATATGTCCAATGTATGTTTAATATATGTCCAATATGTGTTTAATATATGTCCAATATGTGTTTAATATATGTCCAATATGTGTTTAATATATGTCGAATGTGTTTAATATATGTCCAATGTATGTTTAATATATGTCCAATATGTGTTTAATATATGTCCAATATGTGTTTAATACATGTCCAATGTGTTTTTAATATATGTCGAATATGTGTTTAATATATGTCGAATACGTGTTTAATATATGTCTAATGTATGTTTAATATATGTCCAATATGTGTTTAATATATGTGCAATATGTGTTTAATATATGTCCAATATGTGTTTAATAATGTCCAATTAGTGCCCAATCTGTCAGATCTTTGTCCTATAG
Source organism: Anisus vortex (assembly GCA_949126835.1). NCBI lineage: Eukaryota > Metazoa > Mollusca > Gastropoda > Planorbidae > Anisus > Anisus vortex. The sequence goes on from OX421508.1 coordinate 5,408,876, forward strand.
GTGTCTTACTCTTGTCCACTCTGTGTCTTTTCTGTGGCCAATCTTTGTCCTATGAGTGTTTTATCTTTGACCTATCTGTGTCCTATATCTGCTGTATTAATCAATCTGTGTCTAATCGGTGTCCATTAATATGCCAAATTTGTGTCCGATCTCTCTTCGATCTGGTCACACTTAAAGCATTAAAACAAAACACCAGCAAAATTAAAACCGATTAGGAATTCCACAGTGTTTCTATAGTAACCTTCCTAACAACACTGAGAGAGAAAGATGGAAGGCGGGAGTGAGTGTACTGAAGTTGAGGATACAGCTTTCAGAGTTAATCTAACATAAAGATAAAGTCTTGTCATGAGGTTATGCCCCCTTTCCCAACATCCCCCTTTTTTTGACATCGATCTGCGCCCAGATTTTCACTCCCTTCATCTATTCCCCCGAAAGAACTGGGGGTGAAACAGTCAGTACTGAAGCGGTTCCCAAATTGTGTGCCGCTGCGGCCCTAGCAACGCCGCGCTTTCTTCATGACAAAGGGTGCCCTGGGGGAGATTGCATAAGTTTTCAGAATGTCTATTGTTCTGTTATGGATTTAATGTGGAGTCTAGGGCTTTGACTTTGAGAACGGCGCTATGGGGAAAACGTTACTTCTAAATGGGCGCCGTTAGTGGAGAAATGTTGAGAACCTTGAAAGTGTTGAACTTAGAGATCAACTACCTGGAATCAACATTAGGCTGTTTCAACTTTGGAGTTTTATAGAAATAAGAAATAAATTGAGTGTTACTTTTTTTAGTGTCATGTATTAAAGAATAGATCTACTCGATCTAACTCGGATAGCTCTTGAGTTGAAGTTATTCTTTTTTCTTTTGCGATAATTTAGACTAATGGATTATATAATTATATATATGTCAAGTTCAATGTATGTGCATTTTGTGATTCCCATTGGTTAATGTAAGGATTGGTTTGGTGTGCAATGAGATAATAATACCATAGACCAGGGGTCGGGAACCCATGGCTCGCGAGCCAGATGTGGCTCTTTTGATGGTTGCATCTGGCTCACAGACAAATGTTCGATGATTAAAAAAATGTTTTTTTTAGACTTTTCGATCTACATATTAAATAAATATCAATATTTCATTCTATAAATGAGCTAAAGTCTACTGCAGCTCAGCATCAGAAGAATTCAGAGAAATAATTATTGTACTTTTAGTGTTGAAATAACACAAAATGCACACATTTACTTGAATTTTTTGTTCTAAACATAATGTATGGCTCTCACAGAATTACTTTTCAAAATATGTGGTGTCCATGGCTCTCTCAGGCAAAAAGGTTCCTGACCCTTGCCATAGACTATAATATACATGGACCGCTTGCTTTAGTATTACTGCTATATGATGACTTAAAACACTGATTTTCGGAATTCCCGATTATAAATAAAGTAATTGCTATACAGGAAATAAAATTATTGATACATAAGTTCCGTTTTATTTAATCGCTATGATTTTCTCAATGAAAAATTAAAATCGAAAGTTGTACAGAGCGTAAACATTTATAGATCAGTGTTGTGTGCGCACGGAAAAAGAACATAAGCTCTAAAAATAGAGCAGGCGGTCCATCTTATTATAATTATAGTCAATGATAATAGGATTAATAGGCCTACAAGTATTCATTTAAAGTCGACAAAAATGCGATTAAATAAAACGGAACTTGTATGACAATTACTTTATTTAGAATCGGGAATTCCAAAAAAAAAAAGAAGATAATAGCATAAAAAATGAACGCAAGCGGTCCATGTATATTATAGTCTATGGTAATACTAAATATTTAATTTGTTCAATAAGTACATGCGAGTGGTAACCAGGAAGTGAATGTCTGACGTTATTTACTGACAAAACTAAACAGAAAAGATGCTAGGAGAAAAGCTCAGTATGATAGCGACAGTGGACAAGAGAAGTCCTTATGGACTGACAATGCGATAGAGTTTTGAGATACTGGTGTATGTGTGTTGGGAGACGTGGTTGTTACTAGTTGTCTACGAGATGTATATATGTTATCTGAGGATTAAACCTATTGACCTAAACACAGTGTCTGTTATCATTAACTTTTTCATGCTTCTTTCTCTAAAAGTTATAATTTTATATAAAACTTATGATATAACTATCAGGAATAACGAGTACAAAAAAAAGTACTTCCTTAATTTCTCAAACACACAAATAGTACTTGTATTTTTGTACTCCCTTTCTTTTAACTCGTACTGTCTGCTTGGTTGGTTGCTTGCTTGCTTGGAAAAATTTGCATCGAATTTTCGACCACTTCCCGTCGTCCAATCGAGACGAAACTTGGCCAGCAGACTTGTCCAGACTAACAATACATTCTATTAAATTTTCAGCATCATAGCCTTTAGAATAGTGACTAATACCTTCGAACAATTTGCGAATCGAAGAAAAAAAACATGGCTGCCTCTACCGGAAGAGACGGGAGTAAATAAACTTTTCGGATATGTTCGTTTTTACGAAATAAATAGAATGAAAACGACACAATATAGCCGAAACAAAGCGAGTTATCTTTTTATGTTTTTTGCGGGCCAAAGCTAGAAAAAAAAAGGATGCGCAAAATTTGTGTGTGGAAATTCCTAAGGTATGATATCACTTAGATCTATATTTATTTTAAATTATCAAAATATAAATTAAATATAAACTTAGTTTACAAAGAAAGGGAGTATAATAAAAACTGTGTTTTTATGGGTTAGTTTTTTTTAAATATTAAAAGATATTGAATGTCATATTAAAGGCTGATGGAATGTTCAATAATTTGGACACTAGGCCTGAATCGTTACACATAAAGTGACACTAAAGTAAAAGTCTTGTATCACGTCGGCCTGAATTGATCCATAGGTCCGATGAAGCAGCGTTCACCGGTTTCTGTGGCCATTGCATACTAGGTGATTGTGTGGCCAGCACTATGTACAGACGCCCTTTCTTTACCCCAACAAAGGTCAGGTACACATAAAAACAGCTAAAATATTTTTTTTTCGAAGTTGTTTGCAAATCTGAAATACAACAATGACAAAGAAACCCGGTAATTTCATTAAATGCCGAGTTTATATCTTAGTGGTTCTGAGATGAACGCTATGTTTTAGCAAGTTTAAGATAAAACTGTATTACCAGAGCTTATTTTAAATTATCATTGTAATATTATTAATCAATATGAACATAATACGATTAAAAAAAATAACGAGACAGAAAGTCGAGATAAAATAAATTGAGATTGGATTAAAAATGACATGAACTGGATGTCATGGCATGCAATTTTTCATGTCATTGCATACAAACACACAGAAGAACAAACATACACACACACACACTCAAGCACTCACAGTTTAAATTGCGTTATTATCAGAAAACACTTTATCAAACAGCTTGGACGTGGGAGTCTACACCCACCATCCATCCCTCACTCACACCCCCCCCCCGAATTCCCCATCCAATAATCGCACACAAACACAGCCATACTTCCGCACAACCACACATAGCCACACGTTACACCGAATGTTCCACCCAATAATCAGCTAGCATATACCCCCCTCCCACACACACACACAGCCACACACAGCCATACACACACACAATGTGGCTACCCACTCCACAACGCCACTCTGTTTTTTTTGTTGTTTTTTTTTCGCAGTGTGAACATTACTTGGGGGACTTGACGCCCTCCTCCTAACCAGGGTGGCCCATATTTCCCCAGAGGTGCTCTATGGGACATTTTATCTCCCCCCCCCCCCAATCCCCCACCCCGTGTTACAGTGACAGAAAACAAACAAACAATGGATTTGTATTGATGGCGATGTAATACTGAAGGGAAATCACTCTCGTTGACATAGGGGAGCGCAACAACACTCTTTACCACACAAGAAAGTTTACAGTTATATTTTAAGGGTTGGCAATTAACTAAATTATATTCTCAATAGATGCTGATGTTGTTTTTTGTATTGACACAAAGTCTACATGCTTTTAGAATGTAGACTATAGGACCACTATATCTGGAACACCAAAGAGAATTTTAACTGCCCGATTCACGAATTCATTTATTTTTCAATAGTAACAATTTAAACCGATATTTAAAAAAATGAACAGCAGAAGTCATTCATATAATATATTATATATAATTCATCTATCCATGCTTCCGGCGCGCATCGACCATAAACGTGGGAGGGCATTCCTGAGGAACGCACCTCCTGGCGGTCAAAGGTCCGAGAGGGCACGCAAGCCGCAGAAGACACCCTCGCAGAAACGAGCAAAGAGAAAGCGAGCCAGGAGAAAGGTGAAGGTCAGGAGAAAGGGAGATTTGATCATCGTTGCTGAGGACGGACGGATGCCGTAATATATTTTTTATATTCCATATGAATTATCCATGTGTTTATTAATCTTACTATAGGTCCTTTGATCAACCCATTAATTAAATAATCAATCAAATATTCTGCCTGATAAGCTAAAGCCTAATTATCATTAATTGCTGTGTATGTGTCTGCCATCAATATAGTATGTTTATATTACCACTAGATGACAAATAGTAAATAAAGTAAAGTACCCGTCGGACAAAACTGATCATTGGGCCAGTACAGCAGCGTTTACCAGTTTCTGAGGCCACGGCCTACTAGTGGATTGTGTGGCCAGCACACTGCTCAGCCGCCTTCACTTTACCCCCAACTAAGGTCAGGTACCCATCAGAGCTGGGTAGACTCAGGGCAACCTTGCAGTTCCGGGAACAAATTCTAGCATTCACCAGGATTCGAACACAGGACCTTCGGTACGCCAGCCGAACGCACTGCCCTACCACCGTTCACCCAGATAACAAATAATTGAATATCAATTTGTATTTCTTAAAGTCTAGCGCTTCGGTCATAACTATTTGGTATATCTAATAAGTCTATCTATTTCAAATTAGCTATTTGGTCTATCTAATAAGTCTATCTATTTCAAATTAGCTATTTGGTCTATCTAATAAGTCTATCTTTTTTCTATCTATTTAGTCTATTTAATTTCAGTGTTTAGTATATGTCTTAATCTAGTCTTATATTAAAGCTTTTTTCATCTATATACTATTTGCATATTTAATACATTTTCCGGAAAAATATAAGTTTACAAATTTCGTCTCTGAACGTGACAAGTGCCTAGAACTACATAGCCATCTTTCTGAAACTGTTAAGTGTCTTTAACTAGATCTCTACGTTATCTTTCTGGAACATTCTAGAGCCTTAGACTTCATGCCTTCTTTCTGGAACATTCCAGAAAGTATAAATACATGCCTATTTTCTACAACATTATAGAGCAGCGATGGCGCACCTATGGCATGCGTGCCACAGCTGGCAAGAAGAGCCATTTCTGTGGGCACGAGAGCATTTACCAAAAATGGAACAGCTTTGTTATTAGAACCGCTAGGAAAAGGGGTGTTCAATTTAAAAGGGGCATTGTGTCTTTTTTTTTGGCCGCTGTTCTTTTTATTTTACTTTTAAGTATAATTCTTTACTCATGTACAATAATTTCAGATAGCTGAGCAGAGGACGAGTATTGGAGAGATTTGTTGCAAGTTTTGTAATATCGTAACATTTGAAAGAAAACTTCAGGTTTTTTAAAGAGACCTACAAAGTGGGCAGCTAAAATATTTTCCAAATGTAAAAATACATATACAAAATTTTATAACATTTACAGACAATCATACACTCACTGTTTTCTTACTTCCCCAAATAAAGCCAAATTTGAAGAACATGATCTTTCCTGCTTTTTTTGGTTAGATTTAGGGGTCTGGAAAAGGAGCTATTGGAATTTCAATAAAGCTCTATCTAGACAAATAAATTATATTAGCTGAAACACTTGAGAAGAGAGTTTGAAAGAATGGCAAAGGACAGCACAGTTGGTAGATCTGATGATGAAATCTTTAAAGTGTGGAATTCCCTGCCAAATAATTTCAAGTCGATGAAAGCACATGGAATTGCACTTTTTACTTTGTTTGGGTCATCTTATGCTTGTGTGCAGCTGTTTTCAACTTTAAATTATATCAAATCTGATACCAGAAACAGATTGACAGATGACCCAAGCGCTGCATGTGTCGCTCTTAAAATTACGGAGTATGAGCTAAGGGTTGACAAATTATCAGCATGCACACAACAGCAAAAATCACATTAACTATTCAAAAGCATGTCAAATGCATACAGTTAATTGTAATAACTGTAATTGTGTAATTGTAATATATTAATAAGCCTTTCATTTACTACAGTTCATGTTTTTATATATAAAAGACTGTTTGTATCATTTAGAGATGTGTTAATTTGTTGTTGTTTTTTTGGACAAAAATGTTAATTAGTTCTGACAAGTGTGTAAGCTGTTTTATTTTCTAAAGTAAACACTCAGTATAATGTTTTAATTGCTGTGTTGGAACGTTGAAATAAATAAGTTGGTCTTGTCATGCACTTTGGGCACGCGGCCCCAATCAATAGGTTCGCCATCACTGTTATATAGCCTAGAAAAGAACGCCTTATTTCGGGAACATTCTATTGCCCAGAAATGCATGCCTTATTTCTGAAACACTCAAATGCCTAAACACTTGATGCTTTATTAAAAATGTCTTTCTTTTTTTAAATATATGTCCATCAGAGACATTTAAAAATCGAAAAAAAACAACACCAAAATTGAAGCTAATAAAACATCAACGACCTTGATTGATTGCCTTGATTGCCTAAAAGCATATTTCAAGAATAAAATAACCTTGATATGAAGCCAATGTCACACACTCGGATAGACTCAGAAGGATTTCATTTTCCTAATATGGACGAAATAGATTTTTGAAGATCATCTATTTCAATAAGTCCCCAAAAAATGCCGAAAAAATCTAGATTCGTCTTTTGTTTACGTGTATCATATTGAAGATGTAGTGGCCGATTCTCACGTTTATATTTCTCCCCCTCCCCTTCTTTTTTGTTAGCTTGGATGGGACGGAGAGGATTCGGAGGGTGTTTGCTTGAGGATTAGCTTAGTGTGTTTTGTGATCATTTCTTAGGGATGAAAAAGTAATACGCGAAACGGAAATGTTTGATAGATATGAGAGATGCAAGATGAAGAAAATAGAATCGAGGATTTCAGAGTTGTTATAAAAAGGAACAGTAAACAATAACATCAGTTAATGTGTGTGTTTGGTATGGGTCTTAAAGGAAATACTTTCTTTTTAAAGTGCATATGTACTAAATACATCTTACTATCTCTTATTTAAGATTATTCTAAAACCAATTAAAGACTCAACTTTAAAAACAAAAATTGACGATTCCTAGTAAGCTCCAGCGTTTAGAAGTTTGTTGTACTTAAAGCCTCGAAAATCCGAACCAGGGCCACTATATTGATTTTTTTATTTACTGAACATGCTTTATACTTTAAAATAGACTACGCTTCTGATAGTTTCTTAGGAGTGGCGTAGCCTGGGTTTGCAAATTAGTGGGGCTAATGGTGCAAGGTGGAGAGAAGGTGTGAGGTAGAGGGGCGAGGAGGTATGCTGGATCGGCTCTGGTAAATTATACACCAGTTCATTATTTAATTTCATCCTAGACTATATTTTAAAAACAAATAATTTTACATAATTATCAATAATTAAAACTTAAATTTAGATAACCAAATATTTTCTACGTTCTATACAATGTTTACAGGACCGGCTCTAGGATTTTTTGACGCCCTAGGCGAAAACAAATTCTGCGCCCTCATTAAAGTGCATTCGGCGGGTAGAATCTGAGTAGCGTTAGGGCACAGGCTACTTTCCTATTTTCTAAGACAACTTAAATAAAATACCCATCGCCTTTCATTGCCTAGTAATTCCTCTGCCTTTGTCAGTAGCGCACAGGAGTACTAAAATTTGATTTCGTTTATATTTTTAAATCCTCAAATAAAAACAAAATCCTCAACTATGCGTCACCCAATAAATAAAAATTTTGACTAGCAAAATTAGTTGTTGTTTTTGTGTTTAGTCTTTTAATAGCTGCGTTTAAAAGTATAACACAACACTGACATGATCGACAGCTAGTCAACGTAACAAGTTCAAAAAACATTTCTATGGACAGCTGAAGTTATACAAAAATTATAGACTGCTTAAAAAGACAATAAATATATCAATAAGTAAAAACACACACACACATACACATACACACACATACACACACACATACACACACATACACATACACACATAAAACCTAGTTTCTGAAAGAAGGTTGGTCTTCCTGTAAAAAGTTTGCGAGAAAGAGGGGAGTCTGTGCCCCGCTTGCCAATCTTCCATTGATACGTCTTACCCTTTAAGCGAGTTCTATGTTAGATAGTAGTATTGTTCTGTCTATAGAGTTATATACGTTTTGATTCAATTATATCCCCTTAAGGTGGCCGAACGGCAGCGCGAGGGTGCTGGAGGGAGTCACTGAGCCTACCAAGCCCTGAGCTCCGACTTTAGTTGGGGGAAAAGTAGAGTCGGCTGGGGCATTGTGCTGGCCACACAATCCCTCTAGCATGCCGTGGCCACAGAAAATGGTGAACGCTGCTCACCGGTCCCATGGATCATATTGGTCCGACGGGTTTACTACCTTAACTACTCATGATTCGTACCGTATGGAACAGATAAGCTAGAACATACCAAGTGTAACATGAGAATGGTCTAACAGCTTTCTGTAATTTGTTCTAACTGCAAATAGTTGTGAAAATCGGAGCAAGGGATAGAAATGTGTTCACTTAGTCTTATTTGTGCGTGTTTGATCCTGCCTGCACTTGGTTCCTACCAATCATACACTTACAGTTACAAGTTTATCTTTTGTATTGAACTCGTCAATGTCAGATTTAAATATTGTAATTGTGTAATTGTCTGGCTGTAAAGATTCACTTTTTGAAGCATAGTTTGTGTTTGTTTTAAGACACAGACGGGTTTATAGTTTGTTCAACTAAGGTTAAGTGCCGTCAGAGAGATAGGTCCTGGAAACTAGCCATTTCTAGTCATTAAAGTATTCTATTTCTGCACAGGTTTCCTACACAGGGCTAGTCAAGCAGCTGCTTTCACAAGCATCTGTGGCCATTAGCATACATGGGGATTGTGTGCAAGGCCGCTAGAAATAACCGAAAAAAATTATCCAAAATCAGACCAGATTGATCCATTGGGCCGCTGAAGAAGCGTTCAACAGTTACTGTGGCCACGGCATACTAGGTGATTGTGTTGCCAGCACTATGCACACCCCCTTCCCCTTAATTTACACCAACTATTGTCAGGCTCCCATCGGAGCTGGGTAGACTCAGGGACACCCTCCAATCCTAGTCTTCACCAGGATTCTAACCCAGGACCTTTGATATGCCAGTCGAACGCGCTGCCGCTCAGCCCGTGACATTAAAGTAGTCGACACCTAAACTACCTGCATTACTGTGCGCGAAAGAATGCTTCTTTGAATTACCTGCCAGAAAATTGACCACAACTACAAGTAAAACTCCGTTGTTGTCTCTCCATATGTGAGTATTCACTATCCGCACCCTAAATCAGTCCCTGTGGTAGACAACACTATTGATTCGTGAAGCACTTATGACCTGGGACCTATCTCAAGTGTACCATATTAGGTCAATCCACTTTAGAACAAACAAAGGCAGCATATGAAGAACACGGACAATAGTATAATATTATACAGCGCCTTGCTTTCGAGACTAGCCTTATTTCCGTCACTAAATTGGAAGATGGCCTCTTCTATTGTTATAAAGACTTTTTTTTAAAACTAAAGTTGCATGACGTCATGTGTTCCATCATTACGTCATCATTATATATATGGCTTTCCTAACTTCGAGTATAATAGTGAAGCTCCCACATGCGCACCCACTACACGACAACTACATTCGGTCTAGCCGAAGTGATCGGCGTCTTTCAATAATGGCACCACAGTCAGTGAGAATTTTTCAACTGAGTCGCCAGTCAGCCAGAAATACAATAGCTGACTCCTTATGATACTTTTTCTTTTATGATAAATAATATAAAAGTATGCTTGATGTCTATTTTTATAAGTATATTGTGTGTGCCTGAGTAAAAATATTTCTTTTATAATTTAAAATATGCTGAAAGACGGAACATCTGCAATCAAGTCAAATTTGTTTTCCATTTGTTTGAATCAATAAAGAATTATTATTCTTATTCTTAAATCACAAATTATCTGGAGAAAGAAATCTGGGCGCATCTATAGACAGACAGACAGACATAGGGACACCTTGTAGCTCTAACAACACCAGTTTAAATGAAGTGTTTTAAGTGCAACAGACAGATTTACGCTAATTGTCGGATCAAATATTTATCTTTGTACCAGTTTGAGAGTTCACGTTAGAACATAAGAACTCGGGATGGAGTGTTTACGAAACCAAACTAGTTGACTCCGTAGGTTTATACCACTGAAATCAAACCTGAGTACGTCTATATAGGACTAGAGCACTTAAAAGAGTTTTGGTGCCCATATTATCTATATAAGCTTATATACATAAAGTGGGCTGTGTGTGGTTTCCAATCCCCCATTGGTTCATATAAAAACATTTGACCTTATTGTCTTTTATTTAACTTTTGCGATCTCGCTTCCGGCATGTGTCTTCGATAGCTGAGTGGTTAGCGTATCTGACTGCTATGAGGGCGACCTGGGTTCGATTACCCACTGATAACTTTTTTTGTCTACATCTTTTTTATTTTAATGAATATAACTTTTTTTTAAAGATTGTAAAGAATTTCAGGACTTAAAGCTTTTCTAAAATGTTTTCAGTAAGTAAAAACTGATGAATATATTTTAGAATGCATGCGGGAGACGGGTGTTCGATTCTCAGCCATAGGGATAGTCCAAACTTTTTGTTAAACAAAAGAAGAGAAATGCCCTTTTTTAAAACTAGATTATAATTTTTATTTTTAAATTCCTTTCCTAAATGTTTTCAGTAAATAATAAATCTATTTTTTAAATTATTATAGCTTTATGTTTATTGTGTTTTATAAGATATTTGTGGCTTATATAGCCCTATGTACTATGTATTTTTTTTTCCTGGGAAACGCAGGGGAATTTAACTTGTTAGATATATATGGGTATTAAACATAAATAATAGCATCAAAAGTCACATACATCTACCGATCATACATCTAAACTCATCAATCAATAGAAGGGACACGCTGGCCGAGCCGGCAGCGCGTTCGACTGGTGTTCCGAAGGTCCTGAGTTCAAATCCTGGTGAACTCTAGGACTTGTTCTCGTGTCTGAAAGGTGTGCCCGAATCTACTACCCAGCTCTGATAGACTTTAATTGGGGTAACTATGCATTGTGCTGGCCACACAATCTCTACTATGCTATTGCCACAGAAACTGGTTGACGCTGCTTCATCCGTCTTAGGGATCTTTTTTTTTTATTTTATTTATACTTGAAAAGTTTATTTCTGCTTCACTCATTAAAATATTAACGTTTGTAAACATAGGCGTATCCTAAAAATGGAATATTATCTCGTTTCTCCTTTAGCCTTGACGCACCAACCACAAACTTATTTTGCTTAGATAACCTATATTTGTTAAAAAAAAAAAAAAAAAAAAAAAAAAAAAAAAAAAAGAAAAAGATGTACATGTATTTAATGAGATAGAGTATGTTTCTCCGGCCCAATGGATATATTTATACAAATGTTGGGGGGGGAGGGGGGACACGGGAGTGTAGCGAAGGTCCTGGGTGCGAATCCTCGTGAAGGCTAGGCCTTTTTTACCTAGCTTTGATGGGTACCTGACCTTGGATGGGGTTGTGCATTGTGCTGGACACACAATCACCCAGTATGCCATGGACACACAGAAATCGGTGACCGCTGCTTCACCGACCCTATGGATCAATCTTATCCATCAGGATACTTTACTTTTTTTAAAAACTTAAAATGTAATGTTATGTGTGTGAAAGCACTATTAAAACATTGGGTATAAGCGAGACGGAATGTACATTATGAGACAAAATTATATATTGCTCGTTACAGATTCTGCGTGTGTTCGTTAGAAATTGATGAGACAAGGTTATCTCTGTGTAAAAAGCTAACACCAAATCTTTCATCCTAACGGTTATTCAGCTAGACGGACATATCTAAAGTGCTGAGATGGGTAATTTGGAGTGACCGGATAACTGGCCTTGAGGAAACCGCCTGACCTATTGACCAGTCACTCAGTTGAAAATATTTGCTCAAACAGGCGTGCCAAGAATTGACCGATGACCGAAATAAACCGAGGGTTCAGCACTGACCCAAATCGCTGGGCTGCATTTCGTTGCTGTTTTCTGTTTCCGGTTTTCCTTTCGTTGGTTTAAAACTTGTGCTCACGACCAAGGCATGTTGGATGATGGAAGTTGGAAAGCATAATGTTTGCTGATAATATTATATTTGTATTAAATAAATACGTGTATATTAGGTGTATATGTATATGTGTAATTATTATGTGTGTATTATACATGTATCTATGTGCATACGAGTAATGTGTGTATGTGCGTATTTATGTGTTTGTATATGCGTTCATGTGTGTTTATTTGTCGATATGTATAGATATACAGATGTGTATATTTGGAGCCTATATGTGAATCTGTGAATATGTGTATATGTGTGTATGTGTGTATGTGCATATGTGTGTCTATGTTTATTTATTTGTTTATACTAGGGAAGTTGAACGAAAACCGGAATACCGGATTCCGGTTTTGAAACTGAAAACCGGTTTTGATTTTCAAAACCGGATTTCGGTTTGTTGGTAGCAACCCTTTTCTTTTTGTTCTGATGGAAATATTTTTAATAAATAATGTTGGATTTGCACAAAACAATTCTTGAAATGCTTTGCTAACACTATTTAGTCTTAGATATTGTGTTTCTTTTTTTCCAAATACCAGGCCATGGTTGCGATAAAAACAACATCAAACCAAATGTTAAGTTACAGTTACAATTAACATGAATCTTGTTACTTTTCGGCTCATCTTTGAAAACATTTTTTTAACGATGGCTCGTTGTAAACTATGTTCCCAACAGATAAGCCTGAGCGGTGGCAGTACCACTGGATTGCGTACGCATCTGCATACGAAGCATCCTGGATTAACATCGTCACCCTCTTCATATGCTTCTTAATATTATGGTCAACGATAATCGGAAATTAGATTATCACTATTGAAAACTATTATCGGTTTTAATCAATTAGCCCAGATTTTTTTTTAGTTCTAAAGAATTTAATGGTAAAGTGTACAAAATCATATTGTATTCACAAAAATCAACTCCTTGAATGCACTGCAAACAATAATTCAAAAACTACGCACATTTGGCTTTCCTGGCCGGGGGGGGGGGGGGGAGGGGAAATCAAAATCCGGTTTTAAACCGGTTTTATAGAACCGAAAACCGGTTTTGAAAACAAACCGGTTATAACATCCCTAGTTTATACTTAAGTATATGTGTATATTCGTGTGTATGTGTGTATATGAGTATATGATATTGTCTGTGTGTTCCTATAAAGCAAGCAACTTCCAATGTTATAAAAGTCCAATGGAACCAAAGCACTCTGTTATGGTGTACATTTCTTTACAGACAAAATGAACCCCGTATTACGAATTACGAAGATAATACTTAGGGCCTTATGCTGAAGCAGCGACAACCTCTCTGGTAACATGCCTGACATCAATTGGGTGAGGGTGTGAAACGGAGGAAAGCATAGTCTCAGCCACACAATCCCATTGTTTACCGTGGCAAAAGTGATTCTTTTATGAGCTCTATTACACTGCCATGCAGGACGTTTTTCAAGGTATCGTTCTTAAACTTTTATATAGTAGCTTTTGATTTTTAGAAAACCAATGACTTACTTGTTTTTAGTCAAAACCCTTTTTACCATCGATCCCCTATCAAAGACCAATAAAAAAAATATTTAAAATAAACATGTATTTTTTACTTTCAGATATTTGTTTAATTAAATAAAATATTTTCCTTGCCTGAAACATAGAAATAAATCTATTCGGAAATGAAGGTCGACTTTATGAACATTTTCTGGTGGCTTATTGAAAAAAAAAATGTAGAGACTTTCAGACATAACAAAAATTCTAACAAGAAAACTAAAATAAAAGTAGTTTAAAATCATCTCCCCTTATATTTTTGTAACATACATTAATGTTGACATTGATGGAGCTGTATTTTATACATAATTATTTTTTTTTTAAAAGCCACATTGCTGTAAAGGCCTGAATAAAATATTGCAATGCACTAGGTCAAGGTCGATTACTTTTTAGACACGCAATTTCCGGACCGTAAGATTTAGCCAATTTTTATTTTTCGACCCTGAAAATTGTGATTAAACACTTAGGTTTGGGGCAGTGGGGGTGGACAGAAATTTTTTGTTATGGCTAGAGCTAGGTTTAAGGTTTTAAGGTTTAGGTTTTCTCTGTGGAACAAAATGTGCGTTCTACTCTATTCAAGAAGTATGGTCTTTTCTCTGTAAGAAATTGTGCTCCCAGCTAGGCTAAAAGAAAATGTATTGTTGTCTGCGCATAAAAGGGAGGTTTTCTCTATGCAGGAAAGTATGGTTTTCTCTGTGCAATAAAATAGGGTTTTCTCTAGGCAAGAACGTAAGGTTTTCTCTATGCAGGAAAGTAAGGTTTTCTCTGTGCAATAAAATAGGGTTTTCTCTATGCAAGAACGTAAGGTTTTCTCTTTTTTTAAATTTCGCAAGAAATTAAAGATTTTCTCCAAGCAAGAAAGTAATGTTTTTTTAATTTTTCAAGAAATTAACAATTTTCTCCAAGCAAGAAAAATCAGTAGTCTACTTGCGCTTTATTTTTAAAATCTATAACATTTATCTTTACATATGAATATGTTCCATATGTGCGCTTATTTGAACAGTGGCGTAGGCAGTGATAATTTGCCCCTTGAGGCACTCCTTTTAGAAAATGCATCGCATGCATTTTTCACCTAGCTACTGTACCATTCGGCTTGATCTAGTTTACGGCCACAGGTGAACGCTAAACAATGACCAACTGCTCGTAGAAATGGCACACCTGATAACCACTGCTCGGCTCGTAACAAATATTGCAAGCCGTCGTCTTTCGCCTCGATCAATCATTAAAGAACAAAATAATAATAACAGCATTGACAGTGTAAGTCCAATCTTCGTGAAAGTCATTATTCCTGTTAGCTATTTTCAACGCTTGATTGGGGGCTGGAAACTGTGGGATATTTTTATATATATTTTTTTTAGATCAATTTTAGGAAAATGGTAACATGTTTTATACACCTATGACTTTTGAACCATATTACCATATTTTTAAGTGAGTAAAGTTCCCTTTTCACCAAATTGATCTAAGGGCCGTTGAAGCAGCTTCCACCAGTTTCTGAGGCCACGGCATATAGGGATTTTTTTATGTCCAGCACAATGCCCAGCCGCCTTTACTTTATCACAACTAACGTCAGGTACCGATCAGAGCTGGGTAAACTCAGGGAGAACCCTCCTGTCCATGGAAACAAACACTAACCTTTACGAGGATTCGAATCCAGAACCTCCGGAACGCCAGTCGAACGCACTGCCGCTTGGCCACCACCGTGCCACATCATACATGTAAGTGATATCCCATAATATCGAGCTATTGAGAACTAAATATCCCATAATATCGAGCTATTGAGAACTGAATATCCCAAAATATCGAGCTATTGAGAACAAATCCCCCCAGTAAGCACGAATATACCTTAATAGCAAACCAGACTATATAAAAGACAACTTGAGGATGTTTAAAAAGCAGCAGAAAAGAAAATGGCCACGTTCTAATCGAATTGAATTGAGAACCACCGTAATAATCCAGGGACGTCCCCATAATGCCGGCTTGTGAACCATATCTAAGCCACGAATGCAGAATGACTGACTTGAAAAAAAAATAAAGACTTGTTAAAATTGTCGAAATCTAGATCAGATTATTGAAGATCTTTTGATACATGAACTAAAATTGTAGCTACAGCCTTCTTAAGTAATGGAAAATAAAGGATGAAAATCTATATATAATGTATGTTTTATTTATAGTCAAGTATATGCGATAGTGTGGGGCATAGTGGCCGTGCAGCAGCGCATTCGTCTGGCGTAGCAAAGGTCCTGGGTTCGAATCCCGGGTCTGGAGGGAGTCCCTGTGTCTACCCAGCTCTGATGGGTACCTGACCTCAGCTGGCGTTAAGTAAACTGCAGCTGTGCATGGTGCTGGCCACACTATCACCTAGTGGCCACAGAAACTAGTGGTGAACGATACTTTACCGGCCTATGGATCAATTTGGTCAGACGGGAATACTTTATGCAATAGTAGTCAAATGTGAATTGGTTATAAGATAGAAAATGTTTGGGAAACGCTGTCAAAATTATTTATATATGATTCTAATTGGAGATAACAGAAAAAGGTAGCGAATCTCCAATTAAGGCGCATCTGCTAGTGACGTCATTATTGTGGATCTGCTTGTGACGTCATTAAGCAAAAACAAACACGCGCTCTTTTCTTTCCAGACGTATTTACCAGAAATGTACCAGGCGTGTGACGTCAAAGACAAAAAAAGGGGGAGGGGCATTTGTTATTATTTAATTCGTGGGCGATGATGATGATGATTGGGTCTCCACGGGGAGGTTAATAATAATAATAATAATAATGATGCCTATACATCGCATAATCCCGATAAGGACAGTTCTATGCGCTGACAACAGGTACAGAGAACAAACAATGAAAAACAGACGAAACGAATATATAATAATAATTATAATAATGGTGCTTGTATGGCGCATATCCCGTTGATGACCGTTCTATGCGCTGACGACAGTTACATAATACAGCCAACGAACAACAGACGAAAATGTAAATATGTATACGCAAAAACTGCTAATGAAATATATGTACAGGACTCTACTGGAATAGGTGAGTCTTCAGCTGGCTCCTGACTCCTGAAGGTGTCGAAGCTAGGGCTCTGGCAAAGCTGGAGTGGGAGGAGATTCCATGCAAACAGGGCCCGCGTAAGAGAATGCACGTTGACCAGCGGATATTAGCTTCGCAGTGCATCAGAAGCCGAGCGAATTGGACGGGATTGGGTGTAGAACTCGAGACAGGAGCAAAGGTAATCCGAGGCAGAATAATTCAGGCACTTGTAGCAGATAGAAACCAGCTTGTAGGAGATCCAGCTGTTGATCGGTATCTAGTGCAATATATTGCTTAAAATGTGTGTCACTCACTCCACCCCCTCTTTTAACTGGAACTTTATTATAAAGGTTTTTCATTTCCCTAACCCCCCCCCCCCCCCCAGTGGAAAAACAAGTATGCTGACAATATTGAGTTTGGGGGTTTGTCAAATGTAGCTTTTGCAACCCACTGTTTCGGCGCGTGAATCGACTGAGTGTTAAAACTACTCACCTTCTGGTGTTAGTCCGGTGGTGCTGTAAGGCTCGCTCCGGAGCGTGACCTCCTGGAAGATGATGGCCATGGCGTAGAGGTCACCTTTGTCACTGCCCTTTTGTAACAGGATCGGGTCCCTGAGGAGTTCAGGGGCCGACCAAAGTAAATCTGATGGGAAATGTGTAAAAAAGTTTGTCAACAAGTAGATAGAGCACATCTTGAAGAAGTCATTACAGAAGAGTATTTTTAGATAGACAGAACTTTCAGAAATTATAAGTACCGCCTACGATTTTAACGCTGCAAAAAATATTTAAGTTCAAGGCTAGTTTTTTTCCCTTCTAATTTCTCGGCATAACTCGGCATAACTCGACATTCTAATGCGGCAAGAATAAACCTAATGCTGAAACATACGTAGGTTTAGTAGTGTCATTAATAAAATATCGGAATATAGATGCTAGAGATTGTATTTATTTATAATTTATTGTCGTATAATTTCTTGTGACAGGAAATATTGCAATGTTGACAGCGCCGATTCATATTTTGTGAAGGAACGTTCCGTATCGACAGAAGAGAATGTTTTAATCTGCTACGCTAAATAAACTTCAACAAGAGCTGCTAAACGAGACGCGCGAACAGTCTTCTTCTTCTTCTGCTTTCTCGTCCTCATCGACGTCTGTGGTACTTAATAGGAAATAGGCCGCCAACAAGGGTCCTCAAGGGCATCTTTATCCTGGGCCCGGTCTCTTCAGCTTCACCCCAAGTAAGTCCAAGTTCCTTGGTATCTGCTTGCACCTCTCTGCGCCAGGTTCCATCGGTCGGCCTCTATTCCGTATTTCCTTGAGAATTCCATTCAAGGGCAAGCCTTGTGTTGGAAGCAAATTTTCGGAGTGCATGGCCAATTCATCGCCATCGTCTCTAGAGGATGTCTTGTTCTACTGGCAGTGATATCAGCTATACATTAGATGGAAAAAAAACAATGTTGTAATGGTGTTTTTCGCGTCTATTATCTTATCTTAAATGTTAAATGTTACAAACTTCTATCCAGAAGATTACTTGCGTTCAACGCTTATCCGTGATTCAAGTCTAGTTTTAGTTAGATTTTGTTCACATTTGATATTTTCCAAGGCAGTTAGGTTAATTTCTTGGCGTGGCGCTTTACCCATGTATAAAAAAGAGTAAATATTCCGCGGGTAGCAGTTAATTGTGGATCCTAGTTATAGATCGATATGGCTAGTGAAGCACTCCTTCGCCAGTTTCTCGTGATCACGGCATAGAAAGGAATTGTGTGGCCAGCAAAATTGACCAAAGGCGACATTAATTTCCCTATCAGAGCCGGGTAGATTTATCGATTTCCTTCAAAGTAAGAATGCTGGCGTTTTGTTACATGGATTCAAATCCAATACCCTACAAAATTGTGTCCCTACGCTTTTTCCTTTTTGGAAGCCGTGTCACATTCAAACATTAAAAGGTTTAGGATTAAAAATTTTAAAGTTGAAAGGATAAAAAGAATCGTTTGTAAATTATTGACTTTTAGTTTTGTTACCTCTAGTTTCAAACTCCATTAGGGCCTTGCATCTCTCCATGATTCCAGGAATTCCGTAATCGGTTATTTTCAACACGAACCTGCTGTCAATGACACAGTTCTTGGAAGTGATGTGCCCGTGGTATCGAAGAGCGGAAGAGTGTAAGTATCGAACCCCCTGCAAAATGAGATCGATATTATGAATTAATGCAAACCTTGACGAATATGTGGTAGTCGAATACGTATCTTAACGTTTTTGTTAGTATCGTTACAAAGGAGTATGTTCTAATGTGTCATAGGTTGTTTTAGATGGATAGGTGGATATATGGATGAATATGTGAATTGATGGATGGATGGATGGATATAAAGATACATACATAGATAGAGAATGATGGATAGATATATAAAACAATAGTTGGATAGATTGTTTTTGCATTAGTGGGTTGTAGAGTGGACGAATTCACGTGCGGATGGGTGTAGGGATAAATGCATTGCACGTTAGTGTCTGATTGTTTGGGTTGACTCCAACGTATCCAGAACTGCGCAGCCCGACTAGTTCTCAAGATGAAGAAGTCAAATAATATCAATCCTCTGCTCCGATCTCTGCACTGGCTACCCATCAACAACCGGATCTCATATAAGCTGGCTTCCCTCTGTTATAGGTGCCTGAATAACTGCGCCCCGGATTATCTTCGCTCTTGTATAGAGCTCTACACCCAGTCCCGCCCACTTCGTTCGGCTTCTGACGCGCTTACTCTGCGGATCCCTCGTGTGAGGCTAGTGTCCGCTGGCGAACGTTCATTTTCCTACGCAGGACCGTCCGCTTGGAATCAACTCCCACTACAGCTTCGCCAGAGCCCTAGCTATGACACCTTCAGGAGCCGGCTGAAGACTCACCTATTTCGTCAGCAGAATTAGCGTATCACTACATATTTCGTTGTCTGTCTGTATTCTGTAACTGTCGTCTGCGCATAGAACTGTCACCAACGGGATATGCGCTATATAAGCACCGTTAATATTATTATTATTATAACTATGTCCTATTCATGGGAACTGTTGTTGCTTTCTCTAATGGACACCACAATTACTTTCTTACTTCTGCCTTAAACATGCTTTCCTTTTTACACTGGCTCTATTAATTTACTTTTGCCATTCTTTCCCATGCGTAATTTTTTATCGCTCTATTTTTTTTTCGAAACTTTGACCTACCCTGACCAGGTCAGTGAGCAGTGACAGCTTAAAGTCCCAGTCCAGCTTGAAGTCGTCATTGTGGATGATGTCATTGAGACTACCGCGGCTGCAGTACTCCATGACGATGGACGGTCTGAGAGGGTCTGCCAGGAAGCCGACGTAAGGATTCAGATTTTCATGGCGTAGATCTCTGCACTGTTGATGCGACGACAAGAAAGGGAAAGAATTAGAAACAAACAAAAAAACACGAATTAAGCTATCACAGATGTGGGCTAAGCGTGGCACGCGTGCCGTAGGTTGCCGACCCCTTATTTATAGCATGTAGAGGTAATCATATTATGTGTTTGCACAGATTTAACGTAAAAATATCTAAAGGCTTGGCGTTTATAAAATCTAGTTTTAACTCTTTAGCTGTTAATATATAAGTCTACATGGATTCGCGCTGCTCTTGTAGGCCAAAAGGTATAGGCCTATATGATGCTTTGAAAATACAGACCAGGTTTAACACTGACAAAATATTCTTGTCCTCTGTGTGCAAAAAAAAATGTAGAACAACTCAGATTGTAGACATATATATAGGGCCTATAGGCCTATAGTTTATTTACTGCACACATACTATATAGTTATTAGAGTCATCGTTAACACCTTGTAACATTTAATCCAATAGTTCCAAGAATCACATACACAATCTCAGCATGACTTTATCAAAAATACATTCCAACGAACATCATAGAACATATAGTGACTCCCTTGTACTCTGTGTAATACACACTCTCTTTCAACTCTCACAAACTGTCTACCATCTACTCCTAACTCTCCCCTTCACATGCCCCGAACAAAACTGGCCATACCACTGTCAACAACACAGTCCTCCCCGCAATGATCAGTCTCGGTCTGCTGACCTACTATAACAGCTGTTACACTTTTGTTTTTTAAAAACTGGAGTACAGAGATCAGCAGGTGCCTGGTCTGGAACAGACATCGGAGATCATGACCATTTCTCTCGGTTGTTAGTCGTTTCAAGGAAGTCGTTACTGCTTACAGCTATTGTTTGTTGCCCCATTCATTGAGGCTTTCCACGTATGTTATTCTTTGTCTTCCTTCTGTCTATCCTCCCAGATATCTTTCCACACAAAGCTAGTCTTTATATTCCTTTTTTCCTATAGAAGTGTAATATAGTGCCCATCCTTAAATGAGCTAGTTTGGCAGCCCGAAGTTGGCAAGACTGTAAAAATAAAAAGGCGCACTGTACAGGTCAGCTCATTCGATTACACACTACAAGACCTAATGCCCTACCTTTGTTGTTTTTAAGTTTTCAACCTTATTCTGTTTGGTATGTTGTTTTTATGTAAATATTGCTTTCTTTCATATTTTCTTTGCTTCTACATAATTTGTGGAATTAAACTGAGATGTTGTTAGGCAATTATACTTTTACAGATCGGTTTCTAATTTTATCATGCCTAGTTCAGATTATGGTTTTACTTTTAGATTAAGTTAATGCTACTGTTATACTTTTAATTGCCTTTGTTATTGGGTCAACCAGTCTTAGTTTGGTAACACACTAGGCCTACATATTTTTCTATATTATTTTTCTATATAAGATTTCAGATGTCGCTATTTTATCATTGACAAATAGTTAAACTACCGTATTGTTTTCATGTTTTTAATATTATATTGTTTTTGTTTATGCAGGTCATCCCTTTTTGGGTACCTGTCTTGCTTTATGAGAACAAATGCTTGTTGGGTATTTCGCCACCAAAGCAAAGAAATCAAACTGTTTGTCGAATAACTGAGTGAAAGGCTGTTTGTTTAAACCCACCACAGAAGTGTCCTAAGAATTTTATTTGTCTGTTCCTAATAGTTTTGATGAATGATCTTGTGGCACATGCTGTTGTTAACACCTCAGCATTTGTTTCCTATATCTTATCTTATCTTATGCATTACAGACGCTCCTTCTATAAAGAAGATTATTGCGTCCTACGCTCATCCGTGGTCCGAGTCTAGTCTTGCATTTTTATTAATGTTTTAAATGATGTTAAGTTACTGGTTTTCCTGGTTTGTTCAGGCAACCCATTCCATGCCCGAATGCCACTCGGGAAGAAAGAGTACTTATATGCATTTGTTCTCGCATAAGGGACAAGAAAAGTGTTTTTGTCTTTATGTTTATCTGAGCTTTGCAACAGGTTGTTATTGCGTTGTATTTCTGAATTAGAGTTTAATGCCTTATGTATTATTACTACTTTACTCTTTGCCCTTTTCCTTTTCAGCCCATGATATTCTCATCATCCTCTTATGATATCTCACACAGAGATATATGATTAAAAAAATGTAACCATATATATTGCTAAAAATGTTTCTTTATTTAACTAGTTTATTATAATATATTTTGTAACTTTTATAGTTAAGTGAAAGCCATAAAGCCAGGCATTTTTGTTGTGTTTTTTTTGGAGGGGGGGGGGGATCCGCTGAGATTCTATGCTTACATAGGTGAGTGGATCAAACACATCTTGAAAACAGCAACAAAATATGGTTAGAATGTATTTAGATAATTAAAAAATTCATTTTCGTTATTATTATTATATTTTCTCAAAACTTGTTCGAAACCCCAAGGCTATTTAAAAATGCAAAGCTCTTATTTGTTTGTTTGTTGTTTTCCTTTTTCGTTGTCTCTGAGTGAATTAAATCGTGTCCTCTTAACCTCATAACCTTTAAATTTAAGATCGGACAAGTGAAGCACGAAAAAAAAAAAACCAGGTTTTCTACTTTTCTTTTTTTTAATTTTTAAATCGGAGAAACGTGTTATTATTTCTCAGACATTTGTTATGCCTGCACACACAAACCATGCCCTGTCCAGCGAGTACCGGGCTGTTGCCCGGTGTGCTACGTTTGAAGAGAACAACATCCCAAACGAAAAAAAAAAAGCAGACTGTCTTTTATCCCCTTGTAAACATGTGGATGTTTCTACATGGAGTTAACATTGAATTGATTTGTTATATTTCCGGCCCATCAACATCGTAGGTTATTATAAGGCTTTTTGGTTAACGTTGTTGTTATGATTTTCTTGTATCCATTTTATTGTTCTTATATCTTTAAATTGTGTAGTACAGTTGAATGTCTTTAATATAGTTTATTATATAATTTGGTTGAATTTTGCTGAAAAGTTCATGAAGAGTTCTACAGTATAATACACACACACACACATCGAGCTTATGCTACTGCACTGGCTACCCATCAACAACCGGATCATCCTACAAGCTGGCTCTCTGCTACAAGTGCCTGAATGACTCTGCCCCGGACTATCTTCGCTCCTGTCTCGAGCTCTACACACAATCCCGTCCACTCCGCTTGGCTTTTGATGCACTAACTCTTCAGATCCCTCGTCCGCTGGCCAACGTGCATTCTCGTACGTGGGCCCGTCCGCCTAGACGCCCTTCTCAGATACAGCTTCGCCAGAGCCCTAGCTTCGACACCTTCAGGGTTCCGGCTGACGACTCACCTATTTAAGTAGCGTACTGTACATAAATACATTTTCGTCTTTTAATCGTTGACTGTACTCTGTCTGTGACTGTTGACAGCGCATAGAACTGTTCCCAACGGGATATGCGCTATACAAGTCTTATTATTATTATATGTGCGATGCATTTTATATGCTGCTTGTTTTTCTCTCCACCGACACCTCTCCCCTTTCTCCTGCCACTCACCCCCCCACCCTAAAAAAAAAATTTTCATCCAACGCTCATTTTTACACACCTATCGCCCCTCCTCCGCCACTTTTTTGGCCTCAGGCTTTCATTACGCTAAATTCACAGTAGCGAGAATGGTGTAAATCAACTGGTGGGGTGGAAAGAGGGATGTTGGGCAAGATAACAAGAGATGGAGATGAAGTAGAGGGAGAAAGGGAGTCTGAAATGATGGGGGAAAGATGTGTGAAGCGCTGATCAAGAAGCCCCCTGGGAATTTTCCACGTATTTGTAGAAGGAAGGGTGTAGTTTGTGTCGCTATATCCAGGGCGGTCAACGCTATATAGAAAACCCGGACTTATTAGTTTGGAATGTATTAGTTATAATTACAACTCGTTATTTCTGACATGGAAGAACAATGTAAAAGTTGAAAGCCGTCTCGTGGGTTTTGGAGGAAGATACCTCCGCTGAATTTGTCATTTTCACTGGGAAGATCACATCCTCCAACAAAGATAAAAAAAACACAGGTAAAAAACATTACATCTTAAGGCAAAATAGACCCCAAAAAAAGATGACAATGGGTAGACAACGTTCGTCGTATGCTCAGAAAGCGGCTTCTTAGTATAGCTCTGAGTCGGAGATCAATAGGAAGAAGAAGATAGCTGGGAACCTGGAGAAGAACTATAGAAGCTGACGTCAAGTAAAGTATCCCGTCGAGCAAAACTGATCATAGGGCCGGTGAAAAGCGTTCACCAGTTTCTGAGGCCACAATATACTAGGTGATTGTGTGGCCAGCACAATGGCCAGCGGCCTTTACTTTCCCCCAACTAATGTCAGGTACCCATCAGAGCTGGGTAGACTCAGGGATTCGAACCCTCGGATCGCCAGTCAAACGCGCTGCCGCTCGGCTACCGTGCCCCTCAGTAGTCAAGGTCATTAACAAAATCTGACAAGAAATCAGATGGCTGCTAGCCCAGGGTAGGGATGCATGGTTGAATTAATTTCGTTTCTGCCTTATGCTCAACGGAGTGCAACAAGGACTAAGAGATGTTCTGGCAATTTACGGTTATTTTGTTAAAAGTTCTATAATTATTGCAACTAGGTATGTTTGCGTTAATAGTTTTCAATAATGGTATGAATATACAATATTTTGTTTCGCAAAAAAGCAAAATTTCTACTTTACTTTTGTGTTTTTGAAAACGAAAACAATTAAGAATGTTTTAATGCGAAATTCATAATTATAGCACTTCTACCTATGCTATTTAAATTGATCATGTTCAGTGCGCTCTTGGAATAAATTGCAGTAACAGTTGTATTGGTATGTAAGGCACACAACCACTAGTCAAATAGAAACGTCTTTAAAAATCTTTTGTCTCAGATTCTCTTAGTGTCTGAGGCGAGCTGTTCCATCTAGAAGGCAGATTCATCTGGTTTTATGGTGTAGAAAAAAGACTTGTCCACAAAATTATAACTCAGCAGATATTTCTTTAATGTTCAAAATAACTGTTATTGTGTTATAGTTTAGTTGCTGGACCACATATCATGACTTCCATATTTTTAAAAGTGCATTTCTTTTTAATGCTTAAGGTAGGAAACGGCACATTTTTAGGAGCTCCAGAAAGTTAAGTTTAAATTTTCATTTGACCAATTAATTGGTGATTTCAGATATGTAAACGCTATTGACCGATGACCGATGGCAAACAAAATAATGATCCCTGCTATGAAATGATATAAGCGGCAGCGCGTTCGACTGGCGTACCGAAGGTCCCGGATTCGAATCCTGGTGAAGGCTAGGATATAATTTTGTTCCCGGGACTCGAGGGTGTTCCTGCCATTAGTTGAGGAAAGTAAAAGCGGCTGGTCATTGTACTGGCCACATAATCACCTAGTATGCCGAGGCCACATGCTGCTACATCGGTTCGTAGGTTAATTTAAGTTGTTTTTTTTATGATATGATAATAACATGGTGATAACAAAAGTTCCCCACAAACATCCCCAAAAACAAAAAAAGCAAAAAGTAACTTAATAAATTTGTAAGTTTACTGTAACTTTTACTTTATCAATTTATTCTATGCAAACCTTACCCACCAAAACCCCTTTTTCTTCCCTTTTTTTTCCCGGAAGTGCAAAAGGAAATAAATTTGAAATACACAATTAGAATTCTGGCTGATTCACACATCTATCTCACATCCATCTTGGAATGTAGACTTCCGTTTCCGGCACATCTCCGCGGACATTTAAAAAAAAAGTATTTTTTTTACTTTCTGTTCGCATTTGTTTTTTTTTTGTTACTCCCATCTCCCTTTCCCGCCACTCTCCCTCTCTTTCTCTCTCTCTCTCTCTCTCTTCCTTCCTCTCTTTTCCTCTCTCTCTCTCTCTCTCTCTCTCTCTCTCTCTCTCTCTCTCTCTGTCCGGATCTGTCTGCAACACTGAATATTTTTTCTTCCTTTCCAATGCCACTCTCTAAATCCGACTTTATTTATCACCCCTCTTTCATTGCTCTGTCACTCTTTCTCCATACTCCCTCCTTCTCTCTCTTTCACTCTTTCACTTTTCATACCTTTCCTCTTTCTCTATTTCCTTCTTTCTTCCTTCTCCACTTGTTCTTTCAAACTGTCTTTCTCCCCCACCCCTCTTTTATTCCCTTTTTCTATCTCTAGCTATCGCTCTCAATCTCATTCTCCCTCTTTCTCCCTCTCTTCACTCCACTACTTTTTATTCCATCTCTCTCTCTCTCTCTCTCTCTCTCTCTCTCTCTCTCTGTAAGTGTATCCTTTTAGTGCCCAAACACAACATGGTGGGAGTCGGCGGGGCCCTAAAAAGACACTTTAGGTACCGTTGTGGAGTGTCGGGAGGGAAGTCTTCTTTGACAAGTATTAATGAGGTCTGACCTTTTGAGTTCAATGCGTTCATGAACTTTCGGTTTATTTCCGTCAACCAACTTAAAATAATGTTTGCGGCTTTTTCAAGTATAACTATTAAAAATATACAAAGGCTTCAAGATTAGTTTTGAGGTATCCGTTTTTAACATCAAAAGTGAGTATGCAATAGTTAATAGTCGACGCTTTAGTTTTCCTACGTTTTCATTAATATTTCTTAGTTCACAACTACCATACACTAAACCAGTGGTTCTTAACCGGTGCTCCGCGGAGCACTGGTGCTCCGCGGAGCACTGGTGCTCCGCGAGGTAGTTGCAAGTGCTCCGCGAAATTATGAAACTCAAAATTTAATGTTCACTCACTTACTCTATCTTATTGAGCTGAACAAATGCTTATAATAGGTAGTCCAAACGGGGAAAAATCGGCCTTTTTGCCTATTTTTACTGTTTTTGTAACGAAGTTTTGACTCACTTGTACTAATGCTACATAAATAAAATTTATATGTGATTAAAGTTGAAGCCTTTATCTAACAAATATTTAACTTTTAAACTCATTAATTGTATTTTAAAAAGTGGCGATGAAGCAACAAAGGAAATAATGAAAATTCCTCGTTCAAATGATACAATAAAAAATAGAATTAAAAATATGTCGGATAATATCTAGAAAACAGTTGCCGATAAGCTTTCCAAACGGCATTTTGCTCTGCAAATTGACGAGTCCACTGACATAAGTGGAAAAGCTCCTATACTAGGGTTCGTTCGTTTCATTTATGAAAACGAAATAGTGAATCAATTTCTATGCTGTCTTGAGCTTACCGAACGTTCGACAGGACAAGATGTCTTTGATTCTATTTCTTCCTATTTCGAACAATTCAAAATATCATGGGAGTTGTGTGTGGGAATTTGTACGGACGGTGCTCCATCAATGACAATGGTAGGCTCATTAAAAGGGTTTGTGACTCTCGCCAAGAAAAGAAACGCCAACATTATATCTACTCACTGTTTTTTGCACAGAGAATCTCTGGTGTCCAAAACATTACCAGTAGCATTAAAACCTGTGCTAGACAAAGTTGTAAATATGGTAAGCTTCATAAAATCGAGACCTTTGAAAATACGCGACTTTAAAAATCTTTGCGTCTATAGGGAAGCCAAGTACGAATCTTTGCTTTTGCATTCTGAAGTGAGAATTGGCATATTTAGCTGATATTTTTTATTATTTCAATTATTTAAATTAATACCAGCCTTCAAGGAAGAAAAGAAAATTTTTTAACATCGACCGACAAATTTACAGCCTTTCGGTTTGAAAAATCGTTTGTTGGAGAAAAAGAAAGTAGATATCTTTCCTTCACTTAATGATAACACTACCGGCGAAATTATTTCAGCAGTAACAGTGCATTTAACTTTATTAGAAGAAAAGATTGAATTTTATTTTCCATCAATAAACGTAGAAACATATGACTGGATACGTAATCCCTTTGCCACGGTTGATACATCAAATAGTAAGTTGTCATACCAAGAAGAAGATGAATTAATCAACCTATCATCGGATCGTACACTTAAAATACAATTTTCCGAAATGGTTCTGGAGGAATTTGGGATCTTTGTGCAAGAAGAATACTCAGCTCTCTCCATGAAGGCACTTAAAATCTTGTTGCAATTTTCAACATCATATTTGTGTGAACTCGGTTTCTCGATAGTCACCAACATAAAAACTAAAATACGAGCAACACTTACTAATTTGGATGAAGAATTGAGGGAAGCTATTTCTAAAATTAGGCCTAATATCACTGAAATTTGTAAAAACCGTCAAGCTCAGGTTTCACATTAAATCTTTTTATTTTTCTGAATTAAATTTTGCTCAATGTTATTTTTTTACTTATTAAATTTATGTTTATTAAAAATTTGTTTGTCATGATATAATTTTAAACTCTTATGTTATAATCTTTTATTTTCAATAAAAGTCGTACGTATGCGTATTTGTGTTTTTTTTTTTTACTCCTTGATTTTGGTGCTCCCGAAATTTTTGTGATGATCAAAAGTGCTCCCCGACTTCAAAAGGTTAAGAACTACTGCACTAAACTATATAGATCAGGTGTCAATGCATTGATGCACTTCCGGTTTACTTCCGGAAACTATTCAAATGAATTTTAAAAAAATATCCCTACATTCAAAATAAATGATTCTTCACATCTGACGTTCAAAATATATCGTTTTCTTGGAAATGATTTTATTCCCTACAGTTTTTCTTAGTCACAGAACTAACAGGAACGTAGCACATGGGCATGTTTTGTCCGTAAATTCACGAATAGGACCGGAAGTGTTGGAATGCATCGACGGCTCCCCGTGCGCGCGTCATCTCGTTAAGACGTGTCAATGTTGTACGGCAATACGTGGTTGAATGAACAGAACACACACACACGCACGCACAGACATACAACATCCTCTTACCATCCTGATGTAGGTGAGCAGTTTACTCCTCATCTCAAATCCTTTAATGTCCAGTTCCTTCACGTGCACTAGGTCACCCTGAAAAAAGAGAGAGTGAGAGAGAGAGAAAGATATAAAGAAAGACAGCGACAAGATTGATGAGCTAAGTTAATGTTCCATAGACATTATTTATTGTACGCGTCAAGGGCGGGGGGGGGGGGGGGGGGATGAAGGAGGGGCCAAAGCGATGTTGCCATTATGTGTGTGATGAAAGTGATAATGATGATGATGTGACGTATTGTTCGCACGGGGGAGAGGGGCGTGGAAGTGACGTATGTATTGACCTAGATTATGGATGACGTGACGTAATGGTTTTGAGTTGAGACTTGGGGGAAAAGGGGGGTTTGGCTGTCCATTGACTATTCAGCTCATTTATGATTTATTGCTTGTTGATGAAATAAAAAGAAATGGCGTCTGGTGTATCTTTAGGTATCGCAGTCTCTATCTATTAATCCATCTCATATAAGCTGGCTTCTCTCTGTTATAAGTGCCTGAATAACTGTGCCCGGGATTATCTTCGCTCTTGTATGGAGCTCTACACCCAGTCCCGCCCACTTCGTTCGGCTTCTGACGCGCTTACTCTGCGGATCCCTCATGTGAGGCTAATGTCCGCTGGTGAACGTTCATTTTCCTACGCAGGACCGTCTGCTTGGAATCACCTCCCACTACAGCTTCGCCAGAGCCCTAGCTATGACACCTCAGAAGCCGGCTGAAGACTCACCTATTTCGCCAGCAGAATTAGCGTATTACAACATATTTCGTTGTCTGTCTGTATTATGTAACTGTCGTCTGCGCATAGAACTGTCACCAACGGGATATGCGCTATATAAGCACCGTTATTATTATTATTATTATTATTTATCTATATATCTATAAATCTCTCATTCTATATTTACCCACCAATCTATTCTTTTTTAAATACGTATGAAACTATCAATGTATCTTTTTTTTAAATTTATGATTATCTATCGATACAATTATGTATGTCTCCAACGATCTCTCTCTCTCTCTCTCTCTCCATCTGTCCATTTATCTTTGTTTACTATCTATAACGCTACATATCTATCTTTATCATTGAACTATATTACACGGATGTTCCCTAGGGCCGGTGAAGCAGCGTTCACCAGTTTCCTTGGCCACGGCATAGTTATAGGCATAGTAGGTTATTGTGTGGCCAGCGCTATGCACATCCGCCTTTACTTTACCCCAACTAAGGTCAGGTACCCATTGGGTACCATCAGAGCTGGGTAGACCCAGGGACACCCTCCAGAAAAATCCTAGCCTGCACCATGATTCGAACCGAGGACCTTCGGTACGCCAGCCATGCGCGCTGCCGTTCGACCACCGTGCTAACTAAGAAAAAAAAATTGGTCCAACTGAATACTTTACTTTATAGTACACAGATGTCCAGTTCTTTCACTTTCAGTGGGCCCAATAAAATGGCTAATTCAAACACCTTCACCTTAACGTAAGTATAAAAGTTAAAACAGTCTAATAAACTAATTCAATTATAAATTATAATTTTGTAAATAGCTTTTTTTTAAATTGATGAGCCCGACATGATCAAACTTTTATAAAACACAAACGCTAATCAATACGCTTTGCACAGAAACAAGCTTGTCACGATTAACCATCAAATTCCGTACAGTGATTAATTGGCGCTGTGACGTATTATACATAGAATTATCCACAAGTTTGCAAGCAGAAAAAACAAAAATTTGAAGGGCTTGCGGTAGAACGCAATAATGTCCTGTAAAGAAATGAGCGCCTGCAATATATTTGTGAGGATGACATGGACAAATGATAAATTTTTAAAAAAAGTTAACAATAATAAATAAATAAATTATGCCTTTTTGACAATGCTGGATATTAGGGCGAGCGAAAAAAATGTTCACATCTTTTCGTGGCCACGGCATAGTAGAGGAAAGTGTGGCCAGCACAAAACCCAACCCTACATTGCTTTTCCCAAAGACTAATGTTGGATACTTATTAGAAGCTGGTTAGACTCGGTGACGCACCGGGGAAAAGAATTTCCTTGTGTTCTAGCCTGGATTATACTCCCAAAACCTTAGGAATGACATTCCAACTGACCAGCCACTGGACCACATTGTCCCGTTAACAAAAAAATTGGAAAATAGTGGATTGGATTCAGTTCCAATGTTATTTTTTTTTTTTTATTTAACTTTCCAGGGTTTCGGCAAAGAATATTTGAAGTTGAGGGTGAGCCACAACCCAAGATGGACGACACAATTTTAATATCTATTCGAATTACTTTCTCTAAGGATGAAGTTGTATTTTGAAAACATTATTTACAAAAACAAAAAAAAACAAAAACAAAAAAAAATATAAAGAATGAGAGCCATTGCTATTCTGGGTGAAATAAATTGTTTTTCATATCGTCCCGAAATTTCAGCTTGTTATTTGGGGAAACGGAGGGTGAAATGCTTATAATGTATAATGGACATCTTGGCCTTTTAACTATTGTTGTCATTTTCTTTTTACTGTAAAGAAAATTATCTTTGTATTTTATCATCGGAGAAAAGAAAATCAATAAAGCCGTTTTAGCTGTTGATGTTGTTGTTATGTTGTTTTGTCGTTGTGTTGTTGTTGTTTTGTTTTTTTTGGGGGGAGGCACGTTGCAGTTTTCATCACGTTTTACGGATAGCTTTATATTTGGTCCGAATTGAATTCTATATATTTGTTGTATATATCAATTAAAATTCAAATCATTGCACCCTGTATTATGTCTCGGACTGTGTTGCTATCTTTTTCTATCTCAATAAATGATATTCATAATGTTAATAAAAGTTTTTAAATTGTCTAGGACTACATCAATTGTATCAATCCATCGAACTATATTTTTTTCTAAGATCTCTAACTTTTTTATGCTTCTATGTAGGCAAGTTATAGATCGGGCCATTTTATGTTATTTTACCCTATAAATCTCGGTGACCGGGTAGCGCGTTCGGCTGGCGTACCGAAGGTCGTGTGTTCGAATCCTAGTGAAGGCTTGGATTTGTTCCCGGAACTGGAAGGTGTTCCTGAGGATAAAGTAAAGGCGGCTGGGCATTGTGCTTGCCACCCATCCCCTAGTATGCCGTGACACAAAAACTAGTGACCGCTGTTTCACTAACCCTTTGATCAATATGATTTATAACATTGTTATTGCATTAAAAAAAATGCCTCTATGAATGTTTTGTTGCTCAAAGTTAAATGCACTTTGTGCTTACATCATGTTTCTTGGCAGCGCTATATAAATATACACATTATAATTCAATTTCCCAATATGCAAAATGAAAACTATTCCGCTCAGTGACTATTGATTGAATACTAACGTTAAATCGGGCCGTCTCGGTGTAGTCGCTCAGTTCATTGATGCTGGCCATGGAGCGGTTGGGGTCGGATCCACGGATCAGGTCTGGGGCGTTGTCCTTTTCCAGCAGAGTGGCCCTGGACTTGAGAATCTGGCAGGAAAGAAGAAGAAATCAATAATGCAACATGTTAGCATCATCGTCATAAACAAAATCTGTAGTTCAATAGAACTTAGACATGTGATATATATAAATATATAGTTGGGTAAAGTAAAGGCGACTGGGCATTGTGCTGGCCACACAATCCCATAGGTTGCCGTGGCCACAGAAACTGCTTCACCGGCCCTACGGATCCATTTCTGTCCGACGGGGATACTTTACTTTTTACTAGTACGACTAAGACTAACTGATCTTTTCTATGTGCTGGCCACACAATCCCATAGGTTATCCGTGCCCACAGAAACTGCTTCACCGGCCCTACGGATCATTTTGGTCCGACCAGGATACTTTATTTTTACTGGTAAAACTAAGACTATTGATCTCCACTATGTAGGCAAGTAATGCATTGATTCCAATTAGTTATAAAATGATAAAAAAAATATGCAACCTTTCATCTATAGATAATGATACATGTTATTTTCCTTTAGGCAATGAGACAGATTCATAATAGACGAAATCCAAAGCTTAAAAGCTTTCATGTTCCATCTACATATTTTATCATCGTTGCAACTCTCGTTGGTATAGTCTTAGTTTTTAAAAGGCAGGTTAGAAATATATTGATCAATATAAAAATATAGCATGAAGCGCAGCATGTTAAAGCATCAATATTATGTACTATATACTCAGAATTTTTTATAACCATAATGTAATTAACATTAGCAGCCTACTATACGTATTCCCCATTTATCTGATTCAGCGTGGAATATTTCCTTGGTGATAAACTAATAATATTTATTTTATATTATACTATTATGCATATGAAATATTTACAGCTACGAAGAACTGTAATAATAATTATATTTTAAATGGGATTTTTTAAAATAAAGTTTGGTTCATGTATCATTGGCCCTCACGAGGACCTTCTCAGCGCCATTAAATTCCTAAAAACTAAGATGGTGGCAAGATCCGAAGGCTTGGCGATAACGACCCTGCGGGGCACAGTGCGGGGTTGAAGAAAGAGAGGCAGGCAGAAGAGACGATGGGAGGATGACATCAGGGAGTGGACCGGCTTGTCTCTTGCAGATTCCCAGAGGGCGGCGCAGGACCGAGACGAATGGCATGCAATGGTTCAACAGCCAAATAATGGTGTCCCAACGACCCTTACTCGGGTTATGGGATAGGTGAAGGTGAAGGTTCATTTTAAATTAATCATATCCTATAAATGAGATCATTTAGAAATTGGAGTTGAAATTAAATTAATGACCACCTTTACAGAGTAAAGCCACTAATTCTTTTAATTCTATCAACTGTAAAAGTCATATTGACTTTTTTTTTAAAGCGAGTACTAATCAAAGAAATTAGGATTGAGACCATTTACCCAAACTACCATTCCTGATGTTTCTCGAGTTGCATGTTAAAGCCGCCACCACCGCCCCTCTCCCTCCCCCGTACAACCCCCTCCCACAGCACTAACGGACTCAATTAGGAGGTGGCATCAATCGAGACCATAAGTCGATTTAAGGGCTTGTGTGTGGGGGGGGGGGGGGGGGGAGGGGGGAGAGAAGATTTAATGAGTCTAAGCGGATTTTCCGGAACGGGGTTTTGATCGAGGAAGTGTCCGATATCTCTTGGTTGGCATACTATGGACTTTATGACCCTGGGTGTACTTGTGTAGTGGGGGGAGGGAGGGGCGTAGGGAGCTGGGTTTGATGGAAGGGAGGTAAGAGCGAATTACATTGATAGTCAAAGTTAAGTTGTCTAATTGTTGTTTTGACCTTAATGACATTTAATTTGAGTTCCAAATTGAAAATAGAAATAATTTTGAAAAAAAAAAAAAAAAGGTTAGATCTATAGCTTATACCGGTAGTACATTTTACAGGCTTTTTTTGGTTACCTAATATTCCAATTAAGAACAGGACAGAAATTAACTGACACCAAAACATAATAAGGCCAAGACACCCACCAAATTGCAGACGTTGCCCACACCTACATGAAACAGTAGACCATATTGTACTGGAATCGTTTTCTTTTGGCAACATCTTTTGGAAATTGAAACAAAATTTAATCCCCTGCATCTATTCTTACTACCAGCAACGCAGAACACAGAAATGTTTTGAAGCAAATGAACGAATGGGACCGGAAATGTTTTACACTTCAACCTTTATGCTTGCATAATATTTTATATAATTTGTCAATACATGCCTCTATTTACAATAAGAAAAACTACTGTCGCTACACATACGCATGCTAGTTTGTTTACATTTATATAAAAGAAATCTCCGTTTAAAGATCCTATAAATACACAAGGCTCGTAAACAATATTTCACTATCTTAAAAGGCCAGGGCGTACAAGTAAATCGTGTGGCTAACACAACGCTCAGCAACATTTACTTTTACTTTGTCTATTATCCTAAAACAGAAATCTAAACAAACCAGAACGCCACGCCCATATGTTGAAAAGAGCCGACACGCCTATAACAATTATGAGCAGCGAAAGCCTGACTTATAAAGAAAAACCGGATTAGATTATGTAAGAGTGTTTTTATAAAAAAAAGGTTTATTGACCATCAATGACTTCCCCTGGACCTGCACTGATTTATCGATCTTATCTCAGTGCAGTTCTCTAACAGTGCACCCGATTTTATTTCATCAACTTTTTTTTTTCAAAGAGCCTTTGGGCAAACAAGATTTGTGTATGTGTGTGTGTCTCTGCGTGCATGCGTGCGTGCGTGCTTGCGAGTGTGCGTGTGTGTGTGTGTGTGTATGTGTCTGTGTGTATTCGATGCGCGTGTATAAGTTTATCCTCAAGTTTTCTTTGACATGCAGTGAGCTACGCCCTAGCACCCGACCACCTCGAAGTGTCAAGAATTCCAACAGACTTCGTGTGAGTTGAAGAAATAAATCACGAGTATAACAAGATAATGGGGAAAAAAATTTGCAAGACATCTCAAATTGACGAAATAAAACTTCCCTGCTGTGAATTTAACTATATCATACACCCAGGCTATATTATATAAATCAAAAAATAATCATCAAGTAGTCGAGAAAGTGTAGTAGTAAGAGAAGAATGAAGAAACTATACAAGGATCTAAGACACGGTGGCCTTGTGGCAGCACGCTCTGTTGACGTACCGAAGGTTCTGCGTTCGAATCCTGGTGAATGCCTATATAGGACTTTTTAAGGCAACTTTTCATCGACGCAGTTTGTCCCATTGATTAGAGTAAACATTTATGTATTCAATTGTTGAACACGATATATATATATATATATATATATATATATATATATATAAAGTGATAACTGGGGTTACGAACTTAATTCGTTCCTGAATGTGGTTCGCAGCCTGAAACAACGTTCGTAAACTTCAACATTGATATCAATGAAATAATGACAATACGTTTCAAGATGGAATTCTTTTTTTCTTTTTAGTAACATCAAGTCCTTTACATGACAGAACGTAACAAAAAAATACGTGTATTGGACGTATTAAATAAAGAAAACGAAAACAATCAACCAAATAAATTAAACATTGCTTCTCATTGATCCAGAATTAAGAGCAGATTTTTTAGTTTCTCTTTTTGCGATTCGTTATCCACTCAGCTAGCGAGGACACATGTGCTAGAACAAATTGCAAAGGTTAAATATTATGAGGCAATAAGGCCATGTGTCTTGAACAAAACCAATTTGATTGGTTAAAAACACACACAGAGCTTTATATATATTGATTTATTTATACGGATTTATTTATTTATATAAAAAACGTTAACGTTGCTCTCGCATTAATATATGAATCCTCACCTGATTCTCAATGCAATTTCAGTTTGCGACTGTCGGACTTAACGATGAGACTACGGATTACAGAATAAGGACTACATAGTACAACATAGGACAAATAAATGAATGTATGAATTTCAGTTTTGTAAATCTATTTATTTAAAATGATCGTTTATTTGACAGACTATTTAGTCAAATAGAATAAAGTTTAGGTTATATCTTTCAGTTAATTCACTAGAATTTCTTTAGAATACTATAAACACAAAAAACGTAAAGGCTAATCAGTCTTACTACTCGTGTCTAGTGTTTCTTCTGCCGATGTATGCTATTGATTGATCTATGCTATTGATTGTTTCTGTGGCCACGGTATACTTGGGGGATTGTGTGGCCAGCACAATGCCCAGCTGCCTTTACTTAACCCCCAACTAAGGTCAGGTGACCCATCAGAGCTGGGTAGACTCAGGGACACCCCGCATTCCCGGGAAACAAATCCTAGCCTTCACCAGGATTCGTACCCAGAACCTTCGGATCGCCAGTCGAACGCGCTGTCGGCTCGGCTACCATGGCCCTTTCTATTGATTGATGGGTTTTCAGAAAGAAAAAAGAGAAGAAATGTTTACATATAAGGAAGGATAATACTTTGTAAATAAATAACTAAATAAATAAATAAATAAATAAATAAATGAATGAATGAATGAATGAATGAATGAATGAATAAATGAATGAATGAATGATTGAATGAATGAATGAATGAATGAATGAATGAAGGAATGAATGAATGAATGAATGAATGATGAATGAATGAATGAATGAATGAATAAATGAATGAATGAATGAATGAATGAGTGAATGAATGAATGAATGAATAAATAAATAAATAAATAAATAAATAAATAAATAAATAAAGTTAGTTTTGATATTATACAGACACTTTAAAATATAATATCTGCAGTCTGTGTTACTATCTTAATCTTTATAGTGTATCTTTATAGTATGTCAAAATATAAATGCATCTCTTAGTTTTAAATTAAGTAGTTTCTTATTTTTGTTATATTCTCATATCCATTTCCTGAAGTAAAGAGTATGTCCTAGTACAGGGGTGGGTAGGCAACCTTTTGCTAATGGTACCAAACTAGGATTTCTAAATCCTTCAGCGTGCCAACAATCTAAATGTCAACCTGCTTTATTATACTTGTTTTGTTACTTTGTATAAGACAATTTATCTGCAGCCAGTGTGACCGTGCCTGTACGTCCAGAATTGGCCGCTTTAGCCACATGAGGGCCTGCAAGGGAAATGGATCGTCTCACGAGACGTAAAATGCCGACGATAAGACAATTAATTTAACTCCATAACAAGACCAAGGCCAAAAGCAAAGGACCTTTCTATAGAAAATCGTTAAAGCGTTTTAATATTTAAAAAAAAAATAACGTTTTAGTGATTATCATCCTTTTTATTTGCATTTATACCAAATACAATATTTTATTACTAAACTTTCACATTTGTGGTAGATCTAATTATTTTGTAAACATTATCATTTGGCTGGCAAGACGAGGACTTAGCAACTGCTAATATTTATTATATTTTGTTTTCAGTTATAACTGAGAATTTCTTTAAATTTGTTTAATCCGTACCGATATGTAGAGTTCATTATCGTTAAGCTGAATTGATACGTAGTAATCCTCATTCAGTACCGGAAAATAAAAAATTATTGAAAAAAAAAAACAACTCTTGGCGGTGTCTCGCGTGCCATTGAAAATCGCTCGGTGTGCCAAGTTTGGCACGCGTACCTTAGGTTGCCGACGTCTGTCCTAGGATAAAACATGCAGGCTACAGTCTACAGATAGAGATGTCTAAGAACTGTATGGAATATTTTAACGATATGTACAAATATGTGTGTTTGTGTAGATTGAAAGTACTCAATTTGTCTTAAAATCGGAAATTTCTTGAAGGGTGAAAATAATACGCCTCTCTCTCTCTCTCTCTCTCTCTCACTGACTCTATTTCTCTCTCCTTCTCTGTCTATCTCTATCTGTCTCTCTCTCTTTCTCTCTCTGACTCATTGATTCTCTCTCTCTTTCTCTCTGTCTCACTGATTCACTCTCTCTTTCTCTCTCTGTCTCACTGATTCTCTCTCTCTTTCTCTCTCTGTCTCACTGATTCTCTCTCTCTTTCTCTCTCTGTCTCACTGATTCTCTCTCTCTTTCTCTCTCTCTGCCTCACTGATTCTCTCTCTCTTTCTCTCTCTGCCTCACTGATTCTCTCTCTCTTTCTCTCTCTGCCTCACTGATTCTCTCTCTCTTTCTCTCTCTCTGTCTCACTGATTCTCTCTCTCTTTCTCTCTCTGCCTCACTGATTCTCTCTCTCTTTCTCTCTCTCTGCCTCACTGATTCTCTCTCTCTTTCTCTCTCTGCCTCACTGATTCTCTCTCTCTTTCTCTCTCTCTGCCTCACTGATTCTCTCTCTCTTTCTCTCTCTGCCTCACTGATTCTCTCTCTCTTTCTCTCTCTGCCTCACTGATTCTCTCTCTCTTTCTCTCTCTGCCTCACTGATTCTCTCTCTCTTTCTCTCTCTCTGCCCCACTGATTCTCTCTCTCTTTCTCTCTCTGCCTCACTGATTCTCTCTCTCTTTCTCTCTCTCTGTCTCACTGATTCTCTCTCTCTTTCTCTCTCTGTCTCACTGATTCTCTCTCTCTTTCTCTCTCTCTGCCTCACTGATTCTCTCTCTCTTTCTCTCTCTGCCTCACTGATTCTCTCTCTCTTTCTCTCTCTCTGATTCTCTCTCTCTTTCTATCTCTGCCTCACTGATTCTCTCTCTCTTTCTCTCTCTCTGCCTCACTGATTCTCTCCCTCTTTCTCTCTCTGTCTCACTGATTCTCTCTCTCTTTCTATCTCTGTCTCACTGATTCTCTCTCTCTTTCTCTCTCTGCCTCACTGATTCTCTCTCTCTTTCTCTCTCTGTCTCACTGATTCTCTCTCTCTTTCTCTCTCTGTCTCACTGATTCTCTCTCTCTTTCTCTCTCTGTCTCACTGATTCTCTCTCTCTTTCTCTCTCTGTCTCACTGATTCTCTCTCTCTTTCTCTCTCTCTGTCTCACCGATTCTCTCTCTCTTTCTCTCTCTCTGTCTCACTGATTCTCTCTCTCTTTCTCTCTCTGTCTCACTGATTCTCTCTCTCTTTCTCTCTCTGTCTCACTGATTCTCTCTCTCTTTCTCTCTCTGTCTCACTGATTCTCTCTCTCTTTCTCTCTCTGACTCATTGATTCTCTCTCTCTTTCTCTCTGTCTCACTGATTCACTCTCTCTTTCTCTCTCTGTCTCACTGATTCTCTCTCTCTTTCTCTCTCTGTCTCACTGATTCTCTCTCTCTTTCTCTCTCTCTGCCTCACTGATTCTCTCTCTCTTTCTCTCTCTGCCTCACTGATTCTCTCTCTCTTTCTCTCTCTGCCTCACTGATTCTCTCTCTCTTTCTCTCTCTCTGTCTCACTGATTCTCTCTCTCTTTCTCTCTCTGCCTCACTGATTCTCTCTCTCTTTCTCTCTCTCTGCCTCACTGATTCTCTCTCTCTTTCTCTCTCTGCCTCACTGATTCTCTCTCTCTTTCTCTCTCTCTGCCTCACTGATTCTCTCTCTCTTTCTCTCTCTGCCTCACTGATTCTCTCTCTCTTTCTCTCTCTGCCTCACTGATTCTCTCTCTCTTTCTCTCTCTGCCTCACTGATTCTCTCTCTCTTTCTCTCTCTCTGCCCCACTGATTCTCTCTCTCTTTCTCTCTCTGCCTCACTGATTCTCTCTCTCTTTCTCTCTCTCTGTCTCACTGATTCTCTCTCTCTTTCTCTCTCTGTCTCACTGATTCTCTCTCTCTTTCTCTCTCTCTGCCTCACTGATTCTCTCTCTCTTTCTCTCTCTGCCTCACTGATTCTCTCTCTCTTTCTCTCTCTCTGATTCTCTCTCTCTTTCTATCTCTGCCTCACTGATTCTCTCTCTCTTTCTCTCTCTCTGCCTCACTGATTCTCTCCCTCTTTCTCTCTCTGTCTCACTGATTCTCTCTCTCTTTCTATCTCTGTCTCACTGATTCTCTCTCTCTTTCTCTCTCTGCCTCACTGATTCTCTCTCTCTTTCTCTCTCTGTCTCACTGATTCTCTCTCTCTTTCTCTCTCTGTCTCACTGATTCTCTCTCTCTTTCTCTCTCTGTCTCACTGATTCTCTCTCTCTTTCTCTCTCTGTCTCACTGATTCTCTCTCTCTTTCTCTCTCTCTGTCTCACCGATTCTCTCTCTCTTTCTCTCTCTCTGTCTCACTGATTCTCTCTCTCTTTCTCTCTCTGTCTCACTGATTCTCTCTCTCTTTCTCTCTCTGTCTCACTGATTCTCTCTCTCTTTCTCTCTCTGTCTCACTGATTCTCTCTCTCTTTCTCTCTCTGTCTCACTGATTCTCTCTCTCTCTTTCTCTCTCTGTCTCACTGATTCT
This sequence comes from Anisus vortex, assembly GCA_949126835.1. Lineage (NCBI taxonomy): Eukaryota > Metazoa > Mollusca > Gastropoda > Planorbidae > Anisus > Anisus vortex. The sequence goes on from OX421508.1 coordinate 5,449,738, forward strand.
CTCTCTTTCCCTCTCTCTGTCTCACTGATTCTCTCTCTCTTTCTCTCTCTGTCTCACTGATTCTCTCTCTCTTTCTCTCTTTGTCTCACTGATTCTCTCTCTCTTTCTCTCTCTGTCTCACTGATTCTCTCTCTCTTTCTCTCTCTCTGCCTCACTGATTCTCTCTCTCTTTCTCTCTCTGCCTCACTGATTCTCTCTCTCTTTCTCTCTCTCTGCCTCACTGATTCTCTCTCTCTTTCTCTCTCTGCCTCACTGATTCTCTCTCTCTTTCTCTCTCTCTGCCTCACTGATTCTCTCTCTCTTTCTCTCTCCGCCTCACTGATTCTCTCTCTCTTTCTATCTCTGTCTCACTGATTCTCTCTCTCTTTCTCTCTCTGCCTCACTGATTCTCTCTCTCTTTCTCTCTCTGTCTCACTGATTCTCTCTCTCTTTCTCTCTCTGTCTCACTGATTCTCTCTCTCTTTCTCTCTCTGTCTCACTGATTCTCTCTCTCTTTCTCTCTCTCTGTCTCACTGATTCTCTCTCTCTTTCTCTCTCTCTGTCTCACTGATTCTCTCTCTCTTTCTCTCTCTGTCTCACTGATTCTCTCTCTCTTTCTCTCTCTGTCTCACTGATTCTCTCTCTCTTTCTCTCTCTGTCTCACTGATTCTCTCTCTCTTTCTCTCTCTGTCTCACTGATTCTCTCTCTCTCTTTCTCTCTCTGTCTCACTGATTCTCTCTCTTTCTCTCTCTCTGTCTCACTGATTCTCTCTCTCTTTCTCTCTCTGTCTCACTGATTCTCTCTCTCTTTCTCTCTCTGTCTCACTGATTCTCTCTCTCTTTCTCTCTCTCTGTCTCACGGACTTTTTCTGTCTGTCTCTCTTTCTCTTTTCTCTCTCTCTCTCTCTCTCTATGTTTCTCTCTGTTTGTCTCTCTCTCTCTCTCTCTCTCTTTCTGTCGTTTTATTTATATACCTCTGTCTATTTCTATAATTAATATTCTTTCTGTCTATCCATCCACCTCTTTAATAATCAATCTATTTATCTCTAAGGATCTCTTTCTAGCTCTGTCTTTCTATTTTGTTCTATGCAGTGCTTTTTTTGTAAAACAAATAGGTGCCGGTACTCAGTGATGGATTGCCTAACTTTTAAAGCAGTTTCGCATTTTATATTTTAATTCCTATTGCGCGCAATTTTAAAAGAATTCAATTTTAACAAATTAATAATATAATAAATTAATAATAAACGTTAAAATAAAAGAAAAGTAAAAAAAATTTCCCCACATTGAAAAAGATGCCGGTACACAGTACCGGTGCGTACCGTCACAAAAAAAGCACTGGTTCTATGTATAAGCTAACTAACTAACTGCCTGGATTTCAGCCACTTCACTCTCTCTATCACTCTCTATTTCTTTCTATTCATTTCTCTCCCTCTCTCTCTTTCTTTCTATTCAACTATTCGTCATTCTTTTTTCTATCTGTTTCTCTATTCACTCTCTCTTTCTGTCTGTCTCTCTCTCTCTCTCTCCTAATCAATCAACCACTACTTCTTAACCATGTATATTTACTCGCGCGCGCACTCAACCGTAAAACCGGAAGTAAACGGCTTCCCATTTTGAGCGACCTGTACTACGGATCTACTGAAGTACCACTCACTTACTGCACTATTAGCTTAACGAGATTAAAAAAAAAGAAAAACCTTTGCTTGATCATTTGACACGGTCCGCTGGCTACCAGAGTAAAAATATCGGAAATACCCTTTCGCCTATATTTATATGATTTCTTTCTTGTCTTTGAAATTAATTGAATTAAAACCACAAAACCTCATTTAAAGTCACACAGAGCAGGAAAAGTCTGTTTAAGTTACTTAGTGAAATGAATAATTTAAAATGTAGGGCGTGGTTAATTAACGTAATTTGTTATTGGCATTGATAGAAGATGTTGTTTTTTTTTAAAAAAAAGCATTTCACGCATGATTGACTGCGGGTTGTGTTTTCATGTTACTTGTTATAACATAAATTTGTTACTGCTTAAAAAATATAAATTTTTATAGACGCCCCTTCTATAAATAAAATTATAGCGTCCCACATGGTCGAGTCTAGTCTTGCATTTTTATTTAATGTTTTAAATGATGTTAAGTTACTGGTATTCATGGTTTGCTCGGGCAACCCATTCCATGCCGGATGCCACTCGAAAGAGGGCATATAATATATGCATTTGTTCTCGCATAGGAGATAATAAAAGTGTTTTTGTCCTTATATTTATCTGAGTATTAAAACAGGTTGTTATTGTATTGCATTTCTAAATGAGAGTTTCGTCGGCATCCGTCCGTCTCCAAGAGACGATGGTGTAGCTTCACGGCAAAGGTGACCAGCTGCACCGCCGAGAATGGCTGTGGAGGCCAACTCGGGAGTGGCAATCCCTGCCGCACTTCAGGCATTTGAAGGTGGATGGCTGTTGTAAAGGAACCTTCCGCCTCGCTCTTTTCTGGATGGCAGCTTCCATGCGCCCAGTTTCTGCGCGGGATGTGCCAAGCCTGACTGCGAGCCTCCAGGTTGGTCGGTCAGAAGCGTTTGTCTTTTTCAGGCTTACAGTCAGAGTTACAATGAGAGTTTAATGCCTTATGTATTATTACTACTTTACTTTTTGCCCTTCTGTCCTCTATTGTTTCTAGGTTTAGTGATTTAACTATTGGTGTTACTCTTATCAGTTGTGAATATCTAGATCAGAACGATGCTATAAAAACAGAACAATGAAAGGCCTTCAGATATCCGAACTATGATATAGAGCAGAACAATGAAATAGATGCTATTATAATGCCACCAATAAACTTGTTTAAAAACCTCTGCCTGCTACAGAATACTGCACAGACTTTCTCCTCCCCTACCCACCCACCCACCAAGCCCTGCTACGTCATAAAGCCAAGTAGTTCCCGGTCACATAATCAGTTTTATCTGTGGCCAGGTTTTTCTCTTACAAATTTCTCTTTTCCGAATTCCTCCGTTGCCAAATACACTATAGTTGTTGGTCCGATTTTTTGTTTGTTGATGTTTGTTTTTCCATTCAAACCATTCAAGAGTTATCTTTTCATTTGTAAACGAACTGCAATGATGTGAACATTCCGAGCAGACTGAGGGTTATGAATCCTTACTTTTTTGTTTTTTAATGTTGTTGTGCTTAGAAGAATGGAAGGTCAACATCCGCGAAGAATGAACGGTAGGATTGAATTATCTGACCCTTTCTTTATGAGACTGACGCAGAGAGTCTGGCTGGCTTTTTTCAGACTGAAGTGACCGTGGTTAGATGGTGGGGGGCTGGCGGTGAGGGAAGATTGATGACGTTGATATAGACTTATTATATGGATTGTGGCGTTAAGGGGGTTTGACCTCTGCAAGAGATGACGTCAAGTATTTTATTATTTTTAAATTACGAATCTTTAGCAGCCTTTTGATATTGAAATAAACGAACTTTGTTGATTATCTTATATATAATAGACGCTTCTAAACAGAAGACTATCGCGTCCTACGCTCATTTCTTTTTTGTTCAGGAAACCCATTCCGTGCCCGAATGCCACGAGGGAAGAAATAGTACTTATATGACAATATGCATTTGATCTCACATCATGGGATAAGAAAAGTGTCTTTGTCCTTATGTTTATCTCAGCATTGTAACAGTGTCTATTTTGCGTTCAGAAATGTTTCTGAAGCGATGGAGGAAAAAAAAATTAAGAGTTTGTTGTTAATTCAACCACGAATATGATATTCTTTGCCATGTTATTCACTTAACCCTTCCCGTACCAACCTACTTCTATCTAAGCTGCCTTCAGTTCCGCTATATACGCGCCCGGGACTGTAAGGGTTAACAGTTACAAATAAATGCATGCACATTCTTAGATTTTTTAAACGTTTACAAATTGCCAAGCGTTTGCCAATATAAAGCAAGTAAGTTTTAGGGTTCTGTGGAATAAATATTTGAGAAACACTGGATTAAATGGACAGGATAAAGCTTCTGCTTAAGGTTTTCTCTATTACTCTTATAATAAGGTAAATACGGTTGGTTCTTTATGCTACTAATTATATTTTATTGTGTCTTATTATAGTTTACACCGGAAGCAACAAATGTAAAGTTTACGACTTACTCAGCATTTATTTTTAGCTCATTGATGTGTTCAGATTTTATGTTGTCTGATTTTAATGAACAATCCTAGTTCAATGATAAAAATATATTTAAGGTTTACTTCGGAATGATCAATTTAGGTTTACTTTGGAATGATCAATTTAGGTTTACTTTGGAATGATCAATTTAGGTTTACTTTGGAATGATCAATTTAGGTTTACTTTGGAATGATCAATTTAGGTTTACTTTGGAATGATCAATTTAGGTTTACTTTGGAATGATCAATTTAGGTTTACTTTGGAATGATCAATTTAGGTTTACTTTGGAATGATCAATTTAGGTTTACTTTGGAATGATCAATTTAGGTTTACTTTGGAATGATCAATTTAGGTTTACTTTGGAATGATCAATTTAGGTTTACTTTGGAATGATCAATTTAGGTTTACTTTGGAATGATCAATTTAGGTTACTTTGGAATGATCAATTTAGGTTTACTTTGGAAGATAGTCATTAGCACAAGGAAGGTAGCCATTGACACAATGAAGGTAGCCATTAAAAAATGATCATTCCAATTTATTAAGGTTTTAACGAATGTTAAGATGATTGGTTTTCCTGGTTTGTTCAAACAAATGCCATGCCTGGATGAAGAAAGAGAATTTATATGATATTGTTCTTGCAGATGGAATAAGATAAGTGTATTTTTGTCTGTTTCTATCTTAGTGTTCAATAACTATGTTGTAATTCTAAGCCACAATTAATACCTACTTTACCTTTAATTTGCATTCATCTTTCTAGTAAGTAAAAGTATCCCGTCGAACCAAATTGATCCATAGGGCCGGTGCAGCAACGTTCACCAGTTCCTGTGGCCACGACAAACTAGGTAATTGTGTGGGCAGCACAGTCGCCTTTACTTTACCATAAATAAGGTCAGGTACCCATCAGAGCTGGGTAGACTCAGGGACACCCTCCAATCCCAATAATTTTTCTTTTTTTTTTCTATTTATCTATTTCTCTATTTATTTTCGAATCATTCTATTTATCTATCTATCTTTTTATTTATCAATCTACCTGTATCTGTCTTTATGAAAAAATTATGATTCGAACAGTACGCCAGCCGAACGCGCTGCCTGCTCTGCCACCTGGACACCCTTCTAGTGTTTCTACGTTCTTTCTACTCTAAGTGACATCTGAGAATCTATTTCCTATTAAAACATCCCCTGATGTTCTATTGATGACTTTGTTGTGAGATAATCCTCTTTTAGACCAATAGATCATCATTATCCACCACACGTTGAAGCATTTAACAATCACAAACAGGCACTTCAAGACTATTGTCAACTAAAAGCCAATCGGGTATTGTTAACAACAAGCGTAGTAAATGCAAATGCCAACTCTGTTGATTTCAACCTAATGTGGAGATCGTCTTTGGCTTAAGTTCACACTAAGTACGTCCACTGGATCGACGAGTCCGTTGGACAAAATGAAGACAGCCCCGCGGGCCGAAGTTTTTGAGAACCCTTGCTATATTCAAACTGGTTGATAGGAAGGGGGGGGGGTAAAAAACAAATCCCATTTCGTATTAAAAGTGGATAAAGTGCGTTCAATAATGAACAAAAATAAATAAAAGGATTCAAAGCCATTGTTGTTTATTGAAGCGTGATAGTCTCCCTTAGATAAACAAAATAAAACAAAAACAATACAAGAACAATAACAACATAGGCTTGCACATGCGCACGCACACATTTCTGTCTAGGACATCAAATGACATTTTGTTTTGTTTTTTATTTCACGTTGCATCATTTATCTCCCTTGATAATATTAAGCGCGGTGAGTTGGAAATTACTTTGCGCCATCTATCTATCTTTTTATCTATCTATCTATCTATCTATTGTATCTATGTATATATATCTATCTATCATTTTGTCTATAGATTTTCCCATTTATCTATATATCTATTTATTTATTAATCTATCTATTTATTTATGAACCTTCTTTCTATCTATCGATCAATCTGTCTATGAGTCTATCTATCTATGTATCTATCTATCTATGACGCTATCTATCTATGACTATATTATATCTGTCTATTTATTTAGTAGCATTTTTTTATATTATATCTATATAATTAACATATCCAGGTATTAGTATCCAGGCACCAGGGCGGGGTTGAAGTGCAATTGCTGCGCACATTGCTTCCTCCCAGCCAAGCCTCGTGGCCTCTCGGCTGCGCAATAAGACCCTGGACGCGTAAGACCTTACGAGTGTGCTCTCGATGCAAGCGTACTGGGTAGTTCCCACACTTCGCCAGCGATGAGGCCCATGGGTACGGAATTGTGGAATCGGAAGTATATATTTTTGTCTATTGTGTTCCTATAACAACATCAATGACCTATCGGAAGTATATATTTTTGTCTATTGTGTTCCTATAACAACATCAATGACCTATCGGAAGTATATATTTTTGTCTATTGTGTTCCTATAACAACATCAATGACCTATCGGAAGTGTATATTTTTGTCTATTGCGTTCTTATAACAACATCAATGACCTACCGGAAGTATATATTTTTGTCTATTGCGTTCCTATAACAACATCAATGACCTACCGGAAGTATATATTTTTGTCTATTGCGTTCCTATAACAACATCAATGACCTACCCTTGAACCTTTGCCCATTTCTTTCCGGAGAACAAAGACCAGGTCCTCAGTGTTCAGAATGACCTTGTTAGGTCCTTTGGTCATTTCCTTGTTTAGCCAGTAACGCCTGGAAAATATAACGAAAAATAGCATCAACTATTATATTGTAATGGATATTGAGATATTATAGTGACCGATGGATTGCATAATTGATACACAGGTTATAGTGTCACTGTCGTGTTTACTGTCGTAATCACTTGTGTGTTCACTCTCATTGTCACTGACACTGCCATTGTCATTGTCACTGCCAATTTCATTGTCATTTTTTGTTATCGCAAGTCATTGTCACGCGGTGGTTCACTTTTTGGTCTCGCTTCCATTGTGACTGCAAGTTAACCGTTGTTGTCATGTCATTGTCAATACCATGTCCACTGTCATTGGCACCCATCATGTGTCGCTGGCAAGTTCAGTTTCGTAGTCACGGTCGCACTCACTAATTTTGTAAACGGTCATTGTCCACCTGTACTGTAGCCAAGACCATTGTTTATCTATGCCCCTGGCATTGTCACTTGCATTGTTATTGCCACTCTCCCTACACAGAGAGAGGGAGAGAGGGAGAGAGAGAGAGATGGGGGGGGGAAGAGAGTGAGAAAGGGGGAGAGGTAGAGAGAGGGAGAGAGAGAGTCATAGATATAACAAGAAAGAAAGAGATAAAGAGAGTCGAAGAGAAACAGACAAATATAGCTTCAATAGACTTTGTTCAGATTTCATCAAGACTTTTATTGATCGTTGACGGTTGATGTTCATTAGTTGTTTTAATTGTTTTATGTTTTCATTGTATGATCATTTTTTACTAAGAGTATGAATGTCGTAATGTGCATAAAAATAAAAACACGACACGGAATTTCTTGTTTGTTTTCGCTTATAAACAGATAAAAACTACTTTTTTTTTTCAATTTCATTTCATGAGCTCTTTAGAAAAAACATTAATACCAATACAAAACGAAAACAAAAAAAAAACAACATAGACACGATGCCAGGAATAGATCTAGGCTAATACCAACTTACACGTTGATGATAGTTTTCATTTATTCAAATCAATTTTTACATCTTTTTGAAAAACTAAATTTTTTTTATAAAAAAGATTACAACAAAAAATGACTACTGTTATTAACAATCAAATTTTAGTAAAGTACAGCATCATACTATTTAAATATGTCCCTGATAAGGTCAAACTATCTACTACCATTTATTGGTAAAGGAGCCGTCCATAAATGACTTCCCGCGATTTTGGCCACTTGTATTTTATGTATGGGTTTAGGATATAGGGTCAAGGCAAGGGTCATGGTCAAGAGTTAAAAAGCTAATTCGGGGTAAATGTTGAAGCCTACTGCCGCGGTTCCCAAATATTTTTTTGTGTATGAACATAAATACATAAATATACATAAATACATAAATACATGAATGCATAAATGCATAAGCACGTAAATATGTAAAGACGAAAATTCATAAATGCATAAAAAAAAACTAGTTAGCTAATTATTATATTAATATATATATATATATATATCACCACATGTCTACCCAGGGACAAATATATTGTAATAGGTCTATCGTGGACATCATGACAAACTGATTGTGAACATTATTTTCTTCCTTTTTTTTTAGCCATCTGGCAAGTAATGGTTTTTGTTGCCCTGTTGCCTGGTTCTCTTCTAGCATTAGGGGATCATCGATTTCTTGGGATTTTTTGGGTGTTTCTGTCACACGCAACGCCATTCTCATTGTTACTGCCACTGTCAATTGCCGCTGTCGCTACCACTGTGAGTGTCATTGTCATTGTCGGTGTGACTGGCATCGTAAAGTGTTACCCACACTGTCATCGCCCCGGCCATTGTCATTGGTACTGCTAAACTCAATGTTTTTTGTCAGTGTTAATGACCGTATCATTTTCATTATCATTGCCAGTGTAATAATTGTCAGTGTAATTTACAAATGCCTTACCAAATGTTATTGACACTGTCATTTCAATGTCATTGTCAAATGCCATATTAACTGTCGCTGTCACTGTCAATTCTCTTTTTTTCTCACTGCCACTTTGTGACAATTATAAAGAATCTACCATATAATACACAAGACTCTATTAAAATAGTTCCGACTTGACCTAAATCAGGGTGTGTGAAAGTGTGTGTATGTGTGTGCGTGTGCATGTGTCAAAGATTTGTGTTTGCAGTTGTTGGAGTATAATTGTTCCAATAATTCAAGGCAACAGAAAAATACACTCCAATCTTTTTTTTTATGTTTTAATATTAAAATAATCACGAGACCAATATCTATGCGATTATAAAGAAACCACAATACGACATTCATCCCCAGACAAAAAACACAAGACTCTGATGTCACTTCTCTGACTAACAACCACGTCATAACTCCGACGTATCGCTTAGAGATTATTATTATTACGCATTAAAACTAAATAAAAAAGCTCGCAATAAAATAATAAATAGAAGAACAATGTTTCAGATAAAATAGATCACAACAGCAGTGGCTGGGAGGAGTGGGTGAAGTGGTAGTGAAAATGAACATGAAAACGTTCGCAGTCACACCAGACGTGAGCTATTCATAGTGCTAGATGGCCAGATGCGGCCAGATGCGACTAGATGCGGCCATATCGGATAATTATTATGAAGACAGCATCTCTATTAATGTCACTAATTGGTGTACCAGTCTTGGACGTCGCAAGGGATTTCTACAATCAGCCATTTAGGTTGGGCGTGGCGGGGCGGTTGGAAAGGTGGATCTACGCTAGAGAGAAATTATATATGGTGGATTAGATGTGTACTGGCCATGGCTATGGTGTAATGTCATTACTATCAAAAGTACAACTCTATATGTTCTATACATACATACAAACAAACAGCCATCAAAACATTCATACGACATATGCACATCTATATAAATATTTAACATGATTTATATTTATAATAATAATACTTGTATAGCGCATATACCGTTGGGAACAGTTCTATACCCTGTCAACAGTTACAGAGTACAGACAACGAATACAAGACGAAAATCTATAGATGTACAAGTGAATACTGAAATACTGTATAATCTTCATTATGTCTGATCTATATTCTGTAGGCGCTAAACAAAGTAAAAAGTTTTCCCAGCGAACAGCTTACGTGGCCACTGGGAAATTGTGTGGCCAGCACAATGCCTATCGGCCTTTACTTTTACCCAACTAATGATTGGTACTTATCAAAATTTTATAGACCCAAAGACACTCTCCAGACCCCGGATACAATATTAGCCTTCACCTGTATTTGAACTCTATCGCTCGGCAACTGTGTCACCAGGATTAATATTTTATCTGATCTTTGTTTTGTATTATACATTTTCTGGATGCTCTATAATCTTTATGTTCTATTTTATGTATTTCTATATTCCATTGGAGATATATCCTTTATGATCTACTGTCAGTATTATCTAATATTATGTAAGCTCTGTCGGATCTATATTGTGTATAATCTTTCTTCTATGTGCTCTATATCAGGGCTCAGCAACCTTTTGCTAACAGCGTGCCAAACTAAATCATTCTGCGTGCCAACAGCCTAAAATCCAACCTGTTCTATTATACTTTAAAAAAAAATATTTTTATAGGACAATTAATTTAACTCCGTGGTCCGTAGCAAGACCAAAGCCAAAAGCAAAGGATATTTTTTATAGAGAAAATCGTTAAATAGTTTTATATCTATGGGAAACTGTGTTTGTATTTATCAACCTTTTTATTTGCATTTATATCAATTACAATATTTTATTAGTCTACCTAATTACACAACTTTGGTCATTATTGTCTAAAGACTTAACATTATTTTGGTACTCAAGATTCAAGATGAAGATCTAACACTCATTTTTAATTATAATTATATTGTGATCTCAGTTTAGTGGGATGGCCTTTAATGTGTTTTAAATAACTATTGCGGAGATCTTATTAATGTAAAGCGGAAGAGAAACTTAGTAATTAGACAAACTGGGTAGTTAATATAATGTTTGAAAATATACATAGAAATTCTTTAATCATAAAACAGTTATACAATTATACAATTTTCAAATAGTTTTTAAAGTTTGTTAGACCTAATTTTAAATGACCAAATTGTAATCCGTTATTTTTTTATTATAAAAAAAAAGAACAAACGCACTTAAATAAAATACTTTAATTATCTCCCTTAAAAAAAAATGTTTCTACATTCATTGGATTCAATAGCGATGCCAAACAAGTTATGTTTTGTAATTTAGACAATATTAATGACTTATTTTTATTTCTTTATAAGTGTAAGTTGAACCCAAAGCTGAAAGTAGAAGAGCGAATGCCTATCAGTTGAGAATATCAGATGTTTTTCCTAAGCTAAGAAGCCTCCTTACAGATTTTTTCCGCAAATGGATTTTTTCCGCACATTTGGATGCCCATTTCTTAAAAGTTTTTGAAAGTCTTGCCTTTGGTTAGAAAACTTTGAGTACTTCGATGTACAGCTGATAAAGCCTTAACTATATATCGAAAGATATGCCTTAATATAGGGATGTACATGAAGTAAAATGTTTTGAAATTTATTTCACGGCAAAATATATGTCCAGTTTCAATGCAAATCCATTCCAGTGGCCCTTGTAAATGCAAGTTCAACTCACCGAAATGTGTCTCTATGTCATTCAGAAACATCAGCTTCAAAAGTCAGTTTTCCTCATTCAGAAACATCGGCTTCAACAGTTCAGTTTTCCTCATTCAGAACCAGAAACTGTTGTTGTTTGTTTTTTTTCATCAATAAAAAAAATTTTGAGGTCTCTCACGTGCCATAGAAAATCGCTCTGCGTGCCAAGTTTGGCACGCGTGCCTTAGGTTGCCGAGCCCTGCTCTATATCATTCATTTATTGTCCACATCCTTTATGATCTTTATTATGTAGAGTCCATTATCCAGTGTTACACATTTGTCTTTTTTGAATGTTTGCTTATAGAACTTTATTTTTTATAAACATGGCATCATTACGCATTCTTTATATTAAGCCTTACCCATATATTATCTATTATCTATATACTATACCGTCTATTTCAGCAAATCATTTATTTAGAAAACGTTTTTCCACTCTCATACGTACGTGACTTTGCCAGCACTCCTTTCAATTGCTGTACAATAAAAAAAACGCATCAACACCTTATCAACGTAAAACGTCTTTTACGGACGACCCCTAGGATCTCCACATAGAAAACTTCCCATTCCCACCCGTTACAGCAATGTTAGCTCGAGCCGCCTCAGTCTTGACCCTATTATATGCCTCTCCAGACGAGCACGAATTGACCTAGTTGCATGCATCTCTCGGGCGGGAAAAAAGGAAGTGACCTAATTTTGTCTTCCCGTGTTTAATACTTATCTCTATTCTTAGGGTTCGATGCCCTAGAAGTCAGATGAATGATATCCGTTCCACGGGAAAAGAAAAGGGAAAAAGACCCGTCTGACATGAAATGGTAAAATGTATAGAATTTGAGATCAAACAAGTGCGTTGGCTTATTTCCACTCATACGTATGTACAGAGAAAAGCCAATGTGTCGGAATGGGTAAACACCCGAGGAAGGCAGCGAGGGCGATTTTTTACTTCAAATATTCATGACATTTGTTTGGTGGATAAATAAATGTTTACTTGTGATACTTCCGGAATTCAATGGCAATCGATAAAAGTAAAGTACCCGTCGGACCAAATTGATACATAGGTCCGTTGAAGCAGCGTTCACCATTTTTGTGGCTACGGCATACTAGGAGATTGTGTGATCAGCACTACGCACAGCCTGCTTTACGTTACCCCAACTAAGGTCTTCCTTTTATTGGTACTTATGTTAGGTGTGTGCTTCAACAGAAGGTTTTATGTGTATGCTGTATGCTTCAACAGAAGGTTTTATGTGTATGCTGTATGCTTCAACAGAAGGTTTTATGTGTATGCTGTATGCTTCAACAGAAGGCTTTATGTGTATGCTGTATGCTTCAACAGAAGGTTTTATGTGTATGCTGTATGCTTCATATGATATCGTCTCGTATATTGTTTACTACCGGCTATTTCATTCACTAAATAGCACTAATGAGGTGTATAACTAAAAGTTTCGGCGAATCCCCGACGTCGGTCGTCTGGCCAGTAACGGACACCCCGGGCGAGTGTCACCTAATCCTATACCATCCTTGACCCAATTCCCCACCAGGTTTAGTCCATCGTTACTATCATGCTATCAGTCTTGGACTTTGTGCTTTATTGGCATTTGTCTGGCACAGTACCAGACCGGAACTCAATCATTTCACACATAAATGGACGGGATTGGGGGCGAAGGGGGTTCTGGGAGGAGTAACAAGAGCGGCGTAACTTTTTTTCAATTCCATCGGTCTAGTCGTTATTGAGCTCAAGTATCTACATCACTTTAGTCGATTTTTTCGGGTTACTATGTTGGTCTAGTCTAGTGTAGAAACATTGAGTACTTTCATAGCGAACTGGATAGTTGGCATCACCCATTCTATAAACCACGGCACGGTGGACGAGTGGCAGCGCGTACGACTGGCGTACTGAAGGACCTGGGTTCAAATCCTGGTAAAGGCTATGATTATTTTTTTCCTGGACTCAATGGTGTGCCTAAGTCTACCCAGCTCTGATGGGCACCTGACATTGATTGGGGTAAAGTATAGGCGGCTGGGCATTGTGCTGGCCACACATCCCCTAGTATGACGAGGCCACTGAAACTGCCAATGATCAATTTGTTCCGACTGGTACTTTACTTTTACTCCATAAATAACACATATATATATATATATATATATATATATATATATATATATATATATATATATATATATATATATATATATATATATATATTATCGGACACATAATAGAAATAGGATTGTGTGGCCTGCGCAAAGACGCAAGGGGTCTCTATTCACCTTTGCCACCTTGTGTATTGAATCTCTCATGTATTGTGCATGTAAAGAATTTAAAACAAAGAAGGTTTTGTTATAAGTTTGTTACCGAGACCCTTGGGTACACTCATTCCGCAAATATGGAACAGAAAGCTCAAACGTTTTATCCCCAAAACAATGATGCCGTTGGCCGCTCAATAATGGTGTAAATTTGGTTGCAAAATAGTAAACTTGGCATACAATGATGGGACACTGGGTCTGCAAAAGATGATTGGGTTGGCTTGCCAACTACAAACAATTCAGATGGAAGAAAAAAAAGTTACATTTTAAATGTGTTGATAAATCAGTTTCCTAAAAAAAATTGGATTGACGTTATTGAAATTTGTGTTGCTGACTATGCTTATGTCGTCATGCATTGATTTGTGTTAAATGTTTAAGAGGAGACCTCGCGCGTGTTTGTATGTAGTCTATGTGTGTGCGAATGAACCAAAAATAGTAATCTGACGGCCAATTTCATAGATAGATTAAAAGAAAGACAAATAAATAGACCGATATGCAGATAGATAACTAGACGTAGAGAAAGAAACATAGACGAATAGACAGATTGACAGATAATATAGGCCTATAAATAGGTAATTAAATAGATAAATAGATCTATACCTAAATAGATAGATAGATCGATAAAAAGATAAATAGGTAGCTAGCTAGTTTGATAGATAGATAAATAGATACATAAATAGATACATTTAAAAGATCAATAGACAGATTGATATAGACAGATAGATGAATAGATAGATAGATAGATTGTTATAACTTTCATCCAATTCTTACGTCACCACTTTTTCGCTTCAACATATCTAAGCCTGCGGGCCATCGCATGGCCCACATAATTGGACTCGTGACCCGCGCTTAAACGACCCACACGAAAAAAAAAAATTTGAAAAAAAATATTTTGGGGCGAAATTGGGTTAGGAAAATGTCATTTGAAGGCGGTCATAATTAAACTCATCCGCCTCTCTGAACTAACAAAAACAACAGCAAAGAATCCTAAAAGCAATATTACAGACTCTCACATTATTACATACGTGTCCATTAGAGTTAGATAAACAATTGTGTTATTTTTCATGACTTCTAGATGTCTGTCTATAAAGGCGACTGAGATCCATTGAAATCTCGCCAATAATATTTACCCATAAGTCCTGGGTTTTCAAAAGTATGCCGTCTCCAACGTAAATATCTCTGATTGTAAACCAACATTTATCCCTACACTTATCCTACACTTATCCTACACTTATCTTACACTAACCCTACACTGACCAGAGATATTGAGTCTGTGGTTGTTAAAAAGTATAATAGAGACTAATGTTGTTGTTAATTTAAAGTTACTCCTACTACTTGTGAACTTCCGGAATGGGAATTTGATGGTGATTGGTCAAAATAGAAAGAACACGTGACATTGGTTAAGAATCGCCATATTTGCCAGATAGTTTTTTTTTTCTATTCAGTCTTTGACACTGTGAGTAAGTTAACAGATCTGTCTGTGATTCTGGGTCCAGAGTTGTATGTGTTGATAAAAGAACCTCATGCGATAAAATAAAGAGTTTATCCTGACTATGAAAAAGAAAAAGACATTGTAATTGGTCACATTATCGGCCATTTAAGTCTTGTACAGTAGCAGACGAAATATACGTTAGTTCTGATTATTTTACATACAGAAATAAATGTATATCATACCTTGACTACTTTTACCGATTAAAAAAAAATAAATTATATATGAACTTATACTTTGTGTATCTATGTATACTCCTTATTTTTATATAAATACATATGAAGAGATTATTTGTCCAATGTTTGTAAAGTTTTAAGTTATCAATTAACTTTATTTTTAGCTAGATACTCAAGAATATGACAAAATACTCAAGAATAAGACAAAATACTCAAGAATAAGACAAAATACTCAAGAATAACACAAAATACTAAAGAATAAGACAAAATACTCAAGAATAAGACACATTACTCAAGAATAAGACAAAATACTCAAGAATAAGACAAAATACTCAAGAATAAGACAAATTACTCAAGAATAAGACAAAATACTCAAGAATAACACAAAATACTCAAGACTAAGACAAAATAAGACAAAATACTCAAGAATAAGACAAAATACTCAAGAATAAGACAAAATACTCAAGAATTAGACAAAATACTCAAGAGTAAGACAAAATACTCAAGAATAAGACAAAATACTCAAGAATAAGACAAAATACTCAAGAATAAGACAAAATACTCAAGAATAAGACAAAATACTCAAGAATAAGACAAAATAAGACAAAATACTCAAGAATAAGACAAAATACTCAAGAATAAGACAAAATACTCAAGAATAAGACAAAATACTCAAGAATAAGACAAAATTCTCAAGAATAAGACAAAATACTCAAGAATAAGACAAAATACTCAAGAATAAGACAAATTACTCAAGAATAAGACAAAATACTCAAGAATAAGACAAAATACTCAAGAATAAGACAAAATACTCAAAAAAAAGACAAATTACTCAAGAATAAGACAAAATACTCAAGAATAAGACAAAATACTCAAGAATAAGACAAATTATTCAAGAATAAGACAAAATACTCAAGAATAACACAAAATACTCAAGAATAAGACAAAATAAGACAAAATACTCAAGAATAAGACAAAATACTCAAGAATAAGACAAAATACTCAAGAATAAGACAAATTACTCAAGAATAAGACAAAATACTCAAGAATAAGACAAAATACTCAAGAATAAGACAAAATACTCAAGAATAAGACAAAATACTCAAGAATAAGACAAAATACTCAAGAATAAGACAAAATACTCAAGAATAAGACAAAATACTCAAGAATAAGACAAAATACTCAAGAATAAGACAAAATACTCAAGAATAAGACAAAATACTCAAGAATAAGACAAAATTCTCAAGAATAAGACAAAATACTCAAGAATAAGACAAAATACTCAAGAATAACACAAAATACTCAAGAATAAGACAAAATAAGACAAAATACTCAAGAATAAGACAAAATACTCAAGAATAAGACAAAATACTCAAGAATAAGACAAAATACTCAAGAATAAGACAAAATACTCAAGAATAAGACAAAATACTCAAGAATAAGACAAAATTCTCAAGAATAAGACAAAATACTCAAGAATAAGACAAAATACTCAAGAATAAGACAAAATACTCAAGAATAAGACAAAATTCTCAAGAATAAGACAAAATACTCAAGAATAAGACAAAATACTCAAGAATAACACAAAATACTCAAGAATAAGACAAAATACTCAAGAATAAGACAAAATACTCAAGAATAAGACAAAATAAGACAAAATACTCAAGAATAAGATAAAATACTCAAGAATAAGACAAAATACTCAAGAATAAGACAAAATACTCAAGAATAAGACAAAATACTCAAGAATAAGACAAAATACTCAAGAATAAGACAAAATTCTCAAGAATAAGACAAAATACTCAAGAATAAGACAAAATACTCAAGAATAAGACAAAATACTCAAAAATAACACAAAATACTCAAGAAAAAGACAAAATAAGACAAAATACTCAAGAATAAGACAAAATACTCAAGAATAAGACAAAATACTCAAGAATAAGACAAAATACTCAAGAATAAGACAAAATAAGACAAAATACTCAAGAATAAGACAAAATACTCAAGAATAAGACAAAATACTCAAGAATAAGACAAAATACTCAAGAATAAGACAAAATAAGACAAAATACTCAAGAATAAGACAAAATACTCAAGAATAAGACAAAATACTCAAGAATAAGACAATATACTCAAGAATAAGACAAAATACTCAAGAATAAGACAAAATACTCAAGAATAAGACAAAATACTCAAGAATAAAACAAAATACTCAAGAATAAGACAAAATACTCAAGAATAAGACAAAATACTCAAGAATAAGACAAAATACTCAAGAATAAGACAAATGGCTATGCAGAAAGTGAAATTCAATGCAGAAGAAAATAAATGTTATAGTAAGACAAAGAAACGAGTAAAAACTAAACGTAAGACAGATTCAGGAGTAAGACTATGATGAAGCAATACAAAAAATAGAACAAAACATTAAGCTTCATAAAAAGGAATACTCTTACGAATATAAGAATAACATAAAACTAAAATGCTATCTAACATTAGTTAGACCTATACTAAATATGCATCTTCTGTTCGGAGCCCATTAACTAAAGAAACATTTAAAAAATTAAAACACGTTTTCAGAAAAGAGCTGCGAGGTTCATTACTAGTGAATAGGCATACATTTTAATAATAAGTGTAACATCAATAATTAAATCACTGAACTAAGAAACACTGGGGGAGAGAAAGGGCAAAGAGAAAAGTAGTAATAATACACAAGGCATTAAATTATAATTTAAAAATACAACAGTAATATATTACATTACTAAGATAGACACACGGGGCAAAATACGTTTGTTAGTCCCGTGTGTTAGAGTCTTAGAACGCAAGTTTATGAGTTTTCTTTCTTCTCGAGTGGCATCCGGGCATGGAATGGGCTGCCTGAACAAAACCAGGAAAACCAATAATTTTTAACATCATTTAAAACACTAATCAAACTGAGAGAGTTAAACTCACTGGGACGGATAAGCGTAGGACATAATTATCTTCTCTGCATTATTGTCTCTTACGTGTAAGATAAGACAAGTAAGAGAAATACTAAATAAGACAAA
The DNA here is from genome assembly GCA_949126835.1 of Anisus vortex. Taxonomy (NCBI): domain Eukaryota; kingdom Metazoa; phylum Mollusca; class Gastropoda; family Planorbidae; genus Anisus; species Anisus vortex. The sequence continues at coordinate 5,468,184 of OX421508.1, forward strand.
TTAAAGGCCTCAGGAGTAACAGAAAGTCTTATAGCAAGACATATATAAAAAATATATAAAAAAATCGGCCATAGCTCTTTCAGACGTTGTAGAAAGTTGGGAGGAGGGCGGGGGGCGGAGGGCGGGGGACGGAGGGAGGGGGACGGAGGGCGGGGGACGGGGGACGGGGAGTGAAAGGGGTGAGCGGGGTAAGGAAACGGAACGGACAGACACTCTGGCTAAATGAGCAGTTAGTTGGAGACATTCAACTCTCAAGGGGCATAACGCAGTGCTCATCAAGAAATTCTCGGAGACCCACATTCTCAGACACAAAAAAGAAGAGAAAAAAAAGTAGTTGGTTATAGTGAAGGGATGGGAGGGACGGTGCTGGGGGGGGGGGTGTAGAGGAAGTCTAGAAATGCCAATCCACTTCCTAGTACGGACAGATTGGGGTCACTATATGTCAAATGTCATCTGGAAGTTAAAAAAAATAGTTTCAAATATAAATTGTAATAGGGTATGAATGGTATGAAGAAAGTAAAATAAAGTATCCGGTTGGACCAAATTGATGCAAAGGTCCGGTGAAGCAGCGTTAACCTGTTTCTGTGGCCACGGCATACTAGGTGATTGTGTGGCCAGCACTATGCACAGCCGCCTTTACTTTTCCCCAGCCAAGGTCTGGGACACACCCTCCGGACGCGGGGAAATATATCCTAGCCTACACCAGAATTCGAACCCAGGACCTTCGGTACGCCAGCCAAACGTGCTGCCGCACGTCCACCACGCCCCCCTATGAAGAAAGAATCAACAAAAAAAATTTTGGATAACTTTTTTGTTTGTTGTTGTTTTGCTTTTAGTTAGGTTTGTATTATTTAACACGGGTTTAGGGGCTTAATCTCCCTAAGCTAAAGAGTGGAGTAGGTTGGCGAACTAATGCCTCCGGGGGTGTTCCGACATGTGGCACACGGAAGGGCGAATGTGCGCACTGCCTAGGTCATTAAATAACGTGCACCAAGCTCTGGTGTACCTGTAGTTTTCTCACTGCACTGTTTCTCCGTAAACTTGTATACTTTTTTTTTTCAAAGCGCTCGTACACCATCCCTTTTTTTAACCCATAACCCTATAGTATGCAGCACCTGTATGGGACCCATCAACTAAGGAAAACATTTTAAAAATTAGAACAAATTCAAAAAAGAGCTGCAAGGTTCATAACCAGTGAATATTCCCAATTAACAAGAGTAACACCATTAGTCAAATCACTAAACCTAGAAACACTAGAAGGCAGAAGGGCAAAGAGTAAAGTAGTAATAATAGATAAGGCATTAAACTTTAATTTAGTAATACAACCCAAAAATCACCCGTTGCAAAGCTCAGATATACATAAGGACATGAACACTTTCCTTATCCCTTATGCGAGAACAAACGCATATAAGTACTCTTTATTCCCGAGTGCCATTCGGGCATGGAATGGGTTGCCTGAAAAACCAGGAAAACCAGTAACTTAACGTCATTTAAAACAATAATAAAAATGCAAGACTAGACTTGGACCACGGATGAGCGTAGGACGCAATAATCTTCTTTGTAGAAGGCACTACTGTACCCATGGGCCTCAAAGACTGGCGTAGTGTGTAAACCGCCGATACATTCACATTAAGAATACACGGGAGGGCGAAAGCATGGGGGACAGCCCCCGCAGCGGGTCCGAGGTTCATTGCACTGCCGAGAGGCCACCGAATCTCGGTGGGGAGGCAGCAATGGCCGCTGCAACCCCGTCTCGAAAACCACCCGGTGCCTGGATGCCTGCGTCTATAGTATAGGATTTGAGCTACCGGGTGACAGTTCAGGAATACGAGTGAGCCACCACGATAATGATCCTTAGGGGAACCGCAGTGAACGGTCGCTGGCCTGCGGAATCCTTCCCTGTTACACGGCATGCCACGCCTTTGGCGTATCGTGGGGTGGATTGAACTCGGACAGAGCTATGCTCAAACCTAAGCGTTACGTCCTGGACACAAGAGCTTCGGCTCGTCCGGGTTTCTTTAAGACTTTTTAATTCTTTATAGAAGAAGCGTCTGTAATGTATAAGAAAAGAAAAGAAAATACTCATTGTGCTCATCATAACTGTATGGGTAATTACAGTGTATTTGAAAATTAATTTTAGCCAGTTCGGACAACTGGGCACCTATTCTAGTTTAAGTATATATTATTATGACAAATTGCTCACTCGGACAATTTTTTTTTTGGGGGGAGGGGGCCAAGAAAGTGGGGGCTCTAAGCAATAGCTTGTGTAGCTTATATGTAAATCCTGCACTGGATAGATAGATGAATAGCTAGATAGATATATAGATAAATCGATAGAGATACATAGATCAATAAACATATAGACTGATAAATGGATATACAAAAAAGATTGATAGATAGATATTTAGATTGTTAGATAGATAAAGCTCTTGTGCTTTGGTTTACAGAAGCTAATGCTAATGACACAATAACTTTATAGAACTATTTCACGAAAATCAGAAACAATAATATTATCTTATCCAGTACATGGTTATTATTACACAGCAAGCCATTTTTTCTTATGGGCCGTTCTCTCTCACTCTCTCTCTCTCTTTCTCTCTCTCTCTCTCTCATTCTCTCTCTCTCTTTCTCTCTCTCTCATTCTCTCTTCTTTCTCTCTCTCCTTCTCTCTCTGTCCTTTATAACTTCAAGCTGTCAATTAACCATTCATTCCCTGGCCGTAGCCCGCCGTGACCAATTGGCCTTAGTAGTATTGTCCAGCGGAACAATTTGTCAACCCACGACATTGTTACGCAGACACACAAAAAGAAAGAAAAGAAAAGGAAGGAAAATGTGACAAAAAGGTAAAGAAAATTTTCCCTAATGAAGTAAAACCTTCCTTTTTTTTAAACGGAAAAGTATTTTTTTAGATATATAGAATCCGTTTACCTAAAAGAAAAAGTCGAAATTGTGTGGTCAGTTAGTGCGTGATTGAGTGGTCGATCTGCGGTCAAATTTGAATTGAATAGCTTAGCCACTGGTCAATTAAACAGGCAACGTTAGAAGCGTTAGTTAATTGCAGCGACCTGGGCATTGATTGATTTTTTTTTTTGTTTTTCGTTTTGTTTTTGCTTTGATGAATGGTCTCCCCTGGCTGGAGTATGCAGATTAAATACACGGTTCAATAGTGTGTTTGTGCGTGTGTGTGGGGGGTGTAGGTGTGTGTGCGTGTGTGTGATATCTAAATGTGAATACGCAGCAGATAGACAGACAGGTCTAACTGTAAATTTGATGGATAGATTGATGGTTAGATAACCAGAGAGGCATAGAGGAGAGGTCAAAGACAGACACTCAGAGGATAGATGGTAGATAGATGGATAGATAGATAAATTGATAGTTAGATAGATATATAGATAAATATATATCGATATAGATAGATAGATAAATTGATAGTTAGATAGACAGATAGATAGATAGATAGATGCATAGATAGATGCATAGATAGATAGATAAATATATAGATAGATAGATAGATAAATAGATAGATAGATAGATGAGTCGATAGATATATAAATAGATAGAAAGATAGATAAATATATAGATAGATAGATAGATAGATAGATAGATAGATAAATAGATAGATAGATAGATAGATAAATAGATAGATAGATTTATTGATTCGTGTATAGTTAGATGTATCTTTGAATAATTTTGTATATTACTCAATATATAAATACATTATTGCAGTGAATCTTAATATTACTATTGTTAAAATCCGACTTTATCCATATATTATATCTTACATGGTTAATAATGATTAAAAGTACCTTCTAAATACATATATAATTGCCCTGGGACCACGACACTACTATTTGAAGAGAAGGTTAACAAATGACAACCCTGTGTCCCTTACATGACATAAATGACATGTAAATTGAGCAAGTGGTTTTTACCTGAAGATGAGAGCTGCGACCACTCCGATGATCACAAGAACCAGAGCAGATATTACAATCCCAGCGATGTAGGAAGCCTTCAGACCTGGTATTTCAAGCACAAGCAGAAGGAAATTAAAAAAAAATAATTTTTTTTATATAAGTCTCTTATACATTTTTAGTGCTGTTGTTGCAATGTCTGTGTTAAAATGTCTGCGTCACGAAGTCTTATTATAGATCTAGTGGAATAAATGTAATGGTTTGCTGTTGACAAGTATAAAAGGAGACACTCGACTTGCCAGTTTTGGATGGGGACCCACTTTCCATTGGTCTCTTGGGTGCTTTAACGAGTATGAATCCCAGTGCTACAATGGCTGTTTTAATGTTGTGTTAGAATTTAGTTACAATTGCTATAGGCCTATTACAATTTGCATTGGCTATGTTACAGTTCAGTTACAATTAATCTATTACCATTTGCAATGGCTGTTACTCATTTTTTTCTGAAATTATTAAACAGAACTTTGTTACGACGACAACCAACCTGTTACAAAGTCTATTCTAAAAAATCCAAGTCACAATGTTGATGTTACAATTTCTAATTGAGCGTAGTAAAATGGATTTGGTACAATACTGATTGGACGTATACAGGCGGCTGGATAGCAAAGCCGACAGTGAGATCGTCTGACAAGCTCGACATATTGGGTTCGACCCACGGTGCAGACAACAAATAATAATTTAAAAAAAAAAAACATCGCCGACTTGGAGAGGAGATTGGGCGCCGCCAAGTCTACCAAGCCCAAAGAAAGGACTAATGGTCACAAAGACCGTTACAATGAAGGAAATAAAATATTATAAAAATTATAATATATAAAAATACCTAAAACGATTTCTGCGTATAGATGCAATACTGTTTTCCTAAAGAAAATAGGTTTTTCTTCTTAACAAATCTGAGAAGGTATTCAAGTTTAGCAAAACTGTTAATTTATTCTACAATATTATCGAAAATAGATACTTTTAGTATTGATATTTAAAATGTAAACAAACGGGAATCTAAAATGTTTGCGTTCGAGGATAGATACACATTAAACCATAGACTATAATATACATGGACCGCTTGCTTTAGTTTTTTATGCTATTATCTTCTTTTTTTTTGCAATTCCTGATTCTAAGTAAAGTAATTGTCATACAAGTTCCGTTTTATTAAATCGCATTTTTTTCGACTTTAAAGGAAACTTGTAGGCCTATTAATCCTATTATCATTGACTATAATAAGATGGACCGCCTGCACTATTTTTAGAGCTTATGTTCTTTTTCCGTGCGCACACAACACTGATCTATAAATGTTTCCGCTCTGTACAACTTTCGATTTTAATTTTTCATTGAGAAAATCATAGCGATTAAATAAAACGGAACTTGTATAGCAATAACTTTATTTCTTGTATAGCAATTACTTTATTTAGAATCGGAAATTCAGTGTTTCAAGTCATCATATAGCAGAAATACTAAAGCAAGCGGTCCATGTAGGGCCTATGTTATAGTCTATGCATTATACGTCTCGCTCGCTTCTTCATTTTTAATTGGGACCGAAAGTGGCAGCTACACTAGGTACTGGACCAAAAAAAGTACCAAGAAAATAGTTCTCTTTCTGGCGCATTGATCGCTGATCTTGGACTAGGAGATAGACTCAACCCCCGCAAATCATCGCTTTCATGACAAAGTGGTTAGATTTGCTTGTAAACAGAAATTATCGTCTGGAAGTCCAGAATGGCAATGTGTTTGAAGTCTGTGAACTTGAGTCCAAGCAATCAAATTGGTGGACCAAACGTTGGAATTTAGAAGAACAGATTCCGGGTATGTTTTTTTCAATCTCCTGTCGTAAAACTACTCAACGAACCACATTGATCCATAGGGCCGGCGAAGCAGGATTAACCAGTTTCAGTGGCATACTAGGGGGTATTGTGTGGCTAGCACAATGCCCGGCCCCTTTTATTTAACCTTAACTAATGTCAGGTACCCATCAGAGCTGGGTTGACCCAGGGACACCCTCGTGTCCGGTGCAAAAATCCTAGTCTTCCTATTTAGATTCGAACCCAAGACCTTAAGTGCACCAGTTGAAAGCGGTGCCGCTAGGTCACCATGCCCCCCGTCCTGTCATAAAATAATGAACATTTAAATATGTTTTTTTTAAGTGTTTTTTTTGTATTGCTAAGTTTTTGGGCGTTTCTAACATCTTTGTGATGCTCAATACATTTATTTTTTATTTGTATATATTGCACAGCGAGTATCGTCGCCTAACAACACAGTGTTCGTGGTGCAACGAACGCGGCGGCGCCACGGGAAACGGGATTTCCCGTTTTTATATTTTGTCTCCGTTTGACAGGAAGCCAGAGCTATTCAGCAATTTGAACTTTTTCTTGTGACTTACGATGCCTTATGACTAACAGCTGGCCTAGTTACTCAACACTTTGGGGACTCTTTACTTCCCCCCCCCCCCCAAACCCAGATTGTCCCTGGGAACTATTCGATCCATAAAGGCCAACTCCATTATTTCTCTATGCATAATAAGTAAATGCCTGGTGAAGAACGGCCATTGGTACATCGCTACTCTCAGTGTTATCACATTTAGCATGGCTCAGAGCACAATTTATTTATATAGTTGCGGGGGGGGGGGGGGGCGTGTAAGGAAATGGGGATGTTGGGGGGGGGGGAGCAAACTCAATAGCTCAGGGCTTTCTGCAACTTTTGTTCTTCTGTAACCTGTTTATTTTGTATACTTCCGCTTTGTGACTCATCTACACTAACGTCGCCTATACTGGCCTAAACGTTACATAATATATATATAAGAGATGGTGAACTTTTACGCCTCGTAATACATCATAAGTACTCAAGACTGCACTAAAGGGCTGTAGATTGAATCGGGTCAAAGACTATGATAAGATGGACCCCTTGCTTTGCTATTTGATAACTTAAAACACTTGGTTTCGGAATTTTCGATCCCACTAAGTCTTCCAGTTTAGTAATTCGCTATGATTTTCTTAATGGAAAATTCAGATTAAAATCGAAAGTTGTATACAGCGGAAACCTTTAATGCAATCGTAGGAGCGTAAGAAGTCATTTAACACATCCTTTTATTGGCTGCGCACGAAAAGAAAAGTACATAGAAGGTCTATAAATAGAGCAAGTGATCCATCTTTTTATAGTCTTTGATCGAGTTCAAAGTTCAAACATGTTTTACTTTAGCTGTGCAATATACTGTTGTGGCACTTTTAAATTACACTACTCAGTTTAAGTGTTTTTTTTCCCCGACCCGGTAATTGTGCCTTTCATGCCGGTATCGGTATTTATACACTATACCAAGATAAACATTGAGTCTGGGAGTCTTGTAAAGGTTTTTGTGAAAACTAGTAAAACGTGTCTTTTATATAGTAGTGTAGGTTTAATGGAATATGTTCTTATAAAATCATTATAGTAGATATTATAAAATACTATTAAATTGCAATAGTGAGATTATTATAACAAAAGATTTTTCTTAGTTTTATCAAAGACTATAATATGATGGACCGCTTGCTCTATTTTTTAAGCTTATATGTTATTTTTCCGAGCGCATCCAATAACGCTGTCTTAAATTACTTCTACGCTCATTGAGAAAATCGCAGCGATCAAATGAAATGGAAGTGTACAGAGCAAAAGGGAATCGGGAATTCCGAAAAGAAGTCATTCGAGTCATCAAATAGCAGAAATATTCAAGTAAACGGTCCATCTTATTATAGTCTTTGGTTTTATTAAGTCACTTATGTTTTTTTATATTGAAATTTATAAAGTAATGACAATTTTACAATATAGCAGTGACCTACCGTCGTTACAGTTTGGCAGCTGTTTGAAGCACGGGTCCGGACCAGGCAACAGGTCGTCCGGCCACGCCGTTTCATCCAAGGACACCAGCGTCCAGTCGGACGGTGACGCGGCCTGGTAGTGCGTCCGGGGCTCCATCACGCCGGACTTGTCGTTGTAATCGTACAGGGTGAAGTCGTACTGGACCCTCTGGTCATCTCCGATGACGTACTCGCCGGAGTTTCCCGAAAAGGTAATGTTCCGAACGGACTTGATCAGCTGCTGCCCGGTCGGTACACGCTGGGTTGGCGAGTTAGTCTCCAGGTATTTGAACACTGAGTAGGCCACGGCGTAGGACACGTCATACACGGCCCTTATGTCTACGTCACTGGGCTGGAAAGACTCAATATCTCGCTTGCTGCGCAACGCAAATGAAGGTTCCATCGAGAGAGGGCGATGCCCCATCTGGGAATTCCCGGATATGCGTTTCTCGCTGGCGAAGACGAGATAGTTTTTTTCAGCCTCCTTCTCCCGAGGCCGAGTCGTTTCTTCGATGTCGTTAAGAAGGAGACCTGCGCTCCGAAGCGGAAAAGTGGTTTCCCCACGTCTGCCGAGATTTTGAACGGAAGAGAAATCTTGATTAACTTTCTCCTGAGATAATGCCGTGTTTCGCGCCCGCGCGAAATATGAAAGAGTACTGTTAGTTATAGTGTTGAACACAACTGTGTGCGCATGCGTGAGGCTAGGATTGGAAGAACTCACCGATTGTCTATTAGCAGGCGAAATTGTCGAAGAGCTAAACGAACTAGTTTTTAACATGGAAGTCGTATGTACACATCTACCATTTAAACAAGGTACTGAAGCCGTCGACGATCGCATCAGATCCACTAAGCTCATTTTCTCTTGAGAAATTTCGGAGCTTAATTCTCGTTCAGAGCTAAACTCCAGAACATCCGAGCGCTTTTTTCGGAACCGTTTTTCTGGAGTGGATTCGCGTCCGTCTCCAGAATGACGTTTCATCCGTGTACCGGAAGTGCTATTCCTGGAAGCGTCGGCGGGAAATGACGAGGCGATGACGAAGACGCTGTTCAAAATGTTGACGTTGGCTGCGCTGGAGTCGTTGATGAACCTGGGCGCCGTCGTCACGTCCGCCTTTTGGCCCACCAGGCTCGTGGCCGTGACGTCGTAGGGCGTCTTGGTGAAGGTGAAGAAGGCGTGGTCTTTGGTCTTGGACAGGGTGGAGGCCGCGGCCAGGAATGTCAGCTGGTCTGCCACGTCCATCAGCAGCAGTACAACTGTGGACAAAGAAATATAACAACAAGGTTTAAGGTGTATTTACTGATATAATAACCTTAACTCGAAATAAAAGCCCTGCTTTTAATTAATATGCATTTGGGTGGAGCTGAAGAAAGTGTTAACCCTTACAGTCCCGGGCGCGTATATAGCGGAACTGAAGGCAACATAGATAGAAGTAGGTCGGTACGGGAAGGGTTAACTGACATAGTGTTTCATGACAAAATGTTTATTTACGGTATTTAGTAAAAAAAAAAAAAGGGTGTTTGGTTTTATGGTGTCACTTGGGGCAGGGTGTTTAGTGGCAGAATGTTTAATAACAGGGTGTTTAGTGACAGTAAACTAGTTTCAGGATCTTTTGCGGCAGTGTTTTATATGATAGCGACATGATATTAGACACAGTGTGTTTAAGGACAAGGTGTTTTAGCGACATGATACTAGTGTTAGGTTATGAATTGCCAATGTGTTATGCGACAAAGGCGATAGAACAGTTAAAGACAGGGCGCTTAGCGACACGTTACTAGTGACATGGTGTTTAAAGGTACTGGGTTTAACGACAGGATACTTTTGACATGGTGCCTAAAGATTCTGGGTTTAACGACAGGATACTAGTGACAGGGTGTTTTTATACCATGTGTTAAACGACATGATACTAGTGACAAGGTGTTTAAAGATACTGGGTTTAACGACAGGATACTTTTGACATGGTGCCTAAAGATTCTGGGTTTAACGACATGATACTAGTGACAGGGTGTTTTTATACCATGTGTTAAACGACATGATACTAGTGACAGTGTGTTTAAAGACACTGGGTTTAACGACAGGATACTTTTGACATGGTGCCTAAAGATTCTGGGTTTAACGACATGATACTAGTGACAGGGTGTTTTTATACCATGTGTTAAACGACATGATACTAGTGACAGGGTGTTTAAAGACACTGGGTTTAACGACAGGATACTTTTGACATGGTGCCTAAAGATTCTGGGTTTAACGACATGATACTAGTGACAGGGTGTTTTTATACCATGTGTTAAACGACATGATACTAGTGACAGGGTGTTTAAAGACACTGGGTTTAACGACAGGATACTAATGACAGTGTGCTTTTAGACAAGGTGTTCAACAACTGGATACCTTACTTTACATGTATAATAAGTTCCTGTTAAAAGACACCCCCCCCCCCAACACCTGTATTGCTTTCTGATGACCACACAATTACTCTCGCGGCCTAAGTTAATAAAAAGATTACACTGAACCCCCACCCCCTTTTTTTCTCACGAACGTATACAAAAAACTATCCCAAAAGTTGTGAGTTTTAAAGGCTCGTAAAATAACTTTCACCGGCCACCAGCTAGCTGTAAGGAGATCGTGTGGTCATATACAATGCATAAAGGTGTATTAGAGTCTACTTTTACACTGTGTGAATTATGTCCGAAATCTCCAACAATAATTGACATTACTTTTCAAATCGGTGACGAAAATTGTCTCTTTCTCAATCCAAAGATTCTTTTTTTAAATCGATCTGACTCAATATTGTCATTTTCTTTCTTTCTCGGTTATATTTGTTATCTTTATTTACCTTTACATATTTTTTATTCCTCCGTCGACTCATCAACCTTTCCATCCTTCCTCTCTTCTTTCTATTTTGTTTGTTCATCGCGTTCTCATTAACGACCTCACTACGACCCAAGTCTTAACATACCTTCCTTTGGACTTTTTCTGAGTGTGCTTCACTCACCATTCCTTGGGAAGTGCTCACTGTTTAAATTCTCATCCGTCATAACCGCCCTTCCCATTCTTTCCAACGCACGCCCCCCCCCCCCTCCCATCATGGTGCACCCCCCACCCCCACCCCACCAACACACAACTTCTTCTTTTTTTTCCTTCTTAAATTGTTTTTTTTCCCCCCGTTCCATCAAACGGAAGACAGTAAAGTCTGCCCAGCATATCCGGTAAGGGCTGGCCAATCGTATATCAAGAAAACAAACAAAAATTGAAGAAGAAGAAGAAAAAAAAGTTTTCTGGAAATCCGCCAGGGTTCGTTGGATCAATAGTTCTGATATCTCTCAATACTGATTCCTGTAACTCGGTTGCTATAAACAATTATATCGTCTTTAGGTAGTTTTTGTTCGTTGTTGTTGTTTTTATTTATGTGTATGGGTGAAAGGTCATGTTTGGGTTTACCGGAGCAGCTAAATGGTTTATTTCATCGAAAGTGTTCACTGAGGGTGTTATCACGGGATTACGTGGTGGCTTGGTGGCAAAGCGGTGCTCTGAGAGCCAAAGGATCCCGGATTATTTAGTGGGTATGGTTTTGTGCTTTATCAATGAAAGTTTGGGGAGTTGGGGTGGTAAAAATTGTTTACACCGTTCTGAGTACACAATCCCCTATCCTTTTGTCAAGTAGGCCTACTAAGAAATGAACTCTTGTCATTTTCATACGATATACATTTTAAAATATATGTAACAGATATTCTTGCCTTATTTAACTTAATCAAAGATGGATATATAGATAGATAGATAGAGATAGATGGATAGATTGATAGAGAGAGAGAGAAAGAGAGAGAGAGATTGGGAGAGAAGGGGAAGACAGAGACAGGAAAACAAGTTGAAATATTGAATTATATAACACAGAAGCGTAGCCAGGGGGGAGCAGGGGGAACGACCGCTCCCCCTACGACCATTTTCGAAAAAAAAAGGGCCTTTTCGCGGAAAAAAAAGTGACATGCAAAAACAAGCCACGAAACACAATTTATGCTGTTTCTAATTTTGTTCTTTAAATTGCATTTCAACAATTTAATTTATTACAATCATTTTGAATCATTCAGCGTGCCAACAGCGTGAAAGTCAAACTATATTTTTTTTATATATAGACAATTTATTTAGTGCCGTAGCAAGAACAAGACCAATAATAGAAATGGAGCGTAATAGAGAAAATCATTAAAGCGTCTGTTTGTTATTATCACCTTTAAAAAAAATTCCATTCATAGCTAATACACAATTTCATTACTCAAATGGCTTGGATTGTAAGAATTTTCGCCCTGTGTCCAGCCTTCCATACATATCAAAACTTCTGGAGAAAGTTGTGTTAAATCAGCTTGTCCGACATCTAAACAATAAAAACCTACTAGATAAGTTTCAGTTAGCGTATCGACTTGGGCACAGCTGTGAGACAGCACTACTTCGTTTCATGAATGAAGTTCATTGCAGTGCGGACCGTGGTGATCTGACACTCATAGTCCTACTTGTAAAATAGTCTCAAAACCCGGACGAGCCGAAGCTCTAGAGCCGGGGCGTAACGCAATAGAAGTGAGTTATCAAAAACTCTGTCCGGGATCCAGCCACCCCACGGCACGCCGACGGCGTGGCGTGCCATGTGAAGGGGAAGGATTCCGCAGGCCAGCGACCGTTCGCTGCGGTTCCCCTAAGGATCATTATCGTGGTGGCTCTCCCGTATATCTGCATTGTCACCCGGTAGCACAAATCCTGTACTATAGGTACAGGCATCCAAGCACCGGGCGGGTCGTGAGACGGGGTTGCAGCATCCATTGCTTCCTCCCCACCGAGACCCCGTGGCCTCTCGGCAGTGCAATGGATCTCGGACATGCTGCGAGGGCTGTCAGCCATGCGTTAGCCCGCCGGTGTTTTCAAAGAAAATTACTGGCGGTTTACACACTACGCCGCTTTGAGGCCCATGGGTACAGTAGTGCATAGTCCTACTAGATCATAGCGCTGCTTTTGATGTCATTGACCATGGAATACTCCTGTCAAGACTTCAGTATGAGGTTGACATCACTGAGACTGCTCTTCATTGGTTCAGTTCCTACCTGGCCGACCTCCTACCTCCAGCGGGTTATAGTCAATGGCGCCACTTCACAGGAAACAAACTCCACTTATCCGTGGGGTACCGCAGGGTTCAGTTTTAGGACCCGTCCTATTCTCCGTGTATACAAGTCAGCTTGGCAAAATTATCGAGAGCCGTTGTGTATCTCGTACATTTTTTTGCAGATGACACGGTGCTTTACAGGAGTTTTCGCTCTGATTCGTCTGTCTGCGCTGCTGCTGTTGGCGATGTGGAGGAGTGCTGTCAAACAGTTAAGGCATGGATGGCTGCAAACCGACTTAAATTAAATGATGACAAGACAGAGGTAATTATCTGTGGTTCAGATGTCAGTCTTCGGAAAATCGCTATTACAATGATCAAGGTTGGGGCTTCCGAGATAACTTTATCCAACACGGTTAGAGACCTTGGCCTTTTTATTAATAATAAAATATCAATGGTTCCACATATCAGTGCTGTGGTTAAGGCTTGTTCGTCTCATCTACGTGCCCTGGGTCAGCTGCGACCTCAACTCAATAGAAGAACGGCCAATACCGTAGCAGTCTCTCTTATCCAGTCAAGGTTGCATAACTGAGTAAGATAAGAGACGCTATAAGAAATAACCATTCTTATCTTACTCAGTTAAAATTATCAACATTTGAATTTAGTTGTCAATAAATTATTCTAGTAATATATAAAATATAAAGTCTTCAATGTTTGATCTTAGAATAACTGAGATTTACTCGAACATATTTTTTAACTTTTTTTTTTTTTTACTTTAGGAGGCGCGTTGGGTTTAACTTATTTTGTCTTTTATTTGCATACAACACTACAATTTAGAGGAAGAGATACATAATAATCATACAAACTAAGTAGTTATTTTAATGTTTAAAAATGTACATATACATTCTTTAGTCATCAAATATTTATATAATTTTCAACCATCTTGTGTAATTTGATAATTTTAGAGTTATATATTGTAAGTCTTTAATTGTTTTTAAAGAAAAAAAAACATATTAGAAATATTAATGTAAAGAAAAGGGGTTAATTATCTCTTTTCAATTAAATTCTCCAAATTTTATGCTAGTGATACCAAACGAGTTAATTGTTTTAATATAACTAGTCTACTTCTGAAAATGCTAATCTATCTTAATTGTCCTTAAATTAGGGAAAGAGTTAAATGTTTTGAAAATGATTTCAATGCAAATCCATTCCAGTTGCCCAACACTTCAAGTGCTTTTGGACACAGTTTTGTAAATGGATGTTTAACTCACTGAAACGTGTCGCCAAGTCATACAGAAACATTGGCTTCAACAGCCAGTTCTCCTTATTACATAACGGAATTTTTTTTCCACGAAGATAGGCCCACATCTTAATTGCTTCCAGACAAGAAAATAATTTATCCAAGACTTTACATATAGGCCTACTCCGTATGACTTTCTTCTAGAAAAGACTTAGAGAAACTATTTAATTGACTATCTTAACAATAGATTAAATCACAGATTCAAGTACTTTGATGGGAGCTTTGCATACAAACATTCCCATGTAGTTCGCCATGCAGCCGCCACTAATTATGCTGACAAACGTTGTTTTCACTCGAATTAACAAAATATTCTTGGAAGTCTTTCGCGGCGTGCCACTGAAAATTGTTCTGCTTGCCAAGTTTGGCACGCGTGCCTGAGGTTGCCGACCCCTGCTATAGAGCATTCGCGTTGATTCAATAAATACTTTTCGATACTAGATGTTCATCCCGAAAATGAGCAGTAGATGCAATCAATTTTGCAGAAATTCCCATCACTATTAGCTGCTGGAAAGAGAATTGTGAATGGTTGAATAAAAACTGCACTATTATACAGTGTGTGTATCCTGAGGCACAGGGTTTTCTTATAGCACTTGATACGTACGAATTCTTAGTTATTCTATTAATCTGGAAAAGTTGCTAAAAGTGGGCCTTTTTCCTAAACTTTCGCTACCCCAGCGTCAAAACCTGGCTACGCCACTGATACAACAGTTTCATTTAACCAATAATATTAATTTAGGGCACGTGTCTTTTTAAATTAACCAATCACTTGAGCAAAAGGCACACACTTTCAGTGCACATATATTTAATACTTTCAGCGATGATCGTTAAACGTATTTTTGTATTAGCTATTTATTATTTTACCAAAAACTTTCTACTGACACGTTATCAATGTCACGTGGTACCAGCGTATATATAAATTCCCAATAAATCGAACCACGTTAGCATGCTATTGGGATAAGGTGGCCGAGGGGCAGTGTTTCAACTGCTGCACCAAAATTTCTGGGTTCGAATCGGAGTCTGGAGAGTGTCACAGTTCTGTAGAGTACCTGACATTTTCTTTGGGGGAAAAGGTAAAAGCATCCGGACCACACACACACACACACACACACACACACACACACACACAACAGACACACACACCTATGCGATGGACACGGAAACTGGTAAACGCTGCCTGACCGGCTCAATTTGGTCTGACAGGATTACTGAACTTGCTTAAATAAATGGATCTATTGTTCATTGTTTGCTATTCTCAAAGAACTCAATCCTCAACTCAAACATTATATAATAGAGCTTTCAAGCCTTACGTTTATAGTACAAAAGTTCTACAAACGTTCAACTCAAATTGAATACATATATATTTTTTAAGTCTTCATTTAAAGTAGAATAGAGAATTACTTGTAAAGCCCATGAAGAGGAAATCAACGTTAGTAGGCCGCATAATTAGTACAGAAAAAAATCGAAAACGTCATAATAACTGGCAAGCTGGAGGGAAAGAGATGCAGAGGAAGACAGAGAAGAAAGATATTAGATGATGGAATGGAATGGCATACCATGGTTAAAAAAAAACTAACTAACAACAGAAATGCTAGAATTCGCCAGAAGAAAAGATACGTGGAATGACATGCTCGCCTACGCCAACCGGCATGACACCTTATGATTATGATCATTTAAAGCAGACACGTAAAGACAATTATATTTAAATATTTTCTAAATATGTTATTAAAAAAATGAATCAGAACAAATGCTCGTGTTTTTTTTTATAAATTAAACCTAAGAAAAAAACAAGTTTTTAAAAAATTGTTTTTTTTTTAATGAGGTCTATGCACAATTCCTTAGAGACAGAAAATCGATCACGTGATGCTTTGTAAACTAAAAAATAAGGCTGATTTTACATTGATCTTAATGGCACCTTTGCTTATTAAAAATTTAATTTTTCACATATCCTTGAATATTGTGATATTATAAATGATGCTCACGGAAGCAACAATGATTATAGACATTTATTAAAGGACAACACCTATTTGTTGATCTTTGAAAGGTAATCGATGAAAAGATTTTAGATTCTTTACATGATAATTTAGCGGTAGAATTTGCGCCCCCAACAGCAGCGCAGTAAACCATTGTTAGTGTTTAACAAGTGTATTTACTCAACATAACGTGACCGGGAAATCATTCTGCATAGACCTCTTTGAAAGAATCTGGATTTGATGTCATCATAGAAACGTATCAAGCTTTATTTTCTACGTGACAAAAGTTTCTTGCATTTTGCTTCCATTATTTACTTATCCACAAGATTGGTTTTAATACACATTATGAACAATACTAGAGGATGAGAGACAGTGAAATGTAGAAAGTAGAGTAAGAATTGCATGAAGTTCAGGGAAGGATTTTAGATGTACTGCGGCCCTAGTCTTATGTTACAGCCGCTTCTGTACCCATGGGACTCAACGGTGGGGAAGTGTGGAAACCACCAGTGCGCTTGCATCATAAGCACACCCGCGGGCAAACGCATGGGGGACAACCCCTGCTGCTCGTCTGGGACTCATTGTACCGCCGAGAGGCCTTCCGAGGCTCAGTGTGGAGGAATCAATGAGCGTAGAGATCCCGCCTCAACTCCGCTCTGGTGCATGGATACCCCCCAGGCCCCCCGTGTCAACGTTCTCTACTATATTTTTGTAAATTTATATTTATAAGACAATTTTATTAAGCGCCGTAAGCAAGACCAGGGGCAAAACCAAAAGAACTTTATAAAAAAAACCGTTAACAGTTTTATATTTAATTGTTAAAAAAAGAACATGGTTGTGATTATTATCTTTCTTTTTTTTTGTGGTTTTTGTATTTATAGCAAATGTTTAATATCATTACTGAACTTTCACTTTAAATCTAATGGTTAATGTCTAAAACATTAATTTAGTTATCGAGATTTTATTCTAACACCTGCTAAAATTCTTTTTTTTTTTCATTAGGAGGCGCTAGGTGCTCTTTTGAATTCCACGCCCCTCCTGTGGGCCTTACAGCCTTTAAATGTCGCATGGTATCAACAATTTCACTAATACCCGTACTGACTTCCCGTCCCCGAA
The DNA here is from genome assembly GCA_949126835.1 of Anisus vortex. NCBI lineage: Eukaryota > Metazoa > Mollusca > Gastropoda > Planorbidae > Anisus > Anisus vortex. The sequence goes on from OX421508.1 coordinate 5,485,428, forward strand.
AGGCGGATCATCAGTCGTGGATCAGCTAGTTCCGCCCTCTGCAACAACATAGCTGTAGTCCAGGCCGCCCATGAATGAGAGCCGAGTACAGACCAGCTGTAGTCCAGGCCGCCCATGAATGAGAGCCGAGTGCAGACCAGCTGTAGTCCAGGCCGCCCATGAATGAGAGCCGAGTGCAGACCAGCTGTAGTCCAGGCCGCCCATGAATGAGAGCCGAGTGCAGACCAGCTGTAGTCCAGGCCGACCATGAATGAGAGCCGAGTGCAGAATAGATTATTTATATGTTGAATTTAGATTTCGGCCTGAGATTTTCGTTATTTAAATCCAGTACACGTCAAAACGGAAGTAAAGACTTTAACGCCATAGACACGCAGTAATCATATAAAGTGCGTAGTTAATGTAGTGTTTTAAGTTTTAAAAATGTACAAATAATTTTTTCACTCATATAATATTTATATAATTTTCAACTATTTTGTATAATTGTTTTATCATTTTCAAAATGATAATTGTAAGCCATTTTTTTTAATAACAGAAAATATAGAAAATATCAAGAAATATTAACGAAACTAACAACGGGTTAATTATCTCCCTTTATTTAAAGTTTCCACATTTGATGCTATAGTTATACCAAACATGTTTTGTGATATAACTAATTTTACTAAATAATTATTATTTCCTTATATAATCTAACATTATTGTATTTTTTTCAACTAGTAATAAAAGGTATAAAATTAATCTAAGTTAAACAGTCCTGCATGAATTGTTTAATTCAATTTAAGGAGATTTTTATAAACAATAAAACAAACAAAACAGTTTTTATAATTAATTATAGATCATTTATGCTTAATTAAAGAAAACAAGCATACAAACTATTTGGAATGTAATTAGCATGTCAATTAACGAGCGCCTAGTCGTTGAATGTTCTACGCTAATTGTTCAATGTACATATCTAATTGCTTCTGAGTTGTCATGTGCAATAAAATCAGTTATCAAGTGTAAGTTGACCCAAAAGCGGAAACTAGAGTGAATGTCTAGCAGTTGAGAACAGCAGACGACATTCCTAAGCCGCTTCTTTACATATCTTTTCGCAAATCGGCACATTTTGATGGTAACTTTTATGTTTGAAATTCAACTAGCTCCATTTTATAATAGCTGATATACCGCCACCAAAAGAAAAGATCCAGATCTAAGTAGAAGTAAAATCAAGCCAGTCAGCCTTGATGTGCTTATGAGAACAGGAGTGCTTCATTGTACTAAACCCATCTATCTCAGGGAAGTAGGTAAAATGTTTTGAAATTGAATTCACGCCAAGATGTATACACAGTTTCAATGCAAATTCATTCCAGTGGTCTAAGAGTTCAAGTGCTGTTTGACCCACTTTCAACTCATTAAAATATGTTGCTATGTCATTCAGAAACATCGGATTCAGCAGTCAGTTATCCAAGACTTAACCTCGACTTAGGTAACGAACAATGTACGCAACAGCAGATCTCTGAATTCCGTATAACTTTCTTGTAAAACATACTTTAATTGCCTGTAAGTCAATAATAGGCAAGTAGCTATACAATGGACTATTTTAACAATAGATTGAACCACAGATCGCGAGTCCAATGATGTGATCTTTGCGCACAAACTTTCCTGAACTTTAATACTCGAAGTACAGCGTGATTTTCATGTTATAGTTTGTATTGAAAAATCTCCTTCTGGGAGGTCTCCCAGGCGTGGCAATGAAAATCGCGTGCCTTAGGTAGCCGACCTCTGCACTAGAGGACAGAAGTGCAAAGAGTAAAGTAGTCATAGTGCATTAGGTATTAAAATTCTAACTTAGAAATACAACACAATAAAAATCTGTTACACTGCTTTGAAAAACGTAAGGATAAAAACAACTTTCTTATCCCATATACAAGAACACATGCATATAAGTATTTTTTCTTCCTGAGTGGCATCCGAGCATGGAATGGGTTGCCTGAACAGTTATCAATAGCCGGCTGGCCTAGCGGTTAGCTCACCAGACTGTCAACCAAAAAAACACTTGACACGTCGCGGGTTCGAGCCCCGCCACCGGCAGATGCCTGTCGCCCTACAGGAGTTTTGGGACTAGATGACGTTAATATTGAGTTGTTATCACATGCGCTTAACCGGCAGCAGTGAAACCTCTCACAGATTAATAGTCTTCTAGAGCGCACTGAGCATGCTAAAATAGCATGGATAGAAGCGCTATATATAAATTACCATTACCATTACCAACAAACCATGAAAAACCAGTAACTTAACATCATTTTAGAACACTAATCAAAATTGCAAGACTAGAATCAGACCAGGGATAAGTGCAGGATGCAATAATCTTCTGTATAAATGGAGAGCCTGTAACATGTAAGATAAGATAAGATTAAAAATATCAACCATGATCAAATTATGTCAGCCAAAAACCTAAATGTCAAACATATACAAAGTTTCAGGCATAAAATCATAATCAGCTTTATGAACCACGTCTGCTAAATAAACTGCCTCTAGCACATAAAATAAATTAACAATAATATACAATTAAGTCTTTAGTACAAACGAAGTGATTTTTAAAACACGAGTTCAAAAGTCAGGCATGTCAAAGGAAACCAAAATTAAACAATCAGATATCGAAATTTACATAACTAGTAATTTCTTTATCCAAATCCAATAATCCTAATAAACATAAAATTGTCTTACATTTTTTTTTTAGAAATTGTTTCAAAATATTTTTTTTTTTTTTGTCTGACTATATGTGGGAAAAAAAAAACAACCACAACAACCTGGCAATTGCAAATTCAAGACTTTTGTGTTCCGTTTTTCTTTATTTCTGTTACGCAGACACGTTAAGCTGGCCAGGTAATCGTTAAATTTTGAGTTCAGTTTAAAATTTCTAGCGGTGAACAAAGAGTTCTTCGACAACATGTTTTTCCTTGGACCTTTTGTTCAAAGATTGGACAGTGGAAAATGAGTTTGTGGTCATGTCTACAGCACTGGGTGACCCGTTGGTTGTGGGAGATTTCGCTTCGCTCTCTCTCTCTCTTTCTTTCTAACTCTCTCTCTCTCTAGCTCACTTTTCTGTCACTCCATCACTTCCTCACTTTCTTTCAGACTCTCTCTATATCTTTCTCTCTCTCTCTCTCTCTCTCTCTCTTTCTTTCTAACTCTCTCTCTCTCTAGCTCAATTTTTCTGTCACTCCATCACTTCGTCACTTTCTTTTTCACTGGCTCATTATCTTACTCCCTCTTTCTCGTTCTCTCACTCAGTTACTCCCATTCACACTCCCTGTGTATGTTGTCCTTTCTCTTTGTATATTTATCTCACACTTTCTCCCTCACTTACACTTTCTCTTTGTGTAACGTTTTCTTTTTCACGCTCTAATTATCTCTTTATATTAATTTTTCTTTGTATTTTTCTCTTTCATTCTCTCTCAATCACTGTCTGCCCCACTCTCCTGCTCTTTATCTCTCTCAATCTCTATATCTCTTTATTATTGGTCATCTTTCTCTCTCTCTCACTCTCATTTTCAATCTGTCTCTCTCGTCTTCTCTTTCCATATTCTCTCACAATCTCTGCTCCTCCATTTTCTAACTCTCTCATCCCTATTGTTATCTCTCTCTCTCTCTCTCTCTCTCTCTCACTCTCTCTCTCTCTCTCTCACTCTCTCTCTCTCTCTCTCTCTCACTCTCTCTCTCTCTCTCTCTCTCTCTCTCTCTCACTCTCTCTCTCTCTCTCTCTTTCTCTCTTTCTCTCTTTCAATTTGTCTGTCCATGAACAAAGCGTATGTCTGTTTAGAAGTCTTAAGTTTCCCCGGTATAAAATCTAGCCAAATTATTCTCTATAAAACACAATAGACATCGTCAGAGAAATGTTTATTCAAGTAATTTTACTTTTGTAACACAATAGTCAATAGTTCTTCGTCGAAACTGTAAACTTTCACTGGAGATGTGACCACAAAGTATGAGATATCCGGTCTGAAATGGAAAGTCTGATTTTCTTTGTTCCTAGAGCTCTTTTTCATTTTCACATAAAAACTAGAATCTAGACACTATATTTAACGAAGACATTCAAAAAAAGGAAATTCGGTTAACTCGATCTAATTCTTGAAATTGGATGTTTAAATTGATGTTTGATCTTTTAATTGATGTTTGAGCGTCGTAATGATGTCTTAATCCGTCTTTGGGTTTCTAGTTTGCCTTGTGAAACTGCAAGTTTTCTTATTTTATTTTTTACTATATCCGAGATAAAAGCGTAGGCTTAAACATAAAAAAAGTATTATATTATATTATTATCGAATTGAGAAAAGAGCTGCAAGGTTCATTACTAGAGAATATTCACAACTGACAAGAGTAACACCAAAAGTTAAATCGAAAGCCTAAAAACACTAGAGGACAGAAGGGCGAAGAGTAAAGTAGTACTAAGTAATAAGTCCAAAATACAACACAATAATAATCTGTTACAATGTTCTAATAAACATTTGGACGAAAACACTTTTCTTATCCCTTATGCGAGAACAAATGTTTATAAATACTCTTTCATCCCGACTGGCATCTGGGCATGGAATGGGTTAACTGAACAAAACCAGGAAAAGCAGTAACTTAACATCATTTAAAACATTCATAAAATGGATGAGCGTAGGACGCAAAAATCATCGTTATAGAAGGAGTGTCTGTAATATATTAGATAAGATAAGATAATGGTAATTCACGAAAAGAAATAACGTTGTTTCTTTTCCTATTATAATGTTATGTAAGAACTAGGTCAGATCTAAAAATAAACTGTTGCCAACATCTTTTCAATATTTTATTTTGTAATAATATCTCAAAGTTACACAATTGATATCACATTTTAAGAAATTGAGTTTCAAGCTGATCTCCTGGAACTTGTAGGAGTAAACAATCAATAGTTTTGCTAAATGGTTAACGGTTTTTAATATCTTTTAGTCGATCCCGATGGACCAAAAGCCAAGAACTTACAGACACAATGCCTTGTCCACAGAATCAGATTTGTACAGAGACAAGAAGTGACACGGACTAACCAACAGACTGTGATAACAATCAAACATGTCAAGTAGGCCTTCATCAAAAATGAATAATTTAACCGCAATTAGGCCAAAGGCCAAAGGTCAAAGAGATTTTTTTATATCGCTCATTAGGACATTATATAAAGTCCTTGAACTAGTGGACTCAATGCCGAGAATATATTTAGCTGCGGCGCTTTAAAAAGAAAAAATGATTCCACTCCGAAATGCCTGCCATTCTATTCTTAAATGTCAGCGCCAAATGCCACATTTACATGTCAACGCATTATCTCGTTAAAGTCCCGTGTGTTTATCCAGGTCTCCATCCGGGTTGGTCAGTTTAGTTTTTTATATCAGAGGACCGGAATCCTGGACGAAGGAAAGGGGGAAGTGGGAGGGAGGGGGGATATTCAATACGGAGGGGGGGGGAGATGGCGGACTTTGAATTCTGGGACATGATAAACGGGAAAGGGGGGGGGGCAATGAGTGAGGTGAGGTGGGGGATCTTTCAATTACCGCGGAAATGGCGGTAGGTCACGAAAGAGGGCTGAATATGGAAGAGAGAGAGAGAACAAGGACACTTTTTTTATGACAAGTTGGTAATCCGGTTTGTGCGGTGTAAGAGACTATCGGCTCAATTTTCGTAAAGGCGTTAACTCGTCCGTTCTTGTATTCTCTCTCTTTCTTTCTCTCCCTCTCTTTCTCTTTATCTCTCTCTCTCTCGTTCTCTCTCTTTCACATTCTCTCTTTTTCTCTCTCTTTTTCTCTCAATCACTCTTTCTCTCTCTCTGTCTTTCTCTCTCGCTCTCTTTGTCTCTCTCTCTCTCTTTCTCTCTGTCTCTCTTATCGTCTCTCGTTCATATTTCCTATCTTCCTGTCTTTTTCTATTGTCTTCCCAATGTAAGTATTTACTTGATCAAAAGGCTATGGTCTCAACCCGTACTTCCGGTCGTAGAACAAGGGCCGATAATTTTGTCTGAACATTTATGTTTTAATTTATCTCTCTTCCTCCTTCTCCCTCTTTCTCTCTCTCTCTCTCTCTCTCTCTATCTCTCTCACCCTTTGTGTGTCTCTGATGTTATTATCCATCCATCCCTGTGGCACTGCAGCCCATGTAGGGCTTTGGCCTGCTTCACCACCTCCTTCCATTAGGGCATATCCCTGGCTTCCCTTCGCCAAGCCCGTACACCAAGCTTTTGCAAATCTGCTTCTACAGCTTCAAGCCTTCTTTGTCTTGGTCTCCCCTAAGCCTCTTTCCTTTTGGCCTCTGGTGGTGTGCTGTTCTGGCTGCTCTGCCTTCTGTCATTCTTTCCAAGTGGCCTGCCCACCTCAGTCTGCCCTTCTTTATTTCAGCTACCACCGTTGGATCCTTGTACAGGGTGTGCAGTTCTTCGTTTGTCCTTGACCTCCAGCCATCTAGGTCTTGCACAGCTCCATATATCTTCCGCAGCACTTTTCTCTCCCAGGTATTAAGCAGGGCTTCAATGGATTTTGTCATTGTCCATGTTTCACTGCTATACATCACCACTGGTCTTATTATGGTTTTGTATATTACCTTCTTCGTTTTTTTTTAGATATTTTTGCTGCGGAATACATTTTGGAGGCTGAAATAGGCACGATTTCCTGCAGCTATTCTTTCTTTTATTTCAGGTAGTATCTCATTCCTTTCATTAAGGCTTGACCCTAAGTATTTGAAAGTATCTACTTTTTCAAATGTGCGATTCTTGGTTTTGAAGTCTTCCTTATCTTCTTCCTTTGTATCATCCCTCATCAGTACCATGTACTTTGTTTTGTGGTCATTGATCTCAAGTCCTGCCAGCTGGAAGGCATCTTCCAGCTCTGTAAGAGCTTGTTGTATGGCATTTTTATTCTTTCCAAGCAAGGCTACATCATCAGCATATGCTAGGTACTGCAGAGGTTGGCTATATAAAGTTCCGCTGGGGCGTATGCCTGGGGCTTCTCTATTGAAGTATTCTATTATCGTCCCTCTAGTGTCTATGTTAATGTTTCTTATGACTCTCTCTAGTACTAGGTTGAATAGCATGCACGATAGTGAGTCTCCTTGTCGTAGTCCTTGTTGAATTGGGAATTCACGCGAGTACTCTCCCTGGGCCTTGACTTTACTTCTAGATCTATGTAGGGTCATGTATATTAGTCTAGTTAGCTTATTAGGGATCCCAAAGAATTCCAGTGTTTCATATAGATATTTTCTATTGATACTATCATAAGCCATTTTGTAGTCTATGTAGAGCTGATGTACTGGTATATTATATTCATAACATTTTTCAAGCAGACATCTAATGGTAAAGATCTGGTCGTTTGTGGATCTGTTAGGTCGGAATCCGCATTGGTAATCACCTAGTATATTTTCTGTATATTGTTGTAGTCTACTTGCTATTAATTTAGACATAGCCTTGTATGTAACATTTAACAGTGAGATTCCTCTATAGTTTGCACAACTAAGTTTAGATCCTTTCTTGTGTATTGGTGTTACTAATGCCGTTTCCCCAGTCTGTAGGCATTTTTTCTTCTTGCCATATTTTTTCTATTAGCTTGTGTATTTCTATGTGTAGCTCTCTCCCGCCATATTTAATAAGCTCTGCTGTGATAAGGTCCTCTCCTGGGGCTTTATGGTTCTTGAGTGACATTATTTCCTTTGTTGTTTCCTCTAGCGTTGGTGAGTTTACAAGAGGGTCTGGTCCTCCATAGGGCAGGTTATATTGTTGTGTGTCATTTTCTCCTGTATTTGGTTTATTTAGTAGTTCCTCAAAGTATTCTGCCCATCTCTCTAGAACTCTGCTGTTTTCTGTTATTAGTTCACCCTGCTTATTTTCACACATGTGGGGTCTTGCTTGAAAACCATTTTTCTCGTCCTTTATTTTCATGTACATTCCTCTCACATCGCGGCTCCTTGCCAATTCTTCTATCTCCAATAGTTTAGCTTTTTCCCAGTCCCTTTTTTTCTTTCTGCATAATTTAGTGGCTTTCCTTCTAGCTTCTGTGTATAGTTGTCTGGTATTTCTTGTTTCTCTTTGTAGCATCATCATTCTTGTTTTGTTCCTGTCATCTAGAATTTGTCTGCATTCATTGTCAAACCATGCTCCTCTTTTATAGCTTTGTTTGTATCCTATTATTTCTTCCGTTGTGCTCTTTACTGCATTTTTAATTATATCCCAATGTTTGTTAATGCCGTTGTCCGCGTCCTCATTTTCTGTCATTCCTTCTATGAGTTTTTGTTTTAGCTGTGTTTTAAATTTGTCTGCAACTAGTGGATCTTTGATCAGTTTTTGGCTGTCATAGTGTTTCTGTCTTCTATTCTGGCTGTTGTAGATAGTGGATATTCTTTGCTTATATCTGATTTTGACTAGCATGTGGTCTGAGTCAGCATCTGCTCCCCTATAGCTTCTAACATCCTGGATGTCCGACCCATGTCTTCTATCTATAAGCACATGGTCAATCTGATTTTTAGTGTTACCATCAGGTGATGTCCATGTTATTTTGTGGATGTTTTTGTGAGGAAATTTTGTGCTGCTAATGCTCATGCCTTTTCCTGTGGCAAAGTCTATCAGCCTGATTCCATTGCTATTGCTATCCTCATGCAGGCTTTCCTTGCCAATAGTTGGTCTAAATGCTTTTTCTTTTCCGATTTTGGCATTGAAGTCTCCTAGTACTATTTTCACATCATGACGTGGGGCATCATCATATAATTTTTCTAATTTTTCATAAAAGCTGTCTTTGTCGATATCTTTTGAGTCTTCTGTTGGGGCATGTGCATTAATGAGGGTTATGTTGAACATCTTGCCTTTTATTCGAATAGCACAGAGTCTTTCATTTTCCGGTCTGAAGCCTATGACTTTATCTACTATCTTCTTGCTGACCGCAAATCCAGTCCCCAAGGCGTTTTTCTCCTTACCACTGTAAAAAATTGTGTAGTCTTTTGTTTTTAGAGTATCAGAGTTTTTCCACCTCGTTTCTTGTAGGGCAGCTATCGTGATGTTATATTTTGCAAGTTCTTCCACGAGGCGGGCAAGTGCTCCGGCTCTATAGAGGCTTAGTATATTCCATGTCGCAATCCATAAATCATGTCCGTGTTCAGGCTTGGGTCGTAAACCATTAAGATCTGTCCGTTTGTTTGGAAGTGATTTAGTTTTCGTAACAATTGTTTTTGAGTGACTGGGTTGTTAGCCCTGCGCACAACCTTCTGGGGGGCTTCCCCTTACAGCTCTCGGGATAGCTGCCTCTTTGTTCGGGTGAGGTTCCCTAGCCTTTGTGGATCCCCCCACTAACTGCAAGGCAGCAGTTGCTGATTTTGGTCCGCCCCAGGTATTTTATTTCCCCGGTACCCGCCATATCTGATGGGTGTTCCCCTATCCGCCACCTAGGGAGGCGCCCGATGGGAGTTCAGCAACTCCTCACGAGCTGATGTTATTATAAATGGATGAAATCTTTTTGTCTCAGTTCCTCCTCCATGAGAAACATGTCCGTACTTCCGGTAGAGGAGCAAGGGCAGAAGGGCACTTTACTATACTTCATTAACAATACAAAATTGTCAAAATTTGTCTTCCGCCCCCCGACAAGTCGAACTCAAAATTGCCGACCTTTAGAAGTAAAAATGTGTTCAGTAGTTACACGTCTGAAAAAAAAGTGACCCCCTATTCATGTGTTTGAATTATCTACCTGTAATTAGGTCACAATGTGAACAAACTACACAATTTTGTGAATGGCTGGCTACGAAGAAGAAATTATATCAAATGGAATGAAAAAATTACAAACGCAACTTTATTGGGAAGGACAGCACAAAAAAGAAGATGGTGATGGATAGACCACACATTGAAAAAAAAAACAGCTACAAATTTGACTAGACAAGCTCTTGCGTAGAATCCACAAGGGCTAGACGAAGACCCAAGAACGCCTGGCGGGGAGAAATAGAAAAGGATGTGCAGCTGATCGGGAAAAAGTTGGAAAGAGTTAGCGAAGATAGCCAGAGACAGGAAGACATGGAATGAAATTGTTAGTGGCTTATGCTCCACTAGGAGTTGAGGATAGCGAAGAAGTAGGTCACAATAGATTACAAAATCGATCTACTTAGCGACTAATAGCACTAATCAGCTGCTCTGAGAAATCTCAGAGTTCATTGGTATCTTTGCACTACTTATTGGAGAAGTCCAGTGGATACGAGAGGACAAATATTGCTTGGTTGGTGTAGTGAGATTGAAATATTTCGTTATTTAGCTATATTGAAATCTTTTGGTATTTAGTTTTAATATAATCTCTTGGTATTTAGTTATATTGTAATCTGTTAGTATTTAGTTATATTATAATATTTCGGTATTTAGTTATATTATAATATTTCGGTATTTAGTTATATTGTAATATGTCGGTATTTAGTTATACTGTAATCTTTCGGTATTTAGACCGTGTTAGCTATGTTCTTTTTTTCCAGTCACCCTGTCATGAGCATCTGAGATGTTGTTAATCTACTTCTATTAAAATGTAACTTAGAAGTAAGTAGAAGCTTGTCCATTGTGGTGACTTCTCATTCATATTACTATACTAATAATATTACAGATGGCCTGTAGTAGAATGCATGAGTTGGGGAAGTGGCCCCAGTTAACGTGAGCATATATAAACGGTAACTTGGCATAATTATCTTTCTTTTTACAGTCATGGAGTTTTAACCAATTATTTTATCTCGATACATTTTTTTTTTTTAAAGGAGTAACATGCTAAAATCAAAGTAAGATTATTTTAGTAACAAATTATTTATTATCCTTTTTCGATCCCAATCTCTCAAAGTTATCCTATAGGTAATACGTTATCCCATTCGTCAAAATTATCCCAGTTGGCCCCAAAATTATTAGATAGTACAGTGCTAAATGTATCCCATTTGTCGAGAGTTTTCCCATGGGTCCAAAGTAATCCCACTGGTCCAACGCTACCGCATTTTAAGTTAACTACGCTTATTAGCCTGGTCCTGGGTTCGAATCCTGGTGAAGGCTAGGATTTTTTTCTCGAGATTGGAAAGTGTTTCTGAGTCTGCCCAGCTCTAAAGAGCACCTGACCTCAGTTGGGGTAAAGAAAATGCGGCATAGTGCTAGCCACACAATCCACTAGTATGCCGTGGTCACAGAAACTGGTGAACGCTGCTATGGTCCAACTGGAAAACTTGTTTTTTCTACGCTTATTAGCCTACTGTTGTTCTTTCTTTGCTACCCTAAAATTCCGCCGGTAACCGTAAACGGATTAATAACATTTAACTGATCTTGGTACATTTTATGTAAGCTGACATAGAAATCTGTTGTTATAAATCTATTCCATTTACCATCACATATAAGTGTATTTAGTAAAATACAAACTCATATGTTAACTCTTCGATGACAGATGCAATTATCAACAACCCAAAAAAAACAGTTTCTAACATAAACAATTTTCCGTTAAAATAAATTGTCTCCCATTTCTTGTAAACATTCGAAAATTCTCAGAACCGAAGTAAATAAATAACATAAACCCATTCGTTGCCATGATGCCAAAGTCCCGAGTAATTTGTTTGCTTTGGTAGGACACACATATTTACAAATAAACAGAAACGTCAGTTTTTATAGCCAGGATGTATCGGGTGTCTGTGACCGCTCAAGGGGGAATTCCCGAAGAGATTGATGCCTTTTTGCTTCCTGGAGTTCGGATGCGTGCTTGACAAATGTGACTTTATGCCGTAGTTGTTGATAAAAAAAAACGTATTTTGATCGCCCGGTTCCTGATTCTTGGTAGGAGCTTTAAATGAGATTCGCACTTTTTTATTTTAAATGACTGGCGATAGCATGCGCCTCTTTGGTTGAAGAAAAAAACAGTTATTTGTGTGCGTCTAAAGTAGTATGCAGTAAGTAGTATGGCAGCGTTTCCATATTAAGCAATTTGTGGATTCATGTGGATTGAATATTTATCAATTTATAGACGCATGTGTTTAAATATTAAACAATTTGTGTATGTATGTGTTTAAATAGTCTGCAATTTTTGGGTGTCGGCGTTCAAATAATAACAATTTGTGTGAATGTATATGTTTAAATAGTAAGCAATCTGTGGCTGTCTGTTTAAATATGAAGCAATTTGTGGATGTGTGTGGGTGTTTAAATATGAAGCAATTTGAGGGTATGTGTGTGTGTTTAAATATAAAGCAATGTGTGGATGTGTGTGTGTGTTTAAATATGAAGCAATTTGAGGGTATGTGTGTGTGTGTAAATATGAAGCGATTTGTGGATGTGTGTGTGTGTTTAAATATGTAGCAATTTGTGGATGTGTGTGAATGTTTAAATATGTAGCAATTTGTGGATATGTGTGTGTGTTTAAATATGAAGCAATTTGTGGATATGTGTGTGTGTTTAAATATATAGCAATTTGAAGGTATGTGTGTGTGTGTTTAAATATGAAGCAATTTGAGGGTATGTGTGTGTGTGTAAATATGAAGCGATTTGTGGATGTGTGTGTGTGTTTAAATATGTAGCAATTTGTGGATGTGTGTGAATGTTTAAATATGTAGCAATTTGTGGATGTGTGTGTGTGTTTAAATATGAAGCAATTTGTGGATGTGTGTGTGTGTTTAAATATGAAGCAATTTGTGGATATGTGTGTGTGTTTAAATATATAGCAATTTGAAGGTATGTGTGTGTGTGTTTAAATATGAAGCAATTTGTGGATGTGTGTGGGTGTTTAAATATGAAGCAATTTGAGGGTATGTGTGTGTGTTTAAATATAAAGCAATGTGTGGATGTGTGTGTGTGTTTAAATATGAAGCAATTTGAGGGTATGTGTGTGTGTGTAAATATGAAGCGATTTGTGGATGTGTGTGTGTGTTTAAATATGTAGCAATTTGTGGATGTGTGTGAATGTTTAAATATGTAGCAATTTGTGGATGTGTGTGTGTGTTTAAATATGAAGCAATTTGTGGATGTGTGTGTGTGTTTAAATATGAAGCAATTTGTGGATATGTGTGTGTGTTTATATATTAAGCAATTTGTGGATATGTGTGTGTGTTTAAATGTTAAGCAATTTGTGGATAAGTGTGTTTAAATATTAAGCAATTTGTGGATAAGTGTGTGTGTATAAATATTAAGCAATTTGTGGAGATGTGTGTTTAAATACGTTTTTGTTTTTTTTTTAATTTCTATTTTGACATAGACCCAGAAACTTGGGAAACTCTAGCCGTCAACCAAACGGAATAGGAAAATGTCATCACTGCTGGCAAACACTTGACACAAGTCAATAGAAGACCAGAACTACGCAAAAACAAGAAATAGTTCAACAGAGAAAGTTAAGAAAAAGCTGAGAAGAAGATATGTCCTCGGGAAAAATAATTTGTAATAAAAAAACAGATAAACAATAAGTGCATTCAACTACTTATATTATATTCATTTTTGACTTGGATAATATAATAATAACTTAATAAAGTAAAGTACCCGTAGGACAACATTGATCATAAGGCCGGTGGAGCAGCGTTCACCAGTTTCTGTGGCCACGGAATACACGAGGATGTGTTGCCAGCACAATGCCCAGCCGACTTTACATTACCCCAACTAATGTCAGGTACCTTTCAGAGCTGGGTAGACTCACGGACGCCCTCGAATCCTAGGGAAAAAAGGAAATCCTAGCCTTTACTAGGATTTGAACCCAGGACCTTCGGTACGCCAGCTTATATTAAGTATTCATATATGTTGTCTTTATTCCCTTGAGTGGCATTTGGGCAAGGAATATTCTACCTGAATGACCTAACTACGTACCATCAGTGAAATTTCTTTTAAAAAATATGCAAACTTTCTTACATTTACTTATTAGAAGAAACGAATATGATAATACGATACAAGTTTTATCCCTGTTTACTAGTAAAGTTTGTGTGCCCTTTATTCCTTATTCATCGAAGCTATGTCTTGCCATTTTTGATACAAAACAAACACAGGGCAATTTTAGAATTAAGACACACAAAAAAAGACTTCCAAGCAAATATAATCCCCTCCCACAACGAACCGCCTTGTTTGTTGTGCCATCAGCTTAATTCTGTTTTTTTTTGTTTCGTTTCTCATCATCTGTGCCAGATTAAACATTTTATTATATGCCACATTGTCACGTGATGCTTACGTGGCTAGATTTTTTTTTTGTTGTTGTTTTTTTGTCTTCCCGCTAAAAAACTGTTGCGTGATGTAATTATAAAAAAGTTGAGTCTGGCAACTAGATCTTGTTCTACGTTTCGCTGATCAAACCACCACACACAAAAAAAACAATGAATAATAGTCGTGCGTGTGATTTCTTTAAGCGTAAACAAAAGTAATTAATTAGATGGTCAAATCACCGATGTAATGAACCAAACGGAGCGATGTGTAAAATGCCTGTCACAGCCAAAATTTTTGTGATAAACAAAAGATGTTTGTTTCTCAGTATGTTAGTACATTTAACACACACACACAAAAAGTAAACAAAAAAATAATCCCGTGGGACCAAATTACTCCAAACGGATGGCAAGTTGGAGAACAGGCATTGTGCAGTCTACATAATCCCGTTGTATTCCGTGGTCACAATAACTCAACTCAACTTTTGGGCAAAATGTAACTATCTCGAAGAAAACTGTATAGCTTTTGTAAATTGCATGGAATGGGTTGCCTGAACAAACCAGGAAAACCACTAACTTAACATCATTTAAAACATTAATAAAATTCAAGATTAGACTTGGACCACGGATGAGCGTAGGACGCAATAATCTTCTTTATAGAAAGAGCGTCTGTAATGTAGCCTATAAGATAAGATAAGATTGCCTAAAATTACCGTTTGTTTTTTTAACCAAGTAACCTAATAGATTCCTAAATGTGGAGCGGTAAAGATTTTTACGAAGCCAGTATTTTTATTGTTCATACAAAAGTAACTATAAAAAAATGTGAGATCGGCCTGGCGGTCAGGGAAAGATAACTCCGTGTTGTATCCGTTTCAGTTATCAGTTACGGCTAATTACAGGTCAGTGCAGCTTTTAACTGACGGAGTACATCTGTCGACCGGGATCTGGGAGATGTTGGAATGTCTGTCCTTTCATTGGAACCAGGCAGACGTCACACATACACGTAAAGTAGGGGGAGGGGGCGGAGGAGAGAGACTGACTTTTCTCTTTTTCTCTTGCTCTAGCAAATCTCGCGCTCTCTTTCTACCTCTCGCTCTCTCTCTCTCTCTCTCTCTCTCTCTCTCTCTCTCTCTCTCTCTCTCTTTGTGTAACTTCCTACTGCTCTATCTCCCGTGTAGTATGGACCAATCGAGGGGCTTCATGACCTATAAAGCGGAATGGACTGGACTTACTTTAATATTGGACATTCGTATATTAAATGTGCTAGTCTAGTAGTATTGCAGAAATTCTTTCTTCCAATTTATGATTTATACTGTTGACATGCTCTTTAATTCATCTATTTGTTTTCTCTCTCTGTTAAAATTTTTACTCACATATAATTTATAGCTTTATTAAAAACTTTCTACACAACGAGTTATACCCCTAACAGCACACTATGTTGGCCCAATATTAGCCCAACATTTTACCAACTCAAAAAATAAATTGGCAGAATATTTGTATATTATTAGGACCAATATTCTAGACCAAGATATCGTGTGCTGTTTTGGGTTCTGCTTTGATTTGTCGTAAGATGGTCCTCAAACTCCACACACAAACGACTTGAACAATGTAAGAATAAAGTTTTACCACAGAAAACTCAATGTACAATATTGCCAATGTAAATGCATGCATCGGAATCTGAGACTGGTTCTAAAAAAAAGAAGTTACAAGAGAGCCACATAGAATATATTTATTTCTTCAATAAACTAATAAACATTCCGATTAAGTGAACACACACTTTTAATGGATCTTTCTAGAATGTGATGAGAGGCCGGCTGGTTCGTCTGTAAAACTCATACGATAATTGTGACCATTACGGTCAAAGTTCGGTAGTGACCCCGTTTGACCTTTTATTTAGGAAGACAGTCTTGCTTGAGTTAAACTTTCGGCCTACAATACTGCACTACAGGTTGTCACATTTTAAATTTGAAGAAAGGTCCCTAAAAAAAAATATCAGGCTACTAATCTATTTCCTGTTGCTTAGTGGGCTAGGTCAGATAGACAAAGGGGTGATATATTGATGGTTTCGGAGGGGTAGATACATCTTTGTCTGGTTTAAGTCCATGACCTAAATTGGGTTGGAAATTCCAACTAAGATTTGGGGCACTGAACTTTAATTACGTGTTTTGACTCTGATAAAAGTAAGATTAATTGTTGAAATTAGCATTTTACATTCTAGGTATCGCGTAGTCTTTATTGAGTAAGTTGTATATAATTAATTATATATACCAAAGCAGAAACTCAGTTTAGTTAATTGTGAGGAATAACAACTCGCTTGCGAGACCTCTTAAGTCTGGAGAACTTTTAGATATCTCGAAGCGATATTATTCTATAATCTATAATTCTATAATCTAAGTTGAATGTGGTAGAACGACATTGTAACCATCTGTGCTTGTACATAAACGTCTGAATTTTTACAAGTACTGCCTTGTTGTATCAACGGAACGTTAGCTAAAAATAGAAATGTGTCAACAGTTGACAACGTCTTTCAGCCTTTTAGACAACGCAGCCGTCCCAGAGAATTCTGTGTATCTATTACATCAGTTGTAGCTGTGACAATGACGTCACCTATTTTTATTTTTTGCCTGCATGGTTAAATTTCGCAAAATTCCACACGTATGACGTCAAGGCACTATGGGGTATGGATAGAGTAGTTTCAAAAACCTTGATATTAATCTAGCACAGCAAATATCTATCACATTAGTCTTTAGATAGTTAACTATCTACAACTGTGGCGCCGATTACTTTTGCCTGAGTTAGTTATTGCGATAGTTCATTGCGATTGCCCAAATCAGCGTGGGTCATCCACCCACGCCGTATTACCAGGTTATCGACGATTGGTGTATCACAACTCAATGAGGGCATTAATAGCCCTGCATGGAATTGATCATTTATGGGGCACGCGCCGAAACGAATAGAAGTTCAATCTCGATTATTGGCCTTTGTTTCAATACTTTCCACTTGAAAGACGCCCACTGGTCCTCTTCTTTATAGCTCTTACGTAATTCCAGGGACATTTAAACTGGCGGTGAGGGGGGGGGGGGGCGTTTACGGCCTTGTTGCCCACACACACGAGAGAAAAAAACACTTTTGTTTTAATAGCACTTGGGGCTAATAGACTCTTTACGTGCGAGTTGCAAAATTTTCCAAAATAAGTGAACTTCAAAATTGAGTCCTCTAGTCCAGCAGTCGAGTAATCCAGGAATATAGTAGTCCAGGAATATAGTAGTCCAGGAATATAGTAGTCCAGGAATATAGTCGTCCAGGAATATAGTAGTCCAGGAATATAGTAGTCCAGGAATATAGTAGTCCAGTAATATAGTAGTCCAGTAATATAGTAGTCCAGGAATATAGTAGTCCAGGAATATAGTAGTCCAGGAATATAGTAGTCCAGGAATATAGTAGTCCAGGAATATAGTAGTCCAGGAATATAGTAGTCCAGGAATATAGTAGTCCAGGAATATAGTAGTCCAGGAATATAGTAGTCCAGGAATATAGTAGTCCAGGAATATAGTAGTCCAGTAATTTATTAGTACAGTAGTCCATTTAGAGTAGAAAACTACAATGCATTTTTAGCATTAGCCTACTGTAACATAGCAGTCTGAATGGAAAGTGAAGTTGAGTTATGAAATATTAGTTCCTCTTTAACGTCTGAAGGAGGAATGGTGGCCGAGCGCCAGTGCGTTCTGTTGGCGTACCGAAGGTCTTGGGCAAGAATCCTGGTGAAAGCTAGGTTTTTGTCTCGGGGCTGGAACGTGTCCCTGGTCCTGAGTCTACCCAGCTCTGATGGGTACCTGACGTTAGTTGGGGTGACGTAAAGGCGGCAAGGCATTGTCCTGGCCACACATCCCACATTGCCGTGGCAACTGGAATTGGTTTCAGTAATGTTTGCATAAAATGAAATTTCCCCACACAGTGTTCGAGACTAATGACTTCTCTTCTCGAGAGCTGGAGGTTCTGATGTCACAAAACGTCCTCTCGGATGAAATGAACTGCTGAAGACCCATACATCAACACCTAGACTAGCAATTTGTTTCTCCCTTTTTTTTTGTAAACCACCAATACGCGCTCATTATGAGTACACCGGTGGGCTAATGCATGAGGGACAGCCCCTGTTGAGTGCCGTTGCACTGCCGAGAGGCTCCAAGACTCGGTGGGGAAAAGGCAATGAGCTCATCAGCCCGTCTCAACCTTGCCCTGTTGCCTGAGTGTCCAGAACTATAGTCTGGAATGTGTTCTACCTGGTGACATTGCAGGCATTCTAGCGAGCCACCATGTTAATGAGTGGAGAATTCCACAGGTGGGGAGAGGAAGTTTAGTACATGTGACCGCGGAGACAGTACCATTTATTACGCGGATCCTTCTATTGACGTACTGCGGGATCTTGGAACGCCCCCACACCCTTGATCCACCCCCTCAGCAACGTTACGCCCTGGACGTAAGAGCCGGAATTCTCGTGATGTTGTAGTTGTTGTTGTTGTTTTTTTAGCCATTATAAATCGGTCAAAAATAAACTTCACTTGTTTTTCTATCACAGTTGAAAGGAAGTTAAGCCGGATATTAAACTTTAGCCGACCTTTATTTTACGTTTCTCTTTTGTATTAGGGTTTAAAAGAGGAAGGAAAATTATATATTTTTTTATAAACATGTTTTGTTTTACTTTTGTTACATCCCAACATGAAGGATAATTTCATCCAAGATGACCCTTAGCACGATTCTCATGTCCGAATGAAATAATAAAAAAAAAACCACAAATATAATATGAAGAGGTTAAATAAAAATGAAACAGACGATTCTGCGTTTGTTTACAGATGTGAAGATTAAACTTGGCGAGTATTGATTGTTCTATGTCCGTATCTTGGTGAAAATTTATATAAAATAATTTTAATGTTTTATAAAATGGTTAGATATTATTGACTTGTGTGTTTGTGTATGCCGGTCTATATATTATATATTGTAATATACCTACGTGGGACTAAATTGATAAATAGGGCCGGTGGAGCAGCGTTCACCAGTTGCTGTGGCCACGGCATAATGGGTGATTATGTGGTCAGCACAATGCACAGCCGCCTTTACTTTGACCCCAACTAAGGTCAGGTACCCATCAGAGCTGGGTAGACTCAGGGACACCCACAAGTCCTGTGAAAAAATCCACCAGGATTGGAACTCAGGATCTTCGGATCGCCAGTCAAACGCGTTGCCGCTCGGCTACCGTGCCCCATAACTTGTTAAATATAAATATAAATATAAATATAAATATAAATATAAATATAAATATAAATATAAATATAAATATAAATATAAATATAAATATAAATATAAATATAAATATAAATATAAATATAAATATAAACATAAATATTAATATGAATATGAATATAAATATGAATATAAATATAAATATAAATATAAATATAAATATAAATATAAATATGAATATAAATATGAATATAAATATAAATATAAATATAAATATAAATATAAATATAAATATAAATATAAATATAAATATAAATATAAATATAAATATAAATATAAAAAATAAATATAAAAAATAAATATAAATATAAAAAATAAATATAAATATAAATATAAAAAATAAATATAAATATAAATATAAATATAAATATAAAAAATAAATATAAATATAAATATAAAAAATAAATATAAATATATAAAATAAATATAAATATAAATATAAATATAAATATAAATATAAATATAAATATAAATATAAATATAAATATAAATATAAATATAAAAAATAAATATAAATATAAAAAATAAATATAAATATAAATATAAATATAAAAAATAAATATAAATATAAATATAAATATAAATATAAAAAATAAATATAAATATAAAAAATAAATATAAATATAAATATATAAAATAAATATAAATATAAATATATAAAATAAATTAAAAAAACTATAAAGTAAATTCCAGCCCACAGATTTCTTCGTTTCACTGATCACAGCTATGGCGTGGAGAGTTTTATCATCTCTCTACTACTAGGAATTCAGATAATTCAATCATAGGTTAGCTAATTTGTTCCTTTGTGAACATGTTGTTTTTGTGTGTCTTTGTTTATCAGTTGTTTTGTTGTTACAATTTTTTTTTCAATCATTGTCCACAAACAAGTGTGTGTAAGTGTGTCTGTGTGTGTTTTTGTGTGCTGGAGGAGTGAGTGGAGACTCGGGGTGGGGGGTTATAGTTTCCAGACAAATGTAATTAAATTAAGCCTCGATATCACAGTGTTGATCACTTAATGGATTGTGTCGCACTGACACAATATCCACAATCCACAAAGATGTATGGACGAGACAAGAGACTTCCACACACACACACACTAACAAACTCACGCACTTGCGTGCGAACACACACACACATTTTGCATGCCAGTCTATCGCTTGTGGCGTTCTCAGAATTGAGTTGTTTTTTTTTAAAACAAACTCAATCGTGTAGACTATGTTTTTATCCGACAGAATCTGTTTAAAAATGGAAGTTGATGGTTTTTATTTCCAAAAAGATAACAAACAACTTGCAACCTTTTAACAATTATCTATAAATCTTCTTTTTTAAATTTAAGCATTCTAAATTTAATTGATTATTTATATATAAGAAGAATAATTAAGTAAGCGTGATAGAAATAATTGAAATAGCATAATAATAAAAAAATTAATGTTAGCTCTTTTGTTTTAAACAATAGATTAAAAAAACTGCTAAAATGGCAAACCTAATTGACCCTGAAATTGTTACAAAGAAAAACTGGAGATCGCTAAATTGAAATTGGCGATCACGGATAATGGCATGTATGGATAATGGCATGTTTGGAAAATGGCATGCATGGATAATAGCGTACATGTACACTTGCCCCATGTTCTTCACGGAGCAGAAAGAGAAAAGTTGATGATAAAAGATATTTTGTTAAATCTAGTTTAATGGTTCAAGGTGTACCCTATACAGTTGCGAACACAAAATAATACTATAATTTAGAAATACAACCCAATAACCCAACCTGGTGCAATGCTAAGATAAACATAAGAAAAAAAAACTTTTCTCTTCCGTTATGCAAGAACAAATGCATGTATACTCTTTCTTCTCGAGTTGCATGGAATGGGTTGCCTGAACAAAACCAGGAAAACCAAGTAACGATTAACATAATTTAAAACACAAATGAAAAATGCAAGACTAAAATTGGACCACGGATGAGCGTAGGACGCAATAATCTGCTTTATCGAAAGAGCGTCTGTTTCATATAAGATAAGCTAAGGCTAAGAAATTAAATATATAGCGGCTATTCATGCATGACAAATGTTCAACGGTTTCAGAATCTCGTTATGGGAAAACGATCTTCTGAAATTCAAACTTATTCATGTCTCGATTCTCGTCTCCGTGAAATCGATTATCATTTTTGTAAATATTCGATTATATCTCACGCTTGTTTCATTCTTATTTATCCTTCTAGCAAACATAAGCCGATGGCGCCGAATTAGTTTCACCTTTTTTAGTAAATAAACTAATGCGATTACGATTCCTCCTGCCTTTGATGGTAAATAAATTATCTGATAGAAATGAAAATAAAATAATAAAAAATACTGACGACATGCCTTTACTATTACTTTGCAGCCACCGATTACTTGAAATCGAATATAATTATCCTTTTTTTTTAAAAAATAAGCATAAGCACAACCCTTGCGAACAGAGTGGTGGACATGTCGAGTCAATAGATTTTGTTATGGTGGGTGGTATCGAATCCACTTTTTTTTTCCTTGCGACATTATCGCTTAGAAACCATTAAGTTGTGTCTATAATCGATTACTTATTCATGTCGTACAACTTCGATACTTCATTTTGTGTTTGTTTGTTTGTTTTGACCGATGTGCTGAAAAAAAATATTTCATAGTTTTAAAAGCAGAAATGAAAATTTAACGTTAAAAGCATTAATGGTCTTTTTGTAGAGTCCATTTGGGGTTTTATACGAAATTCAATCTAAATTAAAAATTGAAAAAGTTAATATGGAGTAACTCCGTGATGTTTTTATCTCCCCGTCTTTCCGCTCCAATGACCCGCGTGCCAATTGTGGCCTGTGTATTTGTTTGAATGCTAAAAAAAAAAAAAAACATTGTCAGTATATTTAATGCTTCTGTGTTGAAGTATATCGTAATATACATTCTTCATCAAGCTTGATATTAATGTATAATTCTTAACTAAATTTGGGTCAAACAAGCTTCTCCCCCTCCCTCCCCTAATGTCACAATGTATTACTTGCCATGCATTTGTCATCTAATGAATCTGACTCGCAGCTACAAAATCCTTGCCCACCTCTGTTCTAGAGCCTCTGAGATATTCCAGAAGGAGAGAGAGAGAGAGAGAGAGAGAGAGAGAGAGAGAGAGAGAGAGAGAGAGAGAGAGAGAGAGAGAGAGAGAAAGAGAGAAAGAGAGAAAGAAAGAAAGAAAAAGAGAAAGAAAGAGATGTGGCAGAATTTTTTTTCGATCAAATACGCTCTTTTTTGTCTTGTATTTTGATAAGGGTCTCAAGCGGATGAAATTAGTGTTGGGTTTCACTGACTTATTCAGATAACCCATTCCATGCGCAAATGTCGCCCTCTGGAAAGAAATACATCATCAGTAGATAACACAATAGAACCGCATTCAAAATTTGATAGTGAAACGAGAAAAAAAAAGAGACAAGGAATGAGTGTAAAATCATAGAAGCGGTCCAACTATAATAGAGCTGATAAGATAAGCTAAGATTTCTTTATTGATCTTAAAAAGGAAATGAGGTTTGATTACATTTGCAGCAATTCCATTACAAGAACGCACAAGCACAAGAACCAGAACAGATACGAAACACACCCTAGTCATCTTCAAATCTGCAAAACACATTACACAACCATCTGGCTCTTGATTATGATTTACAGTTGATACAGTCTCACAGAGTAAGGAACAAACGAGTTCTAGCTCTAATTGACAGAAGCCGGCCACCACGTTGTAAACTAGCTGTAAGTAGGGTATCCCCCGTCATATCAATTTGATCTATAGGGCCTGTGGAGCAGCGTGCACGAGTTTTTGTGGCCATGGCATACTGGGTGATGGTGTGGCCAGCACAATGCCATGTCCATTTTACTTTGTCCATTCTATTTGTCAGGTATCCATCAGAGCTGGGTAAACTAAGAAACACCCGCCAGAACTAGGAACTAATCCTACTCTTCACAAGAATTCGATCTCAGGGACTTCGGTACGCTACAGAGCGCGCTGACGGTAGACCACTGTCTCCCATAATGGTTGACCTAAAACTTTTTTTTAAAGTTACTTTTTCCATTGTAGAAGATCAATACTTAGTAAGCAGCTGTTTTCCAGAAGTGTTATCTCTATAAATTGCCCAACGGGCTTCAATATTGATTAGTGCAGTGGTCAAGAACATTTGTTATTTTAAATTAAGGTTATCTTTTTATTATAATTTAATTAGTTCTTTGGACTGCATTATCCCAGCCCTCAGGCTGCATGCAGTATACTTAAGCATCTTATATTATTTTTAACTAATGTTGTTATTGTTCTTTAAAATTGCATTGGCAGTCTGTAGTTATTATGCTTGGGGGATTATAAAAGGTATCTCGTCAAACCGAATTGATCCATAGGGATCTGTGAACCAGCATTCACCAGTGTCTGTGGCCACGGCATACTGGGTGATTGTGTGGCCAGCACAATGCACAGATGCCTTTACCTTTACCCCAACTAAGGTCAGAGTTGTGTAGACTCAGGGACACCCTCCAGACACGGACAAAAAAATCCTAGCCTGCACCATGATTCGAATCCAAGCCCTTTAGTACGCCAGCCAAACGCGCTGCCTTGGCCACCTATTATCCTGGGCGATAATTATACATTGAGTTACATGATAAGGATTAAGGGCATATGCCCGCGCTAAGGTCTTTTCTAAAACTTCGGATTCCCATAATTTAAGTACCATCTTCAGAATCCCACACTTTTATCACGATAATGGTAACGGCGTTTTGTGGGTATTATCTGGATCAAGGTTGTGAGCGCCATCTACATTCTAACCTTGAACCCCCTAAGATATGTATTTCCGGTTCAGTGGTCGTCATGGGTGATCAGCCAATCAAAGGCCCCCTCCCCATTGGGGACAATTACCCCCCAACCCGCCCCCTTCTAATGGCGTTAAAGTCACCGTGAGACGATTACTTACTTTAACAGCGTTTGAAATTAACAGACTGCGACGCTTCTCTAATGAACTACAGCCTAAGCAAAGATATGTCTTGTCCGTTTTTCAAATCCACTTCTGCGTTGTGTTTTTCTAACGGACAATTTGGCATGGAAGGTCAATAATGACCTTTCAGGGTCGATAACAGTTTGATTTCAAGTGTTATGTACCTCTTTAGGTTTGACTATTATTACGACTCGTTAAATCGGATTCAATGAATATAGTTGTATCTTTATTAGAAGTCTCTAGATTCTGCTAATCTGTAGCCCAAGCTAGGGGTTCCTTGACTGACAGGTCTATGCAGTAATGTAGTTATATTCGTGATAATTATCTTCAACACCTTTCTCAACAACGATAGATCAAACAACTCCAGTTGTTGAATAAACAATTTTATTTAAATTGTAGACTCAATATAAACGATCAATAAACTTCATCAACTGGTGGCAACATAAGTATCAATAAAAATGGCATTATATGTACATGTATGAATATAGCGACTTCACTCTACAAACGTTTAAACTGAACTAACTTTAAGGAGGTCGGGACTTTACAAAGAAAACGATCATCGAAGATTCTACAGGGTCTTAATACGCATTTTAACCTCTTTCTCTATAATTACTACGATCCAGAATTATCCCCCAATTTCCACGGGATTTGAACGAATTATTTTATTTAAACTGCCCTCAGGGCATAAAGGTCAAACCTTGGTCGCTTTGGACTCTGATACGCACTTGTTAAGAGGTCAATGCCTTACTACGTCATTCATTTATGACCGATATTCGTAACATCCCCCCCCTTCTAAAGCTTTATAATTATTTCCTTTACATTTTAACCATACGAAAAATGTTAATTTTAAGGAATAATTATAAAAGAAAATATTCCGGGAAAAACAATACAGTTCAATTGGCGATCCCAATAATTCAATCGAACTGATAACAATAACATAATAATATATGCAATATAAATTCATCTTATCAAATGGCTTAACTATAGTCATTCAATCATTCAATTTTTAATTCAAAACAATGGACAATTAAATTGTTTATCTAAATCTTGTATACAAGAAAAATACATAATCATTCTTAATAGATATAATATAATACAAGTTAATAACTTCTATTACATTGAACATTCCACTGTAATAAAAACTCTCTCGTCCATTTAATTTATAAACTAATATCTTTTACATTTGTAATCAAACAACAAAAGAAAAAATCACTTAACAGACACGACTTATTTTTTCATAAGGAGAAAAAAAACCAACGCTCTTGATGAAAAAAATACTACTAGGCTTGACCTAATTACACAACAACACGATCATTTTCTCGACAGTATTTTTTTTTTTTCAGCCTGTAGGCTTGGACAACATTAGACAACTGTCGGTGACGCGACACAGAAATTGAGGTCAATTCCGCCTTTCTCTCTCTCTCTCTCTCTCTCTCTCTCTCTCTCATTCTCAATTGATTTTAACAATGTTGACATCGCTATGCAAATTTACCTCATCACAGCCTAGGTCAAAAAAATATTGCTACGCGATTAAATAGTTATTGTAACTAAATGAGCATTATTTAACAACCATTATCTTCTCAATTAAATTCATTTATGTTAGTTTAAGGAAATTAAACATAGTCTGTTCCAGAATTAAAATAGTTTATAGACAATTTCATTAAAAATATTTCAATCTTTCATTTTACCATGACCTTTCGACGTCATTATTTTCTTTTTAAAAGAGTTCACAGCAGTTTTAAATTGAAACATTCAGACAATCATGGATTTACTTGAACAAATTGGTTAATTTACTTAATTAACTATCAATTAAAGCAAGTTATCATCTTCATACAATCTTATTACTAAACAGTAAGTAATTATTTTCTTTAGATTACATTAAATACATTTCAAATACAATATTATTGAAGTGGAAAAGAGTTAAGCATAGGCTACTATTAATTTTTTTTTCAGAGAGAAATCAATGTAACAATTTATGTACAAAACAAACTGCTGGTTTGACTGGTGTGGTAAAACATTTCATTTCCAATCTTTTCAGTGGTGTACATTGCTCTTTTCCATTTTCCATAAAGGTTTTATTCCTTATTCATAGATTCTCCTGTTACTTTCACAGTGTTCAGGTCTACCCAATCTTTTGATTGTCAATACAATTCATTCAATCTATTTTAACTAATACAGAAAAAATATAGATTAGTTTTACAATCTTGACATGAAATCCTTAATTAATAATACATTAGTTGAACATTGGTGTGTCAACATTATAAATTCTCAACCATGACATTCTCAACCATTCTGGTTTACAGTGTCAAGTCAGTGGCACATATCCTAAATTTATACAAAACAAGGATAAGTTTTATTTTACATTAGTTTCACTTCTGGTCTGCTTTTCATGTAACAGTATCCTAAAAGTGAAAAATCATATATAATACAATTCTTGGAATCCCGGACGAGCCCCCAAATTGTTTAGAATAGTAGAGTTTTGGAGTTTACTACCAGTAAACTTATCTTGTAGCTCATCCTGAACTTCAGGCTTAATTTGGACAATTGGGGTCATTATTCTAACATTCTCAATTTTTTTTTCTTCAGGTTTCTGAAAGTAAGGTTTCATCATGTTTACATGACATAGTCTTTTTGTCTTTCTCCTCTCAGGGGTTTTCACTAAATAGTTTACATCATTGATTTTTTTTTCTACCTCATAAGGACCAAAATATTTGGCACTTAAAGGCTGACCTGGAGAAGGCAAAAACACTAATACCTTATCTCCTGGGTCAAAAATTCTTTTTTTAGATTTTTTGTCATACCACAATTTCATCTGCCTTTGGGCAGTGGACAAATTTTTTCTAACAAAATCAAAGGTGTTAAATAAACGATTTTTGTACTTATCTATGTATTTTATCAGTCCAGGGGGATCCGATTCGGTCATCCACGCTTCTTGAAGTAATTTGAGTGGTCCTCGAACAGTATGTCCAAAGATTAGCTCAAATGGGCTAAATCCAAGGGACTCCTGTACAGCTTCCCTGGCAGCAAATAGTACCAAAGGCAGCCCTTTGTCCCAGTCCTTCTGGTACTCAAGACAATAGGTTTTCAGCATCGTCTTCATTGTCTGATGGAATCTCTCCAAGGCTCCTTGACTCTCTGGGTGGTAGGCAGTGGAAGTTCTATGCTCCACGCATAGAGTCTTAAGAGCTTGACTGAATAATTTCGAGGTAAAGTTAGTACCCCGGTCTGTCTGTACGGATTTAGGCAACCCATATCTAGTGAAGAATTCAGTCAGACTCTCAGCAATCTTCTCCGCAGTGATGCTCCTCAAGGGGATGGCCTCTGGATAACGTGTAGACGAGCACATTATAGTAAGAATGTACTGGTGCCCTGACTTTGTCTTCGGTAAAGGTCCAACACAATCAACAATGATGTGGCTGAAGGGCTCATCAAACGCAGGTATTGGCTGCAACGGAGCCACTGGAATTACCTGGTTTGGTTTTCCCACCATTTGACACGTATGACAGTTCTTACAGTGACTGACTACGTCTCTCTTCAGGCCTGGCCAATAAAAATAGGGTAAGATCCTATGGTAGGTCTTTTTTATCCCTAGATGACCTGAAAAAGGAGTGTCATGTGCCACGTATAGGATGTCACTTCGGTACTTAGGGGGTACCACAATTTGATCCTTGCTCCTCCAATCTTCATCTGTACCAGCGTCCACAGGTTTCCATCTTCGCATTAGCATGTCATGGTCTATATAGTAATAGACATCATCAGTAGGAGTTTCCTTCTCGTCCACAGCTTTTTCACGCAACTGTAGCAACTCTGGGTCTACTTTCTGCTCAGCAATCAACTGATTTCGTGACGATCTATTTGATTGTGGATTTTCTTGATGACCATCGACAATACTGGAGAAGAACGTAGTACTAAGTTCTACTTCTTCTTTATCTATCTTTTCTTCTGGTAGATTTTTTTCTTCCTTTCTCTGTGTTGTCATACCTCTGGTGACAGCACAAACAGGATAAAGTTCTTTTTCTTCCTCTGTATCTACAGTAGGGTCTGGATTCGCCGTCACAATAGGTTCAGGTTTCACCTTTCCTTTCGCCAAATCATTCCCTAGGATTATAGATATGTCATCAACAGGGAGTTTTGATACTACTCCAACTGTCACATATCCTGTCACCAATTCAGATGAGAGGTATATCCTATGTAGAGGTACTTCATCTTTCCATTCAAAACCTCTCACTAGGACAGTCTGTCCTGTCAATGTATTATCATTCAATGGTAATACATCTTTAAGCAGCAGGGTTAATGATGCCCCTGTGTCTCGTAATATTTTTACGGACTTCAGTGGTCCTTCCTTTTGTAAGGCCACACAACCTTCACTAATGAACGGTTGAAAACTGCACAGGGTCTCTGTGTCAGTTTCATTCTTCCCTTGACCATGACTTTCGGGTGGTTTTTCATCTTTCGATGACTTCAGACTCTTGTTCGAGTCAAAAATACTTTGGTCTACTTTTTCGTCTCTGTGGATATATGGGACCTTTACAAGGAACCCAATCGTAGCCGTTCTGTATTTAAAAGCAGGATCTTCATCCTCACTTTCTTCAGTTGTAGATTTCTCTACCTTCTGACTTTTGCTCTCAGGCAAATCCACCCTCAGTTTTTCTGGTTTAGAAGAATCTTTCTTCGAATTCAGTTCGTTTGTATTTTCGCTTTCTTGTACATTCTGTATTGGTTTATGGCTTGCACACATGACCACTTTGTTAGGTCTTTTGTTGCTTCGTATACTCCAACAGTCTTCTATGCTATGTCCTGTCCTTTTACAAAAAGTACATTGGACGTTTTTGTTGATAGGTTTTTTATTAACATCATTTTGTTTCACAAAATGCTCTTTTTCACGATGTTGTTGTTGTGTGTTTTCTGCTGGCCGTTGTGGCCTATTAACATTCTTTCCATCAGCTGTCCTATGACACAATGTGTACTGTTCAGCTAAATCAGCAGCCTTATGTGGGTCAGTGATATCACGCTCGGATAAATACATTCTTATATCCGGCCTCACTTTGTTAATAAAATCCTCTAAGAGAATGATATCTTTCATTTCTTTTAATGTGGAGATATTTCTGGATTTTATCCACTGATCCATTAGCTTTTCTTCTGCTCGAAGGAAGTCTAAGTGTGTTTGGTAAGGGGACATTGTGTACTGACGGAACCTTTTCCGATAACTTTCCGGTATTTGGTTATAGGCTTTAAGTACAGTATCTTTAATGATTTCATAATCATTTAAATTCTCCTCTTTTAACAATAGAACACAATCTCTTGCCCTTCCCTGAGTAAAAGCTGTTCTGACTAATATTCCCCATTTATCTTCTGGGAACTTAAAATCTCTGCAAGAAATTTCAAAGGTCTGGAAGAAATTAGCTATTTCACTTTCTTTATCAATGTAGGTAGGGACTAGCTTTTTCCATCTGGCCATCTCTACATCATTATGAGATTCTTTTTTAGTTGCTCCTATCTTCGCTAGCTCTATTCTTTCCTGACTTTCTATTTCTCTTTGACTTTTCTTATCTTCCATCTCAAGACGTTTTTCTTCTATCTCACGATCAAAACGTTTTTGTTCCATCTCCATTTCCATCCGTTTCATTTCTAACTGAAATCTAAACTGTTCGGACATAGATTTCGACGTCTGACCTTCAACTTGATATCCCTCCGCGCTTGATTCTACTTTCAACTTGCCACTCGCAATCAACACATCTTTTATCTGCTGTGTCAACACAGTCCTCGATGGTGTAGTTTCAGTAACTTCTATCTTTAAGATCTCAGCGATCTCTTTTAACTTCTTTATTGATAAAGTTTTCAGAACTTCTTCTTCTGGATTTTCAATAAATTCCATTCTTTAGTTAAGAGATTTATAAAGTGGTAAATTTTTCCAACTTACGTTTTTCCAATCGGAAGAATAATTTCAGCGTTCTTAGGCTTGCTCAGTAGGTCACTGCTCCAACACACAACACAACACAACTTGAATATATGCTTCACTATACAACTATCCCGGACGAGCCCCCAAATTGTTATGTACCTCTTTAGGTTTGACTATTATTACGACTCGTTAAATCGGATTCAATGAATATAGTTGTATCTTTATTAGAAGTCTCTAGATTCTGCTAATCTGTAGCCCAAGCTAGGGGTTCCTTGACTGACAGGTCTATGCAGTAATGTAGTTATATTCGTGATAATTATCTTCAACACCTTTCTCAACAACGATAGATCAAACAACTCCAGTTGTTGAATAAACAATTTTATTTAAATTGTAGACTCAATATAAACGATCAATAAACTTCATCAACTGGTGGCAACATAAGTATCAATAAAAATGGCATTATATGTACATGTATGAATATAGCGACTTCACTCTACAAACGTTTAAACTGAACTAACTTTAAGGAGGTCGGGACTTTACAAAGAAAACGATCATCGAAGATTCTACAGGGTCTTAATACGCATTTTAACCTCTTTCTCTATAATTACTACGATCCAGAATTATCCCCCAATTTCCACGGGATTTGAACGAATTATTTTATTTAAACTGCCCTCAGGGCATAAAGGTCAAACCTTGGTCGCTTTGGACTCTGATACGCACTTGTTAAGAGGTCAATGCCTTACTACGTCATTCATTTATGACCGATATTCGTAACACAAGGGAAATGTACTCTCAGTAGATGTGTTAATCATTTCAATCGGCTGTGTTTATCGTTCCCATGGTGTTTCTTCATCGGAGTACAGAAGATTACGTTTTCGAGAACACAACTCCTTCATTATATTCCTAGCACTATTCCTTAATTATATTCCTAGCACTATTTCTTAGTTAGGTTACTAGCACTATTCCTTAATTATGTTCCAAGCTCTTTATCCCAAAATCTCCATCAGTCTGCTTTAGAGCTAAGGATTAAAATGTAAAGACTTGGTAATCCAAAGCAACACAAAAAAACAAAACAAATTTTCTCTGTGTTAAATATAGCAATAATTGAAAGCATAATTAACTAAGCAGATTATTCTCAATCCGATTACTTTGCTTTTGTAGGCCCTACGGCTCTACCACACGACCACGCTTTAAGAGTAATTCATACCGGACGTTTAGCGTTGAGCTCTACACTGTAAATTGCGGCCCATGAAATTTGTCTGCTTATCTTTCTTTTTTTAATATTTTTTTTTTACTGCGTCTGGCTGTGGATTCCAGACATTTGAGATGGAAGGTCAGTTCAATCCCTCAGACGTCTGACAATTTTCTGGGAGAGTAAGCTCCGGATGACCACTGGTCAGTTTTTTATACAGTCAGATTTACCCTGAGTCTATTTACGCTGTCTCCACTAACCAGTCCTACCCAATCACATTAGCTCGACCCCTGCCTGCCTACTCCACCCCTATAGTCCTACTGCCACCCACTCCCAGCCTCTGTCCCCTCTCCCCCTGTTCAGTAGTGTCTTTTTAAATGGATGCCTTTTAGATCACATCTAACACACACACATACACACATGTACACAGAAACACACGCGCTTCACTTTTCTGTTGGTCAGCCATATTCAGTTAAGTGCTTGCGCACGCACGCACAAACACGCGCGCACACCACAAAAACACACACACAGACATACGTGCAGTCCATTACTCAACACGCACGCGTCATATGACACACACAGACACGCGCGCCGCGCTCTCTCTGGTCTAGACACGTCACGCGACGCTATACCACGTGCGTAGACGTCATCGCCTTTCACGAGCAAACTGGAGAAAGGGGGGAGCAGTAAAATGGATGGGGGGGGAGTAATCGAGAGGTGCGGGGAGGTAGAGGGGGAGCGCTTAATGGTTAGTGTCGTCCACCTAATGGCTGAAGCTGGACAGAAGTAGCCGGGGGGTCAAGATGATTTATACCCCTGGGGTGATAGACTGACCGGAACCCCGTCATTGAAAGCTGTACAACTGAAATGCTGTAGGAGAAAGAAAAAGGGGAATCTGAGCTAAAAAGGAACAAATAAATTTAACTTCTATTTTTCTTTTTGTAAACCATTTTTTCTTGTGTTTGTTCTAGATCTATATGGCTTCGTGAAATGGGGTTTTATTTCTACTGCTTCACTGTCTAGCTCATACTTTAAATCCAGATGCACACAAGAGCAGAAATAAAAAAGGCATTCAGTCATAAACAGCATGCAGTAATTGATAAGCACACATACAGAGAGGTCTATTTGACTAAATTCTTTCTGTACCTAAAAATTTATTCTATTACTTTTGGCAGCTATATTTATTTGTCTATAAAAAATTCATTAGGCTGTCCGAGAGCGCATCACCAACGTCATCGGCCCTCACGAGGATCTACTCAGCGCCATGAAATGCAGAAAACTCAGATGGTATGGGCATGTGGCAAGATCCGAAGGCCTGGCGAGATCCACCCTGCAGGGCACAGTGCGTGGTGTAACAAAGAGAGGCAAGCAGAAGAGATGATGGGAAGATGACATCAAGGAGTGGGCCGGCTTGTCTCTTCTGAATTCCCAGAGGTCGGCACAGGAACGAGACTAATGGCATACAATCGTTCAAGAGTAAAACAAGATGGTGCCCCTAAGACCCTCACTCGCGTTATGGATAGGTGAAGAAGTGAAGGTGAAGGTGAACACTATTCATATTTAATTTACTTTTGACATATATATTAATTAGAGGAGGCAATTTCCCCTTTAACAAAAGTCTTCAGGCGTTAATTGTCTATTTCCCTAAATGAAAGGGTTAACGTTGAGGGTTTGGAAAAAACTGATGCCGGCTGATCTCTTATCAAACCCTATATTCCGCAAAGAACACTCCGTTCTGCCGACTCCTCGCTACTGGAGGTGCTCACGTTTCTCCCTGACGACCGTTTTGCCCGAAAGCCTTCTCAATATCTGGACCGAAAATATGGAATCTACTTCCCATCCAACTCGGGCGAACAAGTTGTATCGTCACTTAAAAAACAACATTGAAAACACATTATTTTAATATTTATCTTCGTTTAACATGTTTAGACACCTACGGTTTTACTTGTATATCAAGCTTGTTGATGCTACATTAATTGCTTTGTCCTATGTTTGTACAATTTTAAAATACTAATCATCTATATATCATTTTTAGCCTAGAGAATTATACCACTGTTCTTGCATGTTTGTTGCTCAATGTTAAATGCCCTCTGAGCTTACGTTTTATTTTGTTGGCAGCACTATACAAAAATAATTATTATTGTTATCATTATTTTTACTTGTTGGGCTATTGAATTATTGAATGTGCTACTAGCTTTGGAATTGGCCAAATGGCTCTAGAATTAGTTGCTTATTCTAGAATTGGTTTTTTAAGGTCAAAACATTCCATGTGTATAAAACTGTGCAACTGCGGAGATGGGGGAGTATTCTTTGATTCCTGTAGACATCTCCATCGTGTAGAAAACCTTGTGACAAACTGACAAACGGCACTGTAATGAACCTCGCCATTGGCTAGACTTTCCTCCCATTGCCAAGACCTTTTACACACACACCAAAAGTTCCAAAGAGAAGCAGACAGTTGGGGGGGGGGGAGGAACTGTAACCAGTACGTTGAGATTGATTGATGACCTGATCGTGACCTTGAAATTCTAGACCCCCGGAGGTCATTCAATGTTCCTCACTGAATGTCACGTGATATGTATGCAAATAAGTCAAACGATGATGCCATAGCCAGAAATAAAATAAAAAATATTTCTTAACGTGGGCAACCCTATCAAAATTCCATCTCTTACACCCCCCCCCCAATTCTTATAGCAGCCCCCGGGGGGGGGGGGGATATCGTTCTAGATTAGCATGCAGAATCAATGAGACTCCAGTTGTGGGTGAGCAGTGGGACCGACAACCCATTCTACATCTCATTTTTACAGGACATCCATGTCATATATACCGGTATATATATATATATATATATATATATATATATATATATATATATATATATATATATATGTTGACCCAATGCCCATATAGTTTAACTTCACAAAAAAACAACAACCCATGTATGCAGGAATAAATGTCACTAAAAAAAAAACAAGACAGGACCCTCAATGTTGATGCCTTAAAAGAGAACACAGATTTTTTTTTTTACATACATCAGTTCCATTCATAGTTCGACAAAGTCACGTGGTGATGTTTATAGTGTATCTCTTAAAACGGCATGTTGCGTGTATTCCTAGATTAGAAAGCTGCAACTATACTTCATGCTACTAATGCTACTACAATAATATAGCTTTAAAATAAAACGTATGATTTTATTTTTTTTCGTTATAATCAAACAAAGTCAAACCTGACTTTTGTAAAGCTAAAACTATTGACAAAATAAGTAAGAAGCGTTCACCTGTTTCTGTGGCCACGGCATACTAGGTGATTGTGTGGCCAGCACTGTGCACAGCCACCTTTACTTTACTACAACTAAGGTCAGGTACCCATCATCAGGCTTGGGTAAACTCAGGGACACCCTCCAGCTCTAGCCTCCACCTGGATTGGAATCCAGGGCCTTCGGTGCGCCAGCCGAACGATCTGCCGCTCCGCCACTCGTGACCCCCATTGACCAAAACACGAGTAAAATATTAAACCAAGCAAAAAAATTAACAAGAACAACAATACAGAAGTAAAAGACACAGGGACTACTACAACAACAAGGACGAGATACGTGAATGGACCAGAACCTATCAGGACACAACACAATCATCAACTTATACACTTAATGTGATTTAAACAACAAAACAAAAACAACAGTTTTTTTTTACCTAATGAATGTAATACGGTTATAAGTTTGTTTAACAAAAAAAATAATTTAATTATTTTTTTTTCTTTCATTTTTAAAGGAAAAGAATAGAATAAACATTTTGTGAAGCTGAGAAATCGCCCTTGTCCCTCGACTGGGTGTAAGCCTAGTGTAAGGGAAGGAAGAGGGGCGGAGGGGGAAAGGGGGGTGGTTGCAAAGCCAAGTGGTAAAAGTAAAAAAAAATAATTGAAAAGTAAAAAAAATAAAAAAATCTCTTTTAATATAAAACGTGCATTTGTAGAATTTATAGACGCTATTCTTGATAGAAATGTATATTAGATTGATAGATAGATAGATATGTAAATATGTAGAAATATAGATATGTAAATAGATAGATAAATAGAGGGATATATAGATAGATAAATGTATATATGAATAGATATTGATAGAGAGATAATATATGGTCATATAGATAGATAGATTTATAGATAGGTAGATAAATAGATGGATACATAGATTGATAGATATATAGATAACGATATGGATATATAGATAAATAGATTGATTGATAGAGAGTCAGAGAGAGATATTGATAGATAAATAGATGGATAGATAGATAGAATTATAAGTATGGTAAGTTCATAGCTATTTATAGACTTAATAATGTGTCTGTGATTGCATTTAAAGTAAAGATAGAGAGAAATACAATAATTGAACCTCCAAACAAAGTCCATTATAATTTCCTGCATTAACAAAGTGCACGGACATTAAACTAATTAATGTG
Source organism: Anisus vortex (assembly GCA_949126835.1). NCBI lineage: Eukaryota > Metazoa > Mollusca > Gastropoda > Planorbidae > Anisus > Anisus vortex. Next base: position 5,521,361 of record OX421508.1, read on the forward strand.
CATATTTATTTGTTTTTTCTTTATTTCTAGAAAAAAAAAAACTTTTATTTTCAAGTTATCCAAGAACGGGGTTAAATTTGGCGCATGCGCAACGGAGATGAGGCAGAGAAAACACACGCTTCCGTATTTTAACGCATTGTATTTATCAGTAGGCTTATTGGTTATAAAATGTATCTGTAGGCTTATTGGTTATAAAATGTATCTGTAGGCTTATTGGTTATAAAATTTATCTGTAGGCTTATTGGTTATAAAATTTATCTGTAGGCTTATTGGTTATAAAATTTATCTGTAGGCTTATTGGTTATAAAATGTATCTGTAGGCTTATTGGTTATAAAATGTATCTGTAGGCTTATTGGTTATAAAATGTATCTGTAGGCTTATTGGTTATAAAATGTATCTGTAGGCTTATTGGTTATAAAATTTATCTGTAGGCTTATTGGTTATAAAATGTATCTGTAGGCTTATTGGTTATAAAATGTATCTGTAGGCTTATTGGTTATAAAATTTATCTGTAGGCTTATTGGTTATAAAATGTATCTGTAGGCTTATTGGTTATAAAATTTATCTGTAGGCTTATTGGTTATAAAATGTATCTGTAGGCTTATTGGTTATAAAATTTATCTGTAGGCTTATTGGTTATAAAATTTATCTGTAGGCTTATTGGTTATAAAATTTATCTGTAGGCTTATTGGTTATAAAATTTATCTGTAGGCTTATTGGTTATAAAATTTATCTGTAGGCTTATTGGTTATAAAATTTATCTGTAGGCTTATTGGTTATAAAATGCAATTGAATTTTTATTCTGTTATTTTTAGACAATGAGTATTGCATGAAAACGCTAACCAAGCAGCCAGAGAGCAAACTGTTAAAAAAAAAACTAGCACTCATTTTTTACAAATAATCATTTATTAGACCTCGAGGTCGTCCATTTATTGTAAAGTAATTAAAGTACCCGTCGGTCCAAATTGATCAATAAGTCCGGTGAAGATGCGTTCACCAGTCTCTTTGACCACGGCATACTTGGTGATTGTGTGGCCAGCACTATACACAGCCGCCTTTACATTACCCCAACTAATGTAAGGTACCATTCAGAGCTGGGTAGGCCCAGAGACATACTCCAGTCCAGGGAAAAAAACCTAGCATGCACCAGGATTCGAACCCGGGACCTTCGTTACGCCAGCCGAACGCCCCCCCCCCCATCGTCCATTTATTTAGTCAGTAAAATTGGGGGAGGGGGTGAAAAACTTTGACAATTGTTGACACGAGGGTAAGGGGGTTTAAGATAATATGACGTCAACAATGTGATAATTAAGTTAACAAAACGTAAATTATTTGGTCGTGCATTTGTATACAACACAATCGCTCATCCGTCAACAGCCTAGGAGCTTAATCATAGATTATACTGGATCGACAAGTTCGACAACCGCTCTAGTCCATTTTTAACAAAATCAAACTGAATGGGTATTTTAATAAGATAAGTCTGAAAAGTAAACATTTCTTTATTCATCCAAACAAATGGAAATTTTGTTAAGGGGTCACTGAACATTATTGACATAATGAATAGTTAGGGGGTGTGTAAAATTGACTAAAAAGTGTTGACATAATTAATGGGCATCCCCCTATCTAAGCTTATCGCGTCTATAGCTAACATAGCTTTAACGGGTTCATGTGTATATTATGATATACTCTGCATATGCGTCAACTGCAACGTTATACCAAAGACCATAATAAGATGGACCGTGTGCTCTATTTTTAGATCTTATATGATCTTTTTCTGTGCGCATCCAATAACGTTTCCTTAAGAAGTTAAATGACTTCTACTCTTCTACGTTTGCCTAAATGTTTCCGCTGTATACAACTTCCGATATTAATTTTTCATTGAGAAAATCACAGCTTAAACAAAACGGAAGTGTACAGTGCAAAGGGGAATCGGGAATTTTGAAAAAAAGCCATTGAGTCATCAATTAGCAGAAATATTAAAGCAAGCGATCCTTCTTAATATAGTCTTTGGTTATAGACAACACAACATCTCTTCGAAGGCAATGTCCATTTAATGCAGTCACAATCACATGAGTCAATAATAGTTGATAAAATAAAACATCCTCGTCGTCTCTCAAACACTTTAGCATCCTACTCTCAAGAGAATCACAGCACAAGTGCCCATCTCTAAGCAATGACTGTCTTCCTTGTTTACTAACATATAGCGCCTCACTTCCTGGTTACACGAGTACATTAGATGCGTACTGCACTGAACTATCAAGTCTTTTTAATTCAAGAATTCCATTTGCGCACCAATTATCATTACAATAGCGATCTCTAAAGTCAATAACTCGTGCTGAAAAACCTACAAGTGTAATTTTAGATAAGATAAGATTTCTTTATTGATCCAAACAAATGGAAATTTGTCTTGGTTAGAGATGTTTTGTCTTTTAGCATTTTTTAAACAATATAAAGAACTATTTGTACTCAAGTACATAAATATACATATAAAATAGACATGCACGCACACTATCACACAATTTATCATACAAGAAAAAGTCAGCTATTGTATTCTGGCTGACTAAAGTATTGACGCTATATTTCTTGTAACGTATATTTTTGTGAATTCTCATGGTAGCCTAGATGATAAGTATATAACATGAGGCTGATGCACAATAATTCTATCCTGGTGTAGATTTCTTTCTTTTTTTGTTGTACTGATGTTGATATTTGCAATATAGTTTGTTTATATAGATAGCCATGCCTCCATCTTTACTTTTGCCACTGTTGACGGGTCTGTCTGTGCGAAGCAGGTAAAATGTTTCTATGTTTCACCTTGTTCGTGTTAAGACATGTTTATTTGTTGTAATCCAACATGGCGGTTCGTTTATTAGTATGGACACTCATTTTAGTTATTTGCAAAGCTTTACATTTGCACAGATCGCATGATCTCAATACTGATTTTGCATGTATTTAGAAATAGAAATCGTAGCAGTTTTAACATTTCGGGCGGCGGCTAGAATTAATTATCCAGGTCGTCATTTTCACAGCAGCGTTCACCAGTTTCTTAATCCAAACTAGTGTCAGGTACCCCGTGATAGCTGGGTAGAATGAAGACAAAAAGCCTAGCCTGCATCAGGATTCGAAATCAGAACCTTCGGATCGCCAGTCGAACGGCCACCGTGCGCCATACGAATGTAAATGGATGAAATTGTTTAAAAAAACAAAAACAATACCAAACAACAAACCGACAACAAACTGAGGCTAATGATACGTTACGTCATTCATTCATTCATTCAATAGTTGTGTCCCCCTTAATGACTGGATAGCGTGACGTTACCCAGTATCCAAGTGTTTGCAGACGTGGACGACCGCGCATGGCGGGAAAATGGAAACAGCTGTAATAGAATCTAGCGTATTTATTACATTTAGAGCCGATGTAATTAGTTTTCCAATTGTTGTTGTTGTTTTTTTAATTCAATTATAAAAAGTAATTAGTAAATAACATAAAGAGATCATAATTAAGTATATTTATTATAAAAAAAGATAACATTTTTGTATTCATCTCTTATATTTTCCAGAAGTTTTTTTGGGGGCTCGTGTTTTTCTCCGGAATTTGTTTTTCATCTTTTGAGCTCGTGCCTTAGCGAAAGTTTTTTTTTTAATTTTCAGCTTTTGTTTTTCCTTAAATTGTTTGTTTTTCAGCTCGTGTATTTCCGAAATTTTTTATTACTTTTTTTTTCCTTTGTGATCCTTAATACAGTAAGAAAAAACAACCCCTGCAGTCTATGTATGAATACAACACAAAGACAATATGTCACAATGCTCGAATAAACATCGCTTATGCGAGAACAAATGCATATCAATAGTCTTTCTTCCCGAGTGGCATCCGGGCATGGAATGGGTTACCTGAACAAACCAGAAAAAAAAACAGTAACATCTTTTATAACACAGTAATAGAAATATTGGACTAGACTCAAACCACGGAGATGTGTTGGACGCAATAATCTTCTTTATAGAAGGCGAGTTTGTAATTTTATAACATTAGATAAGATAAGATAGGCCCAGTGAAGAGGCCTTGCTCAGTTCCGAGGCCACGGCAAACAAAACGGAATTATAATTGTGTAACACCCACCTGTACTCCCCCACTCCTGCCACTACTTTCAGGTAAGCATCATAGATGGACACTCTTATAGACTTTTCTTGATAATAAAAATAATAATAATAATTGTATTCATATAGCGCTATCAACAAACATAATGTAAGCTCAAAGCGCATCAAAAGACGGAGTACAAAACATACATACAAGTGATAACATATAATGGCTAGGGTTATACAAAACCAGACGAAAATAAATGATAGAGCTGATTTCTAAAGGTAAATCTTAAAATAGTCTTTAAGTTCTTGTTGATAGTTTCATAGCAGGCGGTTTGTCTGAGTTTGAGGGGAAGCGAGTTCCAAACCTTTGGGCCAAATGATGAGAAGGCTCTCATACCACAAGTCTGCAGCGAAAAACGCGGCACAACCAGTAAAGAAAAGTCAGCTGAAATTATTCCACTGAGGTATGATGGCATTCTTATATTGTTTAACATTGGTGGCAAAGGGATGCAACTTTAAAAATCCTAAATCCTTTTTTTTAACCCTTACAGTCCCGGGCGCGTATATAGCGGAACTGAAGGCAGCATAGATAGAAGTAGGTCGGTACGGGAAGGGTTAAGCCTGGATTTACTAGAAGAGAATCTGAGACAAAAGAGTCTTTTAAAAAGAGCTTAAAAGACCTTTCTAGTGGCTGTGTGCCTTAAATTTTGTTGTTGTTGACTTATATACCAATACAACTACCACTGCAATTTATTCCAAGAGTGCGCTGAGCATGCTAAATTTAATAGCATGGATAGAAGCGCTATATAAATAACAATTATTATTATTATTATATTTCTTTTTCCGCTCTAGAAATTGCAGAGCAAGGGTTTCACCAGACCTGCGACCCCGTGCATCATTCGGCCCGGTCAAACTTCTGGCTCCCAAGAAAGCTTTCTTAATGACAAAATGTTATGGAAAAACGGATGCACCTAACAGACACTGCGTAGTTCATTACAAATATCGGACTCGTTGTCAATCTCGTACCACGATCCTTTGAGAACGAAGCCAAAATGAGTTTTATATAATATTCCAGCTTAAGGGGAGGAAGTCCGGTAAAAATAGACCTAAATGTCAGATAATTCACATATTTACTTTTCGCCTAAGTTGTATACTTAAACTATTCCTGGATCTAAAATATTCAGTTCGGGAACTTTAGTAACATTATTTCAATGTAAAAATTGCATTTGAAATGGGTATACATCAGAAATTTTAATTTTCTTTTTAAAACATATTTACACTACAGTAATATAAAAAAGAGTCTAATTCTATATTATTATACATCAAAATAAAGGTTAACATCTTGACTTTGTGTGGAAAAAAATCTTAGCACAAACCATTAATAATTAGATGAAAAAATTGATTTTTTCGAAATTTCGTCAACAATTTTTTTTCCTACAATTGTCAGTTTTTTTAGTTTTTCTCAAACGTTGTTTTCAGGTCTTATATTCCGAACTAAAAATAAATAAATTGGTTACTTATATAGCGCTTCTATCCATGCTATTTTAGCATGCTCAGTGCGCTCTGTAAACACAATGCTGCCTGCTGGCGCAAATATGTTTACAGGCCCAAAACTCCTGCAGGGCGACAGGGATCCGCCGATGGCCGGGCTAGAACCCGCGACGGGTCAGTTGGTTTTTGGTTGACAGTCCGGTGAACTAACCGCTAGACCAGCCGTATTTACTAAACAATTTTTATGCAAATTGGAACACATATTCATTACAATAAAGACCTAAATCTGCAAAGATAAATTTTGCAAAAAACACTTTTGCAAAAAATACTTATGATAGATTTAGTCTTTTCCTTCTTTAAACAAAAAAAACGTAAAACAAATTATGGTCTTCATCTTGCATTCATTTATTAATATTAAAAGTGCATCGATGTTATTATCTGAAGTCATTAATATATAATGGAATTAATAATGAAATACGTTAATATAATATGTTTCTTTTTTGTAAGCCATAAATAGAGGATTTTCATTATAAAAAGTTGATTATATGAGCAAATGAGTTTATTGATTTACAGACATTTCTTTAGTTGTATCGTGTCCAGGTATTGGTTAGGGTTAAGGCTAGTTACTTGAATTGTTTTTTTTTTAAACTTTTATAGCGTAGTGATTGCCAAACTTTCTTTCTCGTCACCAGGTTATTTTAATACTGTTATTTTGTGAACCAACGTTTTAATAAAAAAAAATCATTTTTAACTAGCCCAGGATGTAACAAATCATAACACATATGTATATTCCCGTATTGTATTGTATACTGGCGCCTTGCGTCTTTGCTTTAGTCGACGACTGCTGTAGCTATTGACAAGTCTTGATGAAGCCTGACCTTTTCAATAGTTTAAGGGTTTATCATGGTCATGAACTTCCGTTTTTTTCCGTCAACATAAAACATGCTTTTGCTGGTGTTTGACATTTTTTGTTAACCTCGACGGCCAGTTTTGGTGATTTAGAAATATACAAAGGCTACACGATTAGTTATGAGGTATTCGTTGTTAGCATAAAAAGTGAGTAGGCGATAATTAATACTCGAAGTGTTAGTCGCGTTAAGTTAATTATAGCTTAATTTAAAAAATAAAGTAGTTATAAAAAAAAAAGATCAATAGATACATAAAATAACATTATTTTAAATCAAGCAGTACGTTTGGAAATGAAAAAAAAATGGTGTTTTTTCACGTCTGACGATCACAATCCATCCTTGTCTTTCATCAACATCTTTTGGAAATGAAATAAAGTTTAATGGGCCGTATTGCTGCTGAGAGTTAACACCCTTGCCCCTTTTACAAGTCAATCTTTTATGACTGACTTGTAAATTACAAGTCAGTCATAAAAGATTGACTTATAAAAGGGGCAAGGGTGTTAACTCTCAGCAGCAATACGGCCCATTCCTTACATCTTTTCTTCCTCACAGTACATCCAGTAACGCAGCGGACCGACATGTTTTGTTAGTAAATGAACGAATAGGACAGGAACTGTTGGTACACTATGAACTTTTAGGTTCACCATGCATGCATAACCCTGAAGACTTGTGTAATAACTAGGTTCAATGTACCAACGAATGTCTGCTTCGTGCGAAGACGCAAAGTCTGTAGCCGAGTTGTCGTGTAATACTACATATTATAATACTCTCCAGAATATTGACTAAGTGTTAATATTGAACTGGTTGCTGATCTGAGAATTTGAAAACAATTCTCTGGAGTTATGCATTAATGGATGCACTTCAACAACAAAAACAACAAGGTCTCTTATCTTATCTTATCTTATCTCATACATTACAGATGCTTCTTCTAAGTAGAAATGTATTGTGTCTTACGCTCATCTGTGGTCTAAGTCTAGTCTTGCATTTTGTTAAATGTTTTAAATGATGTTAAGTTACTGGTTTTTCTTAGTTTGTTCATGCAACCCATTCAGTGCCCGGATCCCACTCGGGCAGAAAGAGTACTGATATACATTTGGGATAAGGTAAGTGTTTTTGTCCTTATGTTTATCTGATCATTTCAATTGTATTCGATTTTAAGTGTACTACAATAAAACATAAATATATGCAAATATTTACATTTATAGTCATTAATTTCTGATGAAGTGGAAGACTAAAAAAAATCCATTTTAACAAACATTTTTTTTTAATTTTCATGACTCGGTAAAGTTTTTCTTTGTGGCAAACTAACATTTTCAACGACCATTATGATTATAACCTTTAATGTAACAGAATATAAATGATAAGATTTTTCACACCATTTCCGTTCACGATTAAATAATCATAAAGCATTTATGATCAAATAATAAAATCTTATCTTATCTTATACATTACAGACGCTCTTTCTATAGAGAAGGATTCCAATATTAAATATACGATGGCCTAGCGGTAGTGCGTTCAGCAGCACCAAAAGTTCTGGGTTTGAATCTTGGTGAAGGCTAGAATTTGTTGCCGGGGGGGGGCTGCAGACTGCCCCTGAGTCTACACATCTCTGGCATTAGTCGGAGTAAGGTAAAGGGTGGCTGGACATTGTTCTGGCCACACGATCCCCTAGTATATGCCGAGGTCAAAGAAACCGTATAACGCTGCTTCACCGGCCCCTATGGATCAATTTGGTCCGACGGGATACTTTACTTATTTACTGTTTGGATAGATACCATTATTGGTCTATCGCTAGTACTGCATAACAATAAGACATACCATAGGCTTTGAACATTTCTTTTATTAAATTTGCGATTAGTTAGTTTTGTCTGGGTCGTGAATTAATAAGAAAACACTCATATAAATGACACTAATGTTAACTTTATTCATTAATCACTAATATAAGACTCCCCCCCCACACACACACATACATACACCAAAGCCTCTCATTGTGTACTGAATTGAACTGAACGGTTTAAAAAGAGACACCAAAAGTGAACTGGAAACAAGAAACCAAGTCGTCCATTTTTTTGTTGTTGTTAGATTCATTAGCCAATCAGAATTTCTCGTCACGAGTTCTCCGGAGAATGATACTGGCGACTTTTCTCCAGCAAGGTCTTCAGAGAAAGTGAGAGAGGAAGACAGAGAAAGAGACAAAGGAGAAGCCGGAAGTGAAATCACAACGTCAAAAGCTAATTTTAGATCACATCGGTGTGGGAGTTCCCTTTTTTTTAAGTTTTATTTTTGGCTGCTATTGGTTTAGTTGTTCTAAATTTAAAATGCTTTCCTTTCTTTGAGTTTTAACTTTTAACTTGTTTTTTTTTTAAAGCTAGCGGTGGGTTATGTAATGCTGCTTGTCATTTTTGCTGACTTGTAGAAATCTGATTTAATGGAGGGGGGAGGGCGGAAGGGGGCGATAGCTGCTGATGTCAGATGTCATGCTAGGGAGGGGTGGCTCTGTACGCTCACGCCAATAATTGCCACTTTAAAGAATAGTGGCTAACTGTGAAATGAAAGGAGTCCGTGAGTGGCGTCATGCGATTTCGGCTAATTTTAAACCCTTCCCCCACACTCTTATCTTATTTTAAACATTACACACTCTCCTTCTAAAGAGAAGATTATTGCGTCCTACGCTCATCCGTGGTTTGAGTGTGGCAAGCTAGAACCCACTCCTTTGCCAATATAACCACACAATGTCCTGCACATCCAACACCATATTTTCTTTTTCAAAATTAGCAAGTTTCATATCACATTTTCGTATAAATAATACAATGGACAATAGAGCCAATTATAATCGATCTGCGTGCCAAGTCTGGAACGCGTGCCGTGGGTTGCCGATCCCTTCTCTATGGATTTACGTTACTGTTTATGTTATTTCTAGTCTACAACACGTATTGACGATTCGGTTTGATGTATTCATTTGTATAGAAAGAGATAAAAAGAGATACAAATTGTATATATTATTATTTAAAACAACTATAGACTACAGCGGTGCTCAACATTGCTAGCATCATCTTGGCTTTATTTCAATGGCAGCAGGAAATACTAAAGCAATGTTACTGATGTAACTCATGCATACCATTTCGTTACCGGCCACCAGACATCCTTCTCCCCCACCGGACCACGAATCCGGTACCGGCAAATGGAAATCGCATCGCCTCGCAAAATAAATTAAAAAAAAAAAGGAACGCTGGGGTATTGTGTCTCGCTGGTTGGGGCGTGATGGAAGAGGGGTTGGAGGAAGGGAAAGAGGGGAGTGGTGGGGAGCTGTCACGTCCCGACCAAGCGCGGTGGTTCCAAAGCTTTCGTGTCACATTTCCGGTTCTGGTTATGAAGCCTCCTGTGGTGACACTGCCCGCTAAACTTCCGGCCATTGATAAAGACAGGAGACTTTACTCCCCTGCCCATTACAGAAACGTGGTATTAGAATGCTCTATATAGAAGCATCGCATTACAAAGAAATGGGATAGTGGAGGGGGGAGGGGGGGGGGGGGCTCTGTTCTATTGAAGTGATGTCCTGTTAATGGATTAAAGTGTTAAAGATATTTTTAAACAAGCCGTTCCTTGTAGTCATCGTCGTGGTTTTTGTTTCTTTCATACCTTTTTCTTGTTTCAATTTTTATTTATTTTGCTTTTCGGGGTAAACAAAAATTGTGAAAGTTTGGCAGCTAATGAAGGTGGTTTTTTTTTAACAGTGCATTGTGCTGGCCACACAGTCACCTATTATGCCGTGGCCACAGAAACTGGTGAACGCTGCTTCACCGGCCCTATGGATCAATTTGGGAATAATTTTTATAAATATCTGATAAATTAGACTGGGAATGGTCGTATGTTCATGGAAAAGGGGGCGGGGGGAGGGGGTAAATGCATTGGGCGTTCATGAAGTTCATGTCACCATCACAACGCCCAGATGAATTAATTATCATAAGGCAAGCCCCCACCTGGCACGGTAGCCGAGCGGCAGCGCGTTCGACTGGCGATCCGAGGGTCCTGGGTTCAAATCCTGGTGAAGCCGGGATTTTTTCCCAGGACTTGAGGGTGTCCCTGAGTCTACCCAGCTCTGATGGGTACCTGACATTAGTTGGGGTAAAGTAAAGGCGGCTGGGCATTGTGCTGGCCCCACATCCCCTAGTATGCCGTGGCCACTGAAACTGGTGAACGCTGCTTCACCGGCCCTATGATCACTTTGGTCCGAAGGGTACTTTACTTACTTTACTAAGCCCCCACCTCCCGCCTCACCACCTCAACCGACATTTTAGAAAAATATTCTTGAAAAAGTATTTTTATTAAATTTAGAAAAAAAATTGGGTAAATGGTTTGTCACAAAGTAAATGTTTTTCATCCAGTTTCATTGAGTTACCATGATGAGTAAAAAAAAAA